>CM018689.1:24511980-24849757 GCA_009363875.1 Mikania micrantha | reverse complement strand
ACGGGAAAACCCGATCCGTTCCCGCCGGCCCGGGGTGTGACAGATTGGTATCAGAGCCATGGTTATAGAGAGAATATAGTCATATTACTTAAACGGTTTGGCCTAGACTATAACCTAGGGACCCTCATGTAGAAAACGCAGGACATTGAAACTTACTTGCATATGATACGTTATTGAGCGTAAATACTAACCGATGACTTTTCGGTTAGGATTGACATGTCGCAGGGACAACCACCATCACCACCTCATTCCCCTCTACCTGAGGTGGAACCAATGACCGCTGCACTGGAAACCTTGATTACTGAACAATTGGTTGCAATCATTCCTGAGATTATCAATAGAATCAGGAGCAGTGAAGAGTATGCTAGAGGTTTCCCACCTGTCACCACCAAAGGAAAGAACCTGCGGAAGGTGACACCAGCAAGAAATGCAAACAACACCCTGCCAAAAAGCGAAAGAGGACTATGAACTACACTGAGGCCACACCTATCAGTCAGGTCATGCCAGACCCGGCTGTTATGGGTGACAAGAAGTACAAGGGGAAGGCCCCTCATTGTCAACTCTGTCAATATCATCACCATGACAAAAACCAGTGTCGCAAGTGCACACGCTGTGGAAAAGTAGGACACTGGGCTGTTTATTGCAAAACCTCAATGAGGTCAAACCTCCGTTATTACAGGTAATCGTCCCAAGTGTAATGAGTGCGGATTTCATCATGCTAGGAACACCCTTGCAGCCATTGTCTGAACTGTGGAAGGAAGGGGCATCTAATCCACCGATGCCGAAGCCTTCCAACACAGAGTCAGAATTATGAAGCAAGCACATCTACTTCTTCTCAACGCAACCACCACTGCTACACCTGCGGAATAACTGGACATTTCGCAAGGGATTGCCCCAAGAGGAAGCCTCCAACAACTCCATCTGTTCCAACCGCATCAACCACCACCGAAGGACTGCTCGCTCTACCAGCACCAGATGTACACGCGGAGTCGGATAACTCCGAAGGTATGTCATTTTAACCACGCTTATTTGAATTAAATATAATGTTCTAACTTATATAAGTATAGATCATAGGTAGTTAATAATATAATTAAACATAAGTATAGATTAGGCGCCATCTAGATAATATCTACGCTTGAACGGAGAATGATCGATTTCTGGAGATTTACGGAGATTAAGTGGAGCATTGTGTCAGTGTAATACTACACGAGGAGGCGATCAAGGTTCAAGATGTATCAGCGGTGAGATACTTGGCAGAAGTGGTTCCGGATTACTGATCGGAGCTGCCACCCAAGAGACCAGTGCAGTTTCGAATAGACTTGATTTCGGGAGCCACTCTGGTAGCTAAGTCTTCTTATAGGCTTGCTCCATCTGAGATGCAGGAGTTGTTTAATCAGTTTCAAGAACTCCTCGATAAAGGATTCATCCGACCGAGCTTTTTCCCGTGGGGAGCTCCGGTTCTTTTTGTTAAAAAGAAGGATGGAACCTTCAGGATGTGTATGACTATCGAGAACTCAATAAACTCACCATCAAGAATCGGTACCCGTTACCGAGGATTGATGATTTGTTTGATCAGTTATAGGGAGCGCAGTACTTTTCAAAGATAGACCTGAGATCAGGTTATCACCAGCTCCGGATTCAAGAGGAAGACATACCCAAGACGGCTTTTCGCACCCGATATGGTCATTACGAATTCATGGTGATGCCATTTGGATTAACGAACGCACCGGCTGTGTTCATGGACTTGATGAACTGGGTGTGCAAGCCGTATATAGATCAGTTTGTGATTGTCTTTATCGACGATACGCTGATTTATTCAAAAACGGGAAAGAACACGAACAACACCTCAGGACAGTTTTGGAGCTTCTAAAAGAAGAACAACTCTATGCCAAATTCTCTAAATGTGAATTTTGGTTAAGGGAAGTTCAGTTTTTGGGTCACGTGATTAACAGTGATGGTATTCACGTGGATCCTGCCAAGATAGAAGCAATCAAGAACTGGGATGTGCCTACGACACCGACGGAGATCCGATCATTCTTAGGATTGGCAGGTTATTATAGGAGATTCATTTCGAACTTCTCTAAGATAGCCTTGCCTCTCACCAAACTCACACAGAAGTCTGAACCTTTCGTGTGGACTCATAAACAAGAAGAGGCATTCCAGACACTGAAACAAAGATTGTGCAATGCTCCAATTCTAACACTCCCAGAAGGCAGCGATGACTTTGTGGTTTATTGTGATGCTTCCCATCAAGGACTCGGATGTGTTTTGATGCAACGAGACAAAGTCATTGCTTATGCCTCACGACAACTGAAAATACACGAGAAGAATTACACAACACACGATCTTGAACTGGGAGCTGTTGTTTTGCTTTAAAGATTTGGAGACACTACCTCTATGGTACCAAATGCACTATCTTCACTGATCACAAGAGTTTACAGCACATATTTGATCAGAAGGAGCTTAACATGAGACAGAGACGTTGGGTTGAGCTCCTGAACGATTACGATTGTGTGATCAAATACCATCCGGGCAAAGCAAACGTTGTTGCAGATGCTTTGAGTCGGAGGAACAAGTCAAACCCTTACGCGTTCGCGCAATGGGAATGACTGTGCAAACCAGTTTGAGAGATCACATTATACAAGCACAACAAGAAGCAGTGGCAAGAGACAACTTGAAACGCGAGCTCGACTGTGGAGCCGAGAAACATTTTGAGACAAGACAAGATGGAGTTATCTACTACTTGGATCGTGTTTGGATTCCAGCAGTAGATGAACTTCGAATACTTATACTTGACGAGGCACACAAGACACGTTATTTAGTTCATCCTGGTGCCGATAAGATGTATCAAGATCTTAGATCATTTTATTGGTGGCCGGGCATGAAGAAAGACATTGCCACTTATGTTGGCAAATGTCTCACATGTGCCAAAGTCAAAGCTGAACGCCAGAAACCTTCGGGTTTGCTGGAACAACCGGAGATACCACAATGGAAGTGGGAACAAATAGCTATGGATTTCATTACCAAGCTACCCCGTACTTCCAGCGGATATGATTCTATTTGGGTCATCATTGATCGATTGACCAAATCAGCACACTTCTTGCCAATCAGAGAGACATACAAGATGGAGAAACTTGCAAGACTATACATTGATGAGATAGTAGTAAGACACGGCGTGCCAATATCTATTATCTCTGACCGGGACAGTCGATTCACTTCGCGGTTCTGGCAATCATTACAACAATCCTTAGGGACAAGTGTTAACTTGAGCACTGCTTATCATCCACAAACGGATGGACAAAGCGAGCGCACCATTCAAACCCTAGAGGATATGTTGAGAACATGCATTCTAGACTTCGGTGGAAGTTGGGACACACATTTACCACTTATTGAGTTCTCCTACAATAATAGCTACCACAGCAGCATTGGATGTGCTCCATTTGAAGCACTCTACGGTAGAAAATGTCGGTCTCCAATTTGTTGGACCGAAGTGGGAGACAACAGAATAACTGGGCCTGAATTTATTCAGGAAACTACTGATAAGATAGCCCAGATACAACGACGATTACAAGCAACACGTAGCCGCCAAAAGAGTTACGCAGACAAACGGCGCCAGCCTTTGGAATTCGATGTGGGTGACCGAGTCATGTTGAAAGTGTCCCCATGGAAAGGCGTAGTTCGTTTTGGGGCTAAGGGCAAACTAGCACCTCGGTATGTCGGACCGTTTGAGATTACTCAACGCATAAGTCCTGTGGCATATAGACTCAGACCCCCTGATGAACTCAGTGGAGTACACGATGTGTTTCATGTATCAAATCTCAAGAGGTGTCTAGCAGATGAAACATTAATCATACAGTTGGAAGAAATACAAATTGATGAACAACTACATTTCATTGAGGAACCTGTAGAGATTATGGAACGTGAAGTCAAGAGACTGAAACGAAGCCGTATCCCTATTGTAAAGGTTCGATGGAACTCCAAGCGTGGACCAGAGTTTACCTGGGAACGCGAGGACAACATGAAGGCAAAGTATCCCCATTTGTTCGAGAATTGAAGCCTGGCTTTGATGCTTAAATTTCGGGACGAAATTTCTTTAACAAGGGGAGACTGTAACAGCAAGTGCCAGATCGTCCGGCAAGTCCGTACGGTATGTGTACTTTCACTGTATTCTATGTGCATACGTAAGCTTAAACAGTACTTGTATTAACAGAATCCTAAATACAAGAAATCGTTGTACGTATTTTCGTATAAACTTAAATACATTAAGTACAACGTACAATTGAAACATTAGTTGTGTTTATTAAGTGAAAACTTAATTACAGTTAACACAACAAAACATGAGAAACAACGGAAATCAAACAACAGTCAGAAACATATCGGTTGCGATCTGATGTCCACAGATGACAGGAATCAGATGACCGACAAGTCAGTACAAAAACAGTGTGAAATCATGATGTATAGTTGAGTCCGACAGTGAGGAAACACCATTAAAGTATAAGACAGTGTTATTTCAGAATGACGAACTGACAGTGTGTTTGCGTGAGTGACGATTCACACAAACATATCTGTGAGTTTAGATTTCTAAAATAATGACTGAAAAGTAGAAAACAAAAGTCAGAAAGCAAAACCATCGTCGTATTCGTTCGGGTGACGATTCGAACGAATTACGCACGAAGGTTACGCGATCTGACGAAACAACAACGAAAACAAGTTACGAACGAAAATAATATAATGAAATTAAATAAATAACATTTTACAATTTTGAAACTCATCAAAATAATTAAATTAATCTACTTTATTTAAAATATTTAAATTACGCGTAAAAATCCGGTTACGCGACGAAATTACGAACCGAGCAACAAAAACGAACCCGAACATTCTCGGGGGTATAAAAACCCAAAAATGAGAGTTATCTCTCATTTCTTCTCCCTCAACCTCTCTCCTACATTCAAAACCCGTCACCCCCATTTTTAGGGTTTTCAAGAGCTTCAAACACCCATATCTCTCTCATTTCTCCACCAATTCCTTCCATTCTTGAACCTACTTGAAGCTCTCATCCCCCTCTACACGAAAGTACAACAGATCGGGGTTAAAGACCATCAAAACCCGAGGTACAAGGCTGTTTATATTTCGAAAATTAGGGTTTCTTCATCTTTTTGTTGAACACTCAACCTAAACCGGTTTTAAAACCTCTCCCTTCGAACCATAGAACCCTGATGACTAGTCCTAGCATCTACAACCTTCGAAACTACTTGGAACCTTGTGATGGGAGTGATTCTAGGCAAAGTCTAGTTCGGCCGAATGAGGATAAACCATCAGGCCGACGAATGAACCATTGGCCGAATGGCCTATGGCCGAAAGGCCACCTTCCTTCGGCAACAACTACATTCGCTCATCAACATCATTCGACCACCTCCATTCTGGTTCAGTCATCATTCGGCCAAAAGGAGGAACCAAGGTCGAATGACCTCATTCTCTCGGCACAACTCATTCGCCCACACCATCATTCGCCACCTACTTCTTCATTCGGTTGAGGACCAGACGCCATTCGACCAAATCATTCGTTCGGGGCATAACCATTCGACCAGTCAGAGTCATTCGGCTTAGGTCCACTAGGCTGTCATGCTACCAGCAGCCACATACGGCTGGGAAACCCTAAACGGCCAAGAACACGAAACCAGTAAACCATCTGGGCCCAAAAGACTACTCCAGGCCCAATGTTCACAAACCCAGCACCTCTTTGGCCCAACAACATTAACTGGTGGCCCAGAACTTTTGTTCGGCTTAGGTGGCCCATCTGATAGCAGGCCCAACATCAATCAGATTTGACAACGACCATGTTTGACTCAGGTTATGGCCTTCGGCCCACGTAGGATTCTCAACCTCAAAACGTTAGTCAACCATCCTAAGCCCAAGAAGCCCACTGCTGGCCCAAGGAAAATAAGAAGCCATTTCAGGCCCAAGCTCCATTTTAGTCCAACATGACCCAGAATAAGCTAGTATAATCATTTAACTCATTTGGAATGAAGTTGGCTCATAGAATTAACTCACACAAGCCCAAATGGCCCATATTTCCCTTGAATTGGGCCCACAATAGCTTCGGCCCAATTTATCCAGGCCCATGTTGGCCCAACACTTATTGTGCTCAGGGCCTGAGAGAAATCCCTTGGGGCCCATCTAGTTTGGCCCATGACCCACAAAATGTGATCCAAGGCCACCATTTTGGGCCAAAAGCTCAAATTCAAGGCCCACAATGTTTTCAGCCATTCTAATCCAGGCCCAACTTGGCCCATGAGTTCCTTTAGCAAAGGCCCGAGACAAAACCCAAGGGGCCCATCAAAATCTACCCGAGGCCCACAGAAAACTGATTCAAGGCCCATTTGGAGGCCTTTGTCCTTCCTGTTGGAGCCACTTTGTCATTTCATTAGTCAACAACCCAGTTCTGGTCCAAAATCAATTCCAACAGTCTTGTATGACTCTAGGCCCAACAAATATAGCCAAGGCCCACCTTGGGCCCAATGGATTCCTTGGAGGCCCAAAACAAGGCCCAAAAGGCCACTTGAACATTAGTTTGTAACTTTTGGCAAGGCCTTCATGATTCAACACCTACTATCATTGGCTCAATCTAAATTGTTGGCCCACATGACTAAAGAACTATTGCAACGCTTTAAATTAACATAACAAGTATGATAACCAAGGGATTACTACCGAAACGACAATTTTTGCAATAAGGTCTTGTAACATATAACATGATCTCATGAAACCACAAATGGGCTTTAATACAAGTTAGAAAGACAAGAATAAGTCACAGAAAGTCTACGGATTACAAGAATCAATAACAAACAAAGATGGGCCAACAGAGACCGAAGACTTTAAGTGTTGGCCAAAGCTTATGGCTAACACATACATACACATAAAATCCCTATAATTCATACTAATAAGTTATGAACATCGTGAAATCAATACAGGATCGTGAAAATACACTCAAGTACAATCAAGAGAGCGTACATTCTTGTTTAAGCTAAGTCAAACACAACAACTACAAGGTGAGTTCATATGCCCCCTTTCACTTTAAATCTTTACTGATTTTAACTCTCGGGGCTGAGAAACATGTTTACTTTTATTTATTTAAAAGTTTGCTTAATATGTTATTTATACTTTGATTTGATAATATTAAATTGTTTATTATCGTTATCATTGTATGCATGCTTGTATGATTATGAGATAACAGGGAAACTCATATGATTATGATAAGATGATTCTTCATCATTAACACAATATAATAACTTAGTTATAAGATTTAACTTATAACGCTTAGTTATTTCTACACAATCAAGTACTTAAACAATCTACACCTAACTGTAAAACAAGAAAACAAGAATATTCCCTCATGGATACTTTGGGAATACATGGATGCAGTAAATGACGATTCTTATCATTTACAGTAAATGACGGTCATGATAACGTAACTTCATGGGATTCTTGTCATTTACACAGATTTAACATAACGTAATAAGACAAGTTCTTATTCGACTTTGTTAAACACACGAGAACATTCCCTCATGGATGCTTTGGGAAACACATGGATTCAGTAAATGACGATTCTTATCATTTACAGTAAATGACGGTCATGATAACGTAACTTCATGGGATTCTTGTCATTTACACATATTTAACATAACGTAATAAGACAAGTTCTTATTCGACTTTGTTAAACACACGAGAACATTCCCTCATGGATGCTTTGGGAAACACATGGATTCAGTAAATGACGATTCTTATCATTTACAGTAAATGACGGTCATGATAACGTAACTTCATGGGATTCTTGTCATTTACACCCGATTATCGTAATGTAATAAGACAAGTTCTTATTCGACTTTGTTAATCACATGATTCAATCCCTCACGGAAACTTAGGGTTCACACGGCGGGATAGGAGAGAATGAAATGCATTTTAATCTGATTACGTGAGGATTAAAATGGATTCCATTCGGATTCTATACGCTACATTTGGAGACATATGATGAACAGTTAACTAATACTTTTAATTAACTTAAAAGTGTAACATAAAAGTTAACCTCTCAAGTAATAGAATAATATAAGGATCAGATTTAAATAATCTAAATTCCTTAATTCAACGAGGGTTTATCAATACTTCGGTTTGGTAACTAAACCCCTCTTACTATACTATTATTCTACGTATGATGACACAACGGACGATTCGGATAGTTGGGAAGTGGATATCTTTAGTTGTATCGCAAGTGGTGTGGAGTTTGGTTAAGTATGTGGTGGGATAGCGTCTGGGCTTGACCCTTTCGTGATTCCCTATATATAAGCATATTTAGCTAGGCGATATACTACTTGTACATATAACTAGGGAGAGGCCATTGGATGGAACAGGTGAACAAATATACAAGCAACAGTTAATACATTGTGAATGTGTGCATGATCAGTTCAATGGTTTTCAACTTACTTACTTATGAACTCACCAACCTAGTGTTGACTTTGTTTAAATTACATGTTTTTCTCAGGTGACGGACAGGTGTAGATACTATTTGCATTTGATAAGCTAGTGGACTCATAGAAGACCTAGCTTTCTTTTGATTGCATACATTTTGATATGACAGAACTTTGAATCACTTTTGTATATCTTGTACAGATCAAGATATAAACTCATTGATTCTTTTGATTAGATTTACTTAGTTAAATTATGAATTACAATGTAATTTAACTTTGTAATTCTATTTCATGTCATGATTAGCATTTCTCATTTATATCTCATGTGCTATGTAAACAATCTGATCATTTGATTATCACTCCAAGATATCGCGCCCCGGGAACCTTCCGCCCGACGGGAAAACCCGATCCGTTCCCGCCGGCCCGGGGTGTGACAAAAGTTGTGGTGTCGACTTAACTATTAACATCAAATATTTAGACATTTCATATGAACGTATGAATACTTTGGATAGTTCGGTTAAACTATTTAAGGTGGGTCGTACACCAAATCAACAAGAGGGTCAATGAACAAATGAAGTCTCATAATGGGCCGAGGATTGGCCCAATGGGCTTAACATAAGCCCGTCATATGTTAAACATCCTGTCATTTAAATTAAATATGTTTTGAGTAAAAGAAATTAAATGATTTTCTAAGTAAATATTCAACTTGAAATGAATTAACTTAAAAATAATTGACTAAAGACTTATTAATAACCAGGTGGGATCAGGGTTCAATCATGGGGAAAGTCTTAGACTAGATAGAAGGGGTTAGAGAAACACATTAGTAATCTAGGACACTTAGTTGCACACCGAGACCAAACCCTAGTTACGATGTATGTTATAGATACTCATCGTATGCGAATTCTCTTAAAACAAATTCAGGAACCGAAGATACTTAGACTACAACAACGAGCGCGCATTCTGTGGTAATTCAATACGAAGCAACACAAGTGAGTTCATTGCCCCTTTTCTAAACATTTTTGTTTTAAACGCGGGGCTGAGAAGCATGCGTAAACTATTTTATTTAAACTGTTTATTTAAATGCTTTTATTTATTATATGTTTTACATATATATGTTTGTTGATACTCCTAGACTCCTGTCTAGGAAATTATTAAACAGATCAAATTATCAAATTAATTAAAGTACTCTTATGAGTAATACTTTAATTTAAACTTTAAATCAACCCTTAGTCCATAAATCTCCAATTCAAGAATCTAAACTCAAAGTGAAATCAAATGAACAAAATCAAAAGATCACATTCAAAGAAATCATAGCTCAGTGTGAGATCTGAGATCCAAGAATCAATATCAAATCAATTATCATTGTGAATCGTGGGAAAGTCAAAAGATCAAGATCAAGAGACTCAAGAAATCAGATATCATAAATGTGTGTGAATCATGTTAATAATGAAATCATTATGATCTAATGAAATCATTAATCTTCAACCTAAGGTGGATGTCAGTTGTATAAGGAATCAAGACCACGTGTAACACACATATAAAGTCCCACTCAGATGTAGAAGACCATTGGGTCAGGCTGTAACGGGCAATAACATGAATGATCAAATGGAATCAATATCAAAGTCAAAATCATGAGAATCAAGAGATCAAGAATCATAGGATATCCTTAAAGTCCCACTCAGATGCAGAAGACCATTGAGTCAGGCTGTAACGGGCAAAACATTAAAGTCCCACTCAGATGCAGAAGTCCATTGGGTCAGGCTGTAACGGGCAAAACATTAAAATCCCGCTCAGTTCAGGTGTACTCCTTGTGAGTATGCCTGACATGGGTCACGTGTGAGAGGTTACAACTTGGACAACCACCCACAACTAAGTCTAATTGATTGGGTCAAATAATGCCCAATCATCATGTCTTAGTTGTACTTAAATGTTTTATTTAATTATTTAATTAAATATTTGACATTTTACTATTATCACTGACTTTTGGGAAATCCTATATCTACGATCAAAAATCAAGAGGATCAAAGACAAATCAGGTTTCAAAATCATAATCAAATACAGAAGTGTTAGGTAAAAATGCTTAATTATCATTAATAACAGTGTCATATGCATATTAGTATGTGGTGGGATAGCGTCTGGGCTTGACCCTTTCGTGATTCCCTATATATAAGCATACCGATGTGGATATTACATGTGGAGTTAATGAGGTTAGGGTCTTTACCAAAAGAGGTTTTCAAATCATTTTCAAATCATAAAACTATATGAACTCACCAACCATGTGTTGACTTGATTTTTGCATGACTTCTCAGGTGACGAACAGGTCAACTAAGGAGTTATTCCTTTTGGACTAGGACTTCAGATAGAAGGCTTAGCATTTTGGACCTGCATACTTTTGAAGACATCATTATACAAATTTATTTTGTATATCTTGTGTAAATACAAGATAGAAATTTATGATGTTGATGGTAGATTTACATTGTTAAATTATAAACAATACTGATGTAATTTAACTTTGTAATTCTATTATATTTAGCATTTCTCATTTATATCATGTGCAATGTAAACAATCTGATCATCACGATTATCACTCATGATATCGCGCCCCGGGAACCTTCCGCCCGCCGGGACAACCGATCCTATCCCGCCGGCTCGGGGTGTGACAACTACATAGCATCCTTTATCAGTCAGACTTCCCGAAATGTTATGAAAGTAACCATAACTAACAATTCGTCCAATCATCTTTGACTTGGATCCAATCTTGAATCTTTTGATTTGTTTAGTTAGGTTATCTTGAACTCTTTCATCTATCACTTCAATCATCTTCTTGAAAATATACAAATGATCAATAATGTATTTTGTCTCCTCTTGATATTCTTTCTAGAAGTCCATATTTTTCTTTTCTTTGACTTGAGACAATGTTGTCCTTGACACACCACCAAGTTCAAAAATTTTCTTTAAAGTGTTCATGTTATACAAATCTTCATCAACTATATCATCCTTCTCAAAATTAGAGAAATCCAATTCATCTTCTTGCTCAAAATCAAACATTTGATCTTCATCTACCTCAAACATATCCTTGAAATCTTGAACATAATAACCTCTAGCTATTTCACCTTCTTTTAGATCTTTATCAGCTGAAATCTCAATAATCACTCTCTGCAAGTTAATATCAGATTGTAGTTTAAACAGATCAATAAATGTAGGCAAAGAGTAATCAATAATCCTCTCAGGATTTTCTATTGCATCCAAATCCTCAAACTCAACATCATTACAATCTTTGTTCCTATCTGAAGATACAGCACTCACAGGAGTAGCTTCCACAGCAATCTTTGACGAATCATACAAAACAATAGCTCCAGTCACAGAATCTAATCCACCAACTCCACTACTAACACCTCCAACATCACCATTACCATCACCATCCTCATCATCATCATCATCATCATCATCATGAGCATTCAAGCTCGGATGTTCATCCATATCAGAATCACCATAATCTACCTTCTCCTCCACTTTCTCTTCATCTTCATCATCCACATCAACAATCACCTTTTCAGCACCAAAACTAGAAGCTTCAGCTTTAGAATCTTTGAATGAACGAACCCTCAATGAACGAACCTTCATTGAATGAACCTTCACATCAAACATACCTGTTGGTCAAACGAACCTTGACCAATAAGGTTCTGTTCTATTGAAATTCAGAGGTTTGCCACGAACCTATTAGGTTCAGACGAACCTTAGAACCAACGAACCTGTTCATCCAGCGAACCTAGTTCATCCAGTGAACCTTTTCAATTTCAAAATCAAATTTTCAAATTAGATATAAAAATTTATATACCCAGGTTAGAAACTCCACAATGATCAACTTTAATGAAAGCAATTTTAGCAAAAATTAGAGTTTAATACGTTTATCTCAACAAAACAAGTTCGACTTTCAAAACTCCTAAAACCAGTCATATCTTCTAATCAAACCGGTCAAATTCAAAAATTCATACCTAAAAATGATCACAAACTGATTACAAGTCTAATGATATCAATGAAAAAGTTTGGGAGGTCCAGAATCAAAATTCGAAAAATTGCTTCTTGCAGGTTCGCGGCTGTGAATAAAATGAAAGTGACGAACCTCACTCACGAACCTGGTATATATATGCACGAACCTATTCAGGCGAACCTGTCCACAAGCCTTTTACACGAACCTATTTAGGCGAACCTTTCCACAAACCTTTTACACTAACCTGTTGGACGAACCTGAACAACGAACCTATCCAGCGAACCTATCCAACAAACCTTGTGGACGAACCCTATCACAAACCTGTCCAACGAACCTTGTGAACGAACCTTCTCACAAACCTTATCAGGCGAACCTTTTGAAAAATTTGATTTTTATTTAAATCTTCAAAACAATCCATTTTTAAATGTTTCAAAGTCAAACAAATAATCAAAAATTATTGATTTAACATCAGATAAAAATAAAAATATTTTTGTAATTTTTTAAAATTTTTAGAACAATTAAACTCCAAATTTAACCAATCTAACTATACTAACAAAAATCAAATCTTTTTGTTTGAGAAAGATCCAGACATGAGATCATATTGTTTTTCAATTATCAGCACATCTGATTGAATTAATGAATATATTTATTAGCAAATTACAAACCTAAGATGATTGTCAGTATACTTATCCTTTTTAAGTTTAATTACTTAGTTAAGATATCAATTCAAACAAAAATTATCAAATACTTTATGACATCCATTTACTTGAACACATCCCCGGTTTGTGAATAATTAATCAAACATAAATGTTCTTGAAACTTATTACTACAATGTTAACTAGCCTGATCATGCAAAAATAAAGCATAATTTATTTTTAAAACTAACAAAATAGAAAATAAATTTGAATTTGTTCAAATCATGGAATCAAGGTTGATACTTACGTATGCTCAGATGATCCAGATTATGAACTAAACAATAATTTAAGATTAAACTTTTAACAATCAGATCGATATTTTCGTATACGCAGAGATTGTCCAAACCTTAATCAAAACCAATAAAACAAATTCGAACTGTTTAAAGCTATAACAATCAGGTCGATACATAAGTATACGCAAAGATTGTTTCAGCTTTAAACTAAAATAAAAGAAAAACACAATTAGAATTTCTTTTGAAAATTAAACACATGATCAAAACTAGCAACTTTACTTTTTGTTCAAGAAACATTTTGTAAAACTAATTACCACTCATTCAGGACAAAACTAAGTACTGCATTCTAAGCATCTGTTTCTTATACAACAAAATCAAACTTTTGTTTAATTTCATCTTAACTAAGTTATAAACCTACTAACACATCATAATGATACAAATGTGCTTCCAATTTCAAACAATGTGCTATCATTTCTCACTTGGTCGAATCAATTTCTCAGAATTTTCAATTTTTGAATGTTTTTGTGTTTTTGGTTTTTCAAATGTTTTTGTATTTTTCAAAATTTTTCTCCCCCTAAAAACTAAAACAGAAAACAACAGAAAAATAAAATATCTGATGTTAATTCAATAAAAATGATTATGAAGGAGATTGATTCTTAATTACCTCACCCATGACCCCAATTCCATTTAATTTGAGTAAATACTCAAAACGGTTTTTGTCATAGGCCTTGGTGAGAAGGTCTGCTCTTTGCTCATCATTATGTATCTTCACCACATCAATAAGTTTCTTTTCATAACAATCGCGTATGAAATGAAACCTAATATCAATGTGTTTGGATCGTGAATGATACACATGATTCTTAGTTATAGCAATAGTAGCCTCGTTGTCAACATGAATCGGGGTAGTTAGAAAATTCAAACCGTAGTCTCTCATCTGTTGTTGTATCCACAAAACTTGTGAACAACAATTGGCAGCAGCTACATACTCCGCTTCACAGGTAGATGTAGCAACAGATGCCTGCTTTTTGCACTGCCAAGAGACTAACCTCTCCCCTAAAAATTGTGCACCTCCAGTTGTTGATTTGGCATCAGTCTTGCATCCTCCATAGTTAGAATCACTATAAGCATTGAAGGAGAAGTTATCATCCTTAGGATACCACAGACTGGTGTCTGGTGTACCCTTCAGATAACGAAGAATTCTCTTGACTGCTATCAGATGAGAAACTTTAGGTTTTGATTGATAGCGAGCACAGACACTTGTAGCAACTACAATATCTCAAATACATCAAGCTTCCGATCATTCCACGATATAAAGTAGCATCAATTAGCTCCCCCTTAATATCAGGCTCAATCCCGTGATTGGGTTGAATGGGCGTGGAAATGGGTTTACAATCGAGCATGCTAAACCGTTTTAGCACATCTTGAATGTATTTTGTCTGATGAATGAAAATTCCATCATAAGTCTGATAAATTTGTAAACCCAAGAAAAACTAAATGTCGGACATACACTCATTTCAAACTTCTCAATCACAACCTCTTTAAACTCTAGACACATCTGTTCATCGGTAGATCCAAAGATGATATCATCTACATAGATCTGAACAAGAATAATATCCTTGCCCTTTTCCCGATAAAACAGTGTCTTATCAATCTGACCCCTATTGAACCCGTGTTCAATAAGGTGAGTCGAGAGCGTCTCATACCAAGCCCGTGGAGCCTGGTGTAGACCATACAGTGCTTTGTCGAGGATATAAACCTTATCCCGGTGGATAGGATCCTCAAAGCCCGGTGGCTAACAAACGTACACTGTTTCCTTCAAAGACCCATAGAGGAATGCAAACTTGACATCCTACTGAAACCTTAAATTTGTTGTGGGCAGCAAAAGCCATAAAGAGTTGTATTGCTTCTAGCCACGCCACTGGTGCAAACACTTCATCATAATCAATCCCTTCTACTTGTTTGAAACCTTGAACAACTAAACGTGCTTTGTTCCGAACAATCACGCCTCGATCATCTCTCTTGCATTTTAACACCCATATGGTGCCAATTTTCTTTTCTCCCTTAGGCAAATCCACCAAATGCCACACACCCAGCTTCTGAAACTGATTCAGCTCCTCTTGCAAGGCCTCCACCCAGGCTGGCTCGTGCAGCGCTTCAGTAATAAATTTTGGCTCAATCTGAGAAATGAATGCAAAATGCATCCGTAACTCTTGAGATCCATGAGTTCTCTCCAACTCCACGTACAAACTCTCCTCGTTTGTAACTTGACATCTTGTCTGTACTCCAGCAGACGGATTTCCAATAATCTGCTCAACAGGATGATTCACATGGATTCTGGTAACCGGCACTTGCGGGACTCCAACATTATGATCAAGATTTGTGATTTTCTGATCAACATCTTGATCATGAGAAACTGCATCTTCAAATACATCCTGATCATCCTCAGACGACCAATCATCATTGATTGCTCCTGAAGTGCCTTCCTCCGTTGGATTAGAATCTTCAGCTTGATGAGAAACATCTTGATCTTCAGAATTCTGCAGATCATATAACATTTGCAAAGACATTTCATCATCAGTAACATTTGGAGACAAGTTAAAAGACTCAAAAAGTTTATCATAATCAAAAAGCCAATTTGGTCCTTTGCCTTCTAGTATAGGTGTATGTCTTTGAACATCCACATTATACGATAGTTCCATGTTGATTTGAAGAATCGATCACGAAATTCTACGATTCGATCATAAACGTGCGAAATCCGTTCATGATTAGATTTGGATCAACAAGAACATTGTAATAATCATGAATCTCAATTCTTCATTAACATTTAAGTGTTTACAATGAATCAAACGTGAAATACACAACACTTGAATACAAGAAAGACACTTAAGATGAAGAGAATCTTGATCTTGAACTTGAGAGAGAATGTAACTTTGTATGTGTAGAATTGTAAGCTCCAACCCTTCAAGTCTACCAAGCTCTCCATATATATAGGTTTCCTATTGCAAAGGTACGGCCCATAGTTTTGCTCATAGGTTCGGCCCATATAACACTGCACGAACCTCCTTATTACACGAACCTATGCTAAGGTTCGTGAATCAACACACTAGCCGAACCTCAGAATCATTCGGTTCGCCAGACAAACCAATAGGTTCGCTGGACGAACCTATACAATAACACGAACACAGGTTCGCCAACCTAGCCGAACCCTTTATGTCTCTTAGCCGAACCTTTTGAAACTTGAATTCTCTACTCATATACAACAGACTGTGATTTCATATACAACAAGCCAGGTTCACACAATAAATGCAGCTTTCACACAGAAAATGCATCAACATACTCCCCCTTGAACCTTGCTGTTATGTATGCTCAAACTTTATGTGCATCGGGAAATAAATATTTATCAACATACTCCTCCACAACCTTGCTATCAACATACTCCCCTTCAGTTGTAGATGTTGTATCAAATGCTGTTGTATAGAATTCATCAGTCTCTGTTTTTCCACTTCACTCTCTCAATCTTAATCTCATTCTCTCTCTCTCTCTCCATCTTATGTCTTTCTTTATCCAAGATTCACCTGCTGAGGACTGCAGTGACATCTTCAACACATAGATCTTCATCACCCTTATCACCTGCATCAGTTGACACATAATCAAAACTAGATGCCTCATCACAATTCCAATTTCTCTTTGTCACTTATTAACAGTACATCAATTAAAATATTCACAAAGAGTTCGTAAATCAAATCGGATAGTCTAAAAGAAAATAGAAGAAAATTTTTTATGAATTTTTCAATGATTTGTATAAACTCCCCCTAAAGCTATGAATTGCAAAATTTTTATATCCTAGAATCCTACAAAATTTGTATTCTAACTTAAAAATAAATATGTTTTTGATGAGAAAGATCCAAACATGAGATCATATTGTAATCATACCTCAGCGTTACTTGTTGATTGTTAATGAGATTTATTTAGTCGACGCACAAGCCTAGGACGATTGCCAGTATATGGATCCACTTTAAGTCTTACTACTTGTTGTGAATTCGGATTAATGAAAATCAATCACAAGACTTTGTGATCCCCACTCACTTGAACACATCCCCGCTTTATGAAACATCAACCAACAACGATGCCATTGTAAATTATAAGTTCCAATTCTTGCTTAGTTTGATCATGCCAAAATAAAGCAGTATATCTTTTGTGAAATAACAAAGTGTAAAATAAAAAGAATGTTCATAATCTGGTAACAAGATTGATACTTCCGTACGCGCTGATGAAACCAGGATATTGAACCAAAAATAACTTAAGTTTAAAACCTAGCAATCAGATTGATACTTCCGTATATACATAGAATGCCCAAGTTTTAAACAAAAACAAGAAAATAAAAACAGAATGTCCAAAACATAGCAATCAGGTCGATACGTAAGTATACACAGAGAATCTCCATGTTTTGAACGAAAATAAAATAAAAATGAACTCAGAATTTCTTATGAAAAAGAAACACATGATCAAACTAATATATGTACTGATACAATTAGCAATCACTGAGGCAATTGACCACGCACTCAGGACAAAGATCGAGCACTGTGTTCTAAGTAATGTGTCCCACAAAGAATGATTATAGCATTTGTCTATAGAAATCACAATTAAGTGAAAGACCTACCAACATATCATACTGAGTGCATTGTGATCGCTTTGTATTTGATCTTGTATGATACAAGTAAGCTTTAGAATGTTACAATGTACAATCATATCTCAATGGTCGGATCAATTTCTCAATTTTCTAATTTTATATTGTTTTTGATTTTTTTAAATTTTACTCCCCCTAAAATGCTAAAAATGAAAATCTTTTTGATTTTTAGAATTTTATAAGTACATAGAAAAATCAAAATTCCCGGAAAATTGACAACCGATATGATTTACCATCTTTGTGAAACATTATGTTCAAAGTGACTTGAAAACATCAAGAAAATATGACAATGTAATTCCAAACCTGTCAAGTTCTCCATAATAATATGACAGTTAAAGATTATAACGATTTTACCAAATAGACTTCAGGAAGTTCCATTATCAATGAGCTCTCCTCCAATTGATAGGTCCTCCTGAAATCCTCCAGCACACACTCACAAACCATTAGATAACTTTGGTCACCCAAGCCTTCGAGGTCTTGAGTTTTCCATGACCATCCATATACCGAAATTTAATCCATTTCCCAGTTGAAACTAATGAAGTTTCCTTTGAAACTTTGTTTGTTTTTGGTATCCACAACTGTTCCTGTTCAAGTGCATTCTTAGGATAATACTTATCTTGAATCACCACATTGTTGTTAAAAACCAAACTAGTCATTAATGGTTTTGAAAGTTTCAACTTTTCTTCATCCGAGGCTTTCAAAACTTCTTCCTTGTTTTGATTTGGCATTTTATGTTTTTTAGTAATGAACTTTGAAACCTCTATGATACAAGACATTGCATTACTAACATGTCCTTTTAACTCACACAGATAAGGACAACTAGCAATGATATGCCCTCTTGTACCACACTCGAAACATATTCTCCTCTCCACAAACCTAGGAGAATAGTTTTGCACAAACCTATGGTTTTTGTGATTTGTTACTGTGAACCGTAAACCAATCTTTGATTCCTTGTTGAACCAATATGAGTCAAATGTGACTTCTTACCACTTGACGTGGGGGACTCATAGTTCAACTTTTTACATCTTGTGGGACTTAGTGAAATCTTGTCTTTGATCCAAGACTTTGAAGTATCACACTTTGGTTTCACTTTATTTGATGCACATGATGATTTCAGAACCCATTTTGATTGAATTTGACGTTTAGGTTTTGAACTTGAAAAACCATTTTGTTTTGAAAAATTCTTGTTTTCGTTCTTTGAAAACTTTTTAATTTTAACCAATGGGGTTTTGAAAGAAACTTTCTTATTTGATGATGTTGTAGAGTTTGAAACACATGATTTTACATCATCAAAAATGTTATTGTGAGAATCATCATAATTCTTATGTACATCAATCAACCCACATTTGTACAATTTCTCCTTATCATATTCCTCTAAAGTACAATCTTCAATGATAAGAGAAAAATTGTCATCAGCACAAATTGGAGACTTTCCCTTATTAAGAATGTTATCTTTTGAAATTTCACTATCACTTGATTTCTCAATAAGGTGACTTGAAGAAATTACATCCTCGTAATTATTCTCCAATTTGTTCATGATTCTGTCAAAGTATCTTTTTGCCTTGTCCATTTTGAGTTTAATTTTATTGACTGCTTTTGTTAATTCAACATTTATTTTGCTCAAAATGTCAAGTTTTTGTTCAGAAACACTTTCATTGGCATTTGACTTTGACAAATCATCAGTCAACTTTTGAACCTGTGAGTTCAATTCTGCAATCTGTTTTGAAAAAAACTTTTCATTTGATTTTAAATCCATATATGCTTTACTGCAGTTTGATAAGTCACATTTCAAGTTTAAGTTTTCTTCCTCCAAACTCCAAATTTTTCCCTCAAGATTTAAACATTTAGAGCACGAGAGTTTAAAAACTTACCTGAACTTACCTCTTTATCTAAAATGACATGACAATGATCTTCACTAACGATGGTAGTTGTATCAGACAAACCATCAGAGACATCCTCAGAAACACTCTGATCCTCTGTTAACACCACTTCTTCACTTAAAGTTTCATTCTTTGACTTCAACGTATCATCTTCAGACTTCTTCATTTCACTTGTGATTTCAGAATCATCAAGAATGTGTGTGTCTTCAGTTACATTACATCTCTCATCTACAACTTCATTCATCTGTTTGCTGTCTTCAGACATGTCAGGTTCATCTTCTGTTCCTCCATCAACATCTTCTTTTTCTTTCTCGACACTCATACTTGCCTTTAACATGTTTCTTTGTTCATCAATCCACAAGAAATCAACAATTTTCACAATCCATTTTCCGGTTCGTCTTATCTCCGATTCCATTTTGTCAACCACATCTTTGAAGTTCATTAATTTGACATGATGAATGACTTCAGTTTCCTTCATTCTTTCAACAAAACCACTCCATCGACAAGGTAAGAATTGCGTAAACTTCTCAACGATTTGACCATCAGTGATATCAAACTTAAAATATTTCAATTCTTGCATAAGTTGTAAAAGACGATCATAAGCATCATTGATCTTCTTTGCAACATGATTGTTATAAGCAAGTTCTAACAAACTCCACTTTGCACATGAACGTGGCATTTGTTCAAAATCAGTGTTTTTAATATCTTCATAAATGATCACCGAAAACAAGTCACACAATTCTCTTTCTTGATTAAATTCAAACATTTGATCTTCATTCAGTTTTGATGTCCCAAAATTATCATTTGATTTCAGACATGGTTTCTTGTATTGTTGGTACAATAACTTCTGGTAATTGTCATCCGCTTTGGTAATAAATGTTTCGAATGTAGATCTCTAGTTCGGATAATTTTCCAAATTGTCCAACACAAGTCCATTGTTAGCCAACCATTCCACGTTCCAGTTCTTGTATGTCATATTTAACTTTTATGTTCAGAACGTCAAAATTTAACCTCTCAAAACAAAACAGCTCAAACCTTGTCTTAACGTCCGAATTAGGTCTTGAAACCTATCCCAAATGATCCGCAAGGCCCAAAATAGGTAAACAAGGTTTACTTGAACTTTTAAAATGGTATCTTTCTCGCAAACCTTTTCGAACAAACCTATTGGAGGTTCTCACAAACCTATCCACGAACCTATGGAGGTTTTCACGAACCTATGGAGGTTTTTCGCGAACCTTTCAAGGTTTTTCACGAACCTTTGAAGGTTTTGACAAACCTATTAAGGTTTTCACGAACCTATGAAGGTTTTGACGAACCTAGAGGTTCCCACGAACCTATGAAGCTTTCACGAACCTAAAGGTTCCCACGAACCTATTGGTCACGAACTGTAACATCAGTGCCGGAACCGTCACCGGAAAACCACCTTCACTCTAAGCTTTGGAGGCTCAAATATTGGTGGATTCAAGTGAGGCGGCATTACGATCCTTTCATCTTGTAGATCACAGAAGTACAAGAAAAATAAGAATCCAACCGTGGAATTTGAGGTAAATATCCACTTTAAATTCGGTTTTTATAGGGTTTCCTCGAATTCGTGTGATTTTTGCTATTATAATCGAAACTAGGCACTTGAAACACTTATATGAAGATGTCCTATGTGTTTAGGAACTATTACGGATGAATTTGCAACAGGTTAGGATTCGAAATAAACGAAGAATATGAATTGTTGCAGGTTCGTGAGTAAAGGTGGTCGGCCGAACCTTTTGCTATGAACTTCAAGTACTGTGAACCTGTAAGCACGCCCGCACCGAACCTATTACTTCTGCAACGAACACGGAACATGCCTGCAACGAACCTGTGTTAAACCTGTAACGAACCTTACATGGCGAACCCTAGTTGAGGCCTTAGAGACCCCGAACCTTCTAGGGGCGAACCTTGTGGCCGAAACCTTGGACGAGCCTATGGCGAACCATGCAGCTCACGAACCTAATGAGCTAGACGAACCATGATGGACCGAACCTTAGAGGTTCGTTTGACTTCATTAGAACCGAACCCCTAAGCTACCTTAGAGGGTTCGCTGCCATCACCTTATGCGGACCTAAACCGAACCCTAGCCTTCATGAAACCTTGAGAATACAACGAACGTATGAACATTATTATTGGTTTTATTGATACGTGAAACACAATGGGAATAACCTAGGGTTTTAAAGTGGAAAATGTAACTATATGGTACCATGCAACAATATATAATCATGCATGTAGGTATGTGAGTGTGCATGAGAATTAAGCCCATAATAAACATGCATGGGTTTATTTAATTATGTGTGTGCATGGAATACGTGAGTTCATGGGATTAATACAAGTAGTAGTGATAAATAATGAAGCCAATGTGTGGGGTAGGATTTCTATAACTAAGGTTATTAACACACATTAACAACTTAAAATGAGTTGTTAACATGAATAAATTTGGATATCTACGTCATATGGTTCAAACATTTTGTTTTGATCAAGGAAGAATCAAAAGGATGTCACTGGGCCTAAGTGGGCCCACTAGGGTTTAATTAAGCCCAACATACATTAAGTGTTACTTAAACTTAAGTAATGATGTTTCTAACTAAAATGAAGGTGTTTAAAAGTATTAACAATCTAAGTTGGTAATTTTCTAAAATTTTGTTAAATCAAAATGAAATGGACTTTATTTATAAATGTTATTGGTTTCCTTTTTAGTTTATTAGTTATAAAAGTTAGTTGTAATATCATTTATTTGGGATTTTGTTGTGAAATAGACAATATGATTGTCTGGATTTGAATCAAATACAAAGGAGACTCTGCCCAAATTTTTGCAAAATTTAAAGATAAGTAATTATAATTAAAAATGGGAAATTGGGTCATAATAAGGGTAACTAAGATAGATTAGATCTTAGACACACTTAGCACTAAGGCACTTAGTTGCACACACAACAAGACCCAACCTTAGGCGCAACGACTATTACGCGTACTTATTATATTCGAATTCTTATACAATAACTCAGGAACTGAAGAAACCTAAGCTACAGCAAGAGCACGCATTTTGTGTTAGATCATTTACATAGCAGCACAGGTGAGTTCATTGCCCTTTTTGTGACATTTTTGTTTAAAAACGCGGGGCTGAGAAGCATGCGTAAACTGTTTTATTTTAAACTGTTTATTTAAATGCTTTTATTTATTATATATGTTACACATATATGTTTGTTGATACTCCTAGACTCCTGTCTAGGTAATTAATATACTGATCAAAATATTAAGTTAATTAAATTACTCTTATGAGTAATACTTTAATTCTAAACTCTAAACAAACCCTTAGTCCATTCAGTTCAAATTCAATAATCTAAATTCAAAGTGGAATCAAAGGAACTAAAACAAAAGATCATATTCAAAGGAAATCTAATTCAGTGTGGGATCTGAGAACAAAGAATCATAATCAAAGATTAATTATAATTGTGAATCATGGAAATTCTAAAGATCAATATCAAGAGGCTCAAGGAATCAGAAATCCTAAATGTGTGTGAATCATTGAAATAATGAAATCATTACAATCTAATGAAATCATTATTATTTGAGTTAAGGTGGATGTCAGTTGTATAGGGAATCAAGACCACGTGTAACACACATATAAAGTCCCCTTCAGGTATAGAAGACTCTTGTAGTTAGGCTATACGGGCAATAACATGAACTATCAAAGGAAATCAATATCAAAGTCATATCAAGAGAATCAAAGAGATCAAGAATCAAAGGATATCCTTAAAGTCCCCGCATGTACAGAAGACCATTGGGTCAAGCTGTAAGGGCAAAACATTAAAATCCCGGTCAGTTCAGGTGTACTCCTTGTGAGTTATGCCTGACATGGGTCACGTGTGAGAGGTTACAACTTGGACAACCACCAACAACTAAGTCTAATTGATTGAGTCAAATAAGGCCCAATCATCATGTCTTAGTTGTATATAAATGTTTTATTTATTTATTTATTTAATTAAATGTTTAACATTTTATTTTTGTCACTGACTTTTGGGAAATCATGTATATATGATGAACTCAAGAGAATCAAAGGTAAATCAATTTTTGGAAAGCATAATCTAAATCAGAGGTGTAGGGTAAAAATGCTTAATTATCATTAACAACAGTGTCATATGTGTATTTGTATGTGGTGGGATGGCGTCTGGGTGGGTTGTAGGCTCGACTCAGGGGTATACCCTATATATAAGCATACCGATATGGATATTACATTTGAAGTTAATGAGGTTAAGGTCTTTACCGAAAGGGATTTTCAAATCATTTTCAAATACTAAACTATATGAACTCACCAACCATGTGTTGACTTTATTTTTGCATGACTTCTCAGGTGACGAACAAGTCAACTGAAGAGTTGTTTCTTTTGGACTAGGTTACAGATAGAGGACCTAGCTTTTTGGACCTGCATACTTTTGGACATCATACACAGTTATTTTGTATATCTTGTGCAGATACAATATTGAAGATTTATGATGTTATACTAGATTTACATTGTTAAATTATAAACTTAACTGATGTAATTTAACTTTGTAATTCTATTTTATTTTAGCAAGTTTCTCATTTATATATATCATGTGCAATGTAAACAATCTGATCATTTCGATTATCACTCACGATATCGCGCCCCGGGAACCTTCCGCCCGTCGGGGAAACCCGATCCTACCCTGCCGGCTAGGGGTGTGACACGAACCTATGTAGGTTCATCTCTAAGGTCCGTCTCAGGTTCGTCTGATCGCTGAACAGACCTGCAACTTCACTAAAATGGCTCTAGAATCTTCATTTTTTGGAGTTAGAAGGCCTATGAGTAGTCAAAATCTTCGTTTTTTCGAGGCACATCTTTCTATCAGATCAAAACTTGCAAAAACTTGATAATTTTTCGTAGATCTAGCTTTTTGTTGACGAAAACGTGAAGAACTTCAAGAAAACCTTCAAAATGATGAAGTTTCTGATCAAATTACATGAAATTGATGTTCAAACACTCGTAGAATCGAGCCTAACGCTCTGATACGACTGTTGATTTGAAGAATCGGTCATGAAATTCTACGATTCGATCATAAACGTGCGGAATCTGTTCATAAATAGATTTGGATCAACAAGAACATTGTAATAATCATGAATCTCAATTCTTCATTAACATTTAAGTGTTTACAATGAATCAAACGTGAAATACACAACACTTGACTACAAGAAAGACACTTAAGATGAATAGAATCTTGATCTTGAACTTGAGAGAGAATGTAACTTTGTATGTCTAGAATTGTAAGCTCCAACCCTTCAAGTCTCCCAAGCTCTCCATATACATAAGTTTCCTATTGCAAAGGTTCGGCCCATAGTTTTGCTCATAGGTTCGGCCCATATAACACTGAACGAACCTCCTTATTACACGAACCTATGCTAAGGTTCGAGAATCAACACACTAGCCGAACCTCAGAAGCATTAGGTTCGCCAGACAAACCAATAGGTTCGTTGGACGAACCTATACAATAACATAAACATAGGTTCGCCAACCTAGCCGAACCCTTTATGTCTCTTAGCCGAACCTTTTGAAACTTGAATTCTCTACTCATATACAACAAGCCAGGTTCACACAATAAATGCAGCTTTCACACAGAAAATGCAACAACTTTCCACAACTCTCGTACGTTTGTTAAACACACGTTTGTTGGGCAGGCTGTAGCCAAGAAAGAAACCTTCTTCAACCTTAGAGTTGAATTTAGCATCTTTCTTAAGCATGGTACAAGGAGCCCCGAAAGGTTCCAAGTGTTCCAAATTAGGTTTTCGATTTTGAAGCAGTTCATAGCAAGTCTTATTATGTCTTTTTACAATCAGCACTCTGTTAAGAGTAAAACAGGTGGTCGCTACGGCTTCACTCCAGAATGTAATAAGGAGCTTAGAATCAGCGAGCATAGTTCTAGCAGACTCAATCAATGTCCGGTTCTTTCTCTCATCTACACAATTCATCTGTGGTTCATATGGTGCACTGAATTGCTGCTGAATGCCCTTTGAATCACAAAATTCTTCCATCTGTTGATTCTTAAACTCTGTCCCATTGTCTGAACGAACACGCCTTACTCTCAAGTTGTATAAAGTCTCCAACCTGTTCACCAACAAAACAAAATTTTCGTAAGTTTCAGATTTATACTTTAAGAACATTACCCATGAAAATCTAGAAAAATCATCAGTCACCACAAAACAGTATGATTCACCACCGATAGTCTTCACATTGATCAGTCCAAACAAATCCATGTGATGGAGTTCCAATGGTTTATCAATAGAAAAGACTGTCTTTGTTTTATGTGACCTCCTTTTCTGATTACCCTTATTGCAAGAAACACACACATCAGGGAGTTTAAAGTTTTTAACCGGTACACCATCAACCAAGTGATTGTGTACTAAATGATTCATCTTCCTGATATGTATGTGACCCATCCGTCTGTGCCAAGACCGCGTATCCTGCTCGGTTGCCTTCGACACTAAACACGTCTCCACCTTGTTTACCGTCTCCGCCTTAGCCATGTCCAAAACATATAAATCCTTACTCCTGTCGGCAGTCATCATAATCCAATCCTCAAGAATCTGAATTCCTTGTTGAAGCACATAACATTTCTGGTCATCAAACAACACTTTATAGCCTTTGTCACAAATCTGTGACACACTCAATAGATTGTTAGTTAACTCCTTGCAGTAATTCACGTTGTCAAAGGAAACTTTACCATTAGTCAAACTACCACACCCGGTAATCTGACCACCTTTGTCAACTGCAAAATTAACATAACATCCCTTCATTTGCCTGAAATCCTGCATCAATCCTAACTCTCCCGTCATGTGCCGTGAGCATCCACTATCAACAATCCATCGACTGTTGATATGGCCCATGAATGCCACCTACACAATAAATTAAAATTTGATTAGTATCAAAAGGGATGACTCCCGCCATTCCAGCGTTGAGTCTCCCTGAATAGCCTCCTGACATTCGGTCTTGATGAACTACTTGAAGACCCATTTTCCAAGCATTCATCCTTTCTCCTAGAAATTTGATCATCTGACCTGCATCTCAATTTCCAAAAAGGCTTTGACTTAACATTTTGTTTTGAAAGTTGTTTTGAAGAAAAATTGTCACATAAATCATCATCAGATGATGATGTCATTTTTACCAACTTTTTGACATGTTTATTATCAAAAACTTCTTTTTCTGATTATTTTCTTCCTTAACCCAGATACATTCAGGATCAAATTTCCTGAGGACTCTCATTTCCTCCTCACTAGGCTTCACTTTCCTAGAACTCCCACCAGATTGGATCACCTGACTGTCATTAACAAAACTCTTCCTGATCTTATGATTTGGAAAATTTGCTGAAATATGTCCTTCTCGTGGAGTAAAGAACTTAAATATGTTACAAGTATCCAAATCACAATCAACAATGACATGACCCAATCTCCCACATCTGTAGCATTTACTTTGCGAAAGACTTTTTGGTTTTAATTCATCACAACTCTTAGATGAACCCAAAGACTTAGATGCAACAGATGGAGATGAAACCTTTTTCTTTAAACCAGTGGCTTTTGTCTTGGAATTATTCTTTTGATTTTGAGAAAGCTGTGATTTTCCCTTGTTTCCAGTCCCAAATTGATTACCCTTGTCAACCACCTTGACAACCTTCTTATAAACCTTATCAGAAAGCCTTTTTTATTTTTGAAAAACACCACTCGACTCTCCTTTGTGTGTATTGGAAAACTTGACAACCACATTTGGTTTGAGAGTGGAAGTAGTTTTAACTTTTAGCTCTGGTTTGGAAACAACAGTTTGTTTAACCACTGCTTTCACAACTGGTTTTATTTCAGACTTTGATTTCTGAAATTTCGGACTCTTCTTCTCTATATTATTAACTTGATGACCAATCATTCTCAGAATCTCAGCTGGAAATTCTGAATCTGTGATGTCCTCGATAATAGGAGCATCATAATCAACAAACTCTTTATCATGAGATGATATACTTTCCTCATCCTCAGTTACTTGGTCAGACACATTCTCATTTAATGAAACTGGATTAACTTCCAAATCTGGGATAAGTTGTGGTCTTGGTATATAACTGGGAGGAGGTGGCACAGAATGAAAACCAATTCCAGTAGTATCATACGAAGATCTTTGCATGGCAGCAAAGTAGTCGATGACATATCTAGAATTTTGATAATTTTCAAGCTTGCCTTTGTTCAACTCAGCTTCTGCTTTTGCTGCAGATAATTCAACCTTCAGCTTCTGCACTGATTCGAGATGCACAGACACATCATGGTTATTTTGTAAAACTTTGATTTTCAAATCTTCATTTTCTTTACCCAAGTCAATTATCTTTTTTTCAAAAGATTTTTCTTTTGCAATTAGCTTTTTGTTTGCCTCTGTGCACTCTACCAGATCAGTAGTCAGCTAAGAAGTCGTCACTTTCAATCTGTCAATCATTTCTAACAGATCCTCATTTACCTCATCCACTTTCTCCTTGCCTTTCCCAGAGGTTCCTCCAACGAAGCCATAAACGCACCCATCAAGTCATCATATTGCTTCCCCCAGTCATAGCCCTCATCAGCTTGACTCACCAAGGCTTTAGATGATGATTCTTCAGATTTTTCTTTCTTTTTCTGGTAGTTATCTTGTGGCTTGAATAGATTTAGATTCCCTTGTTTCTATGGGTTCTTGCATTCTCTGGCAAAGTGACCATGCTCACCACAGTTATAGCACTGACTAGACTTTGGATTAAATCCAAATTTGGTGTTGCGGTCGAAACTGAATTTCTTGCCCGTCTTCTTCTCATACCGATTGATTATTCGAATAACACTCGCCAGTGCCCATTGTGTATCGATTAGTTCCATTTCATCCTCATCGATTTCTTCATAGTCTTCCAATGTCAGATTTGCATTCCCAATTCTTCCTGCAACTTGTTCATCGTATGCACTGACAACACAAGATAGAATAGACATGTGATCCTTAACAGTTTCAACAGTAACTTTTCCCAGATTGGTAGTGTTTAGCTGAACAGAAGGTGATGTCGAGTCAGATTTCATCTCGTTGTTAGAATAAGATGAACTGGAACTTGTAGATGCAGAAGGAACATGAGTACTGTCATAAGTACTAGACACAAATGATGTCTGGATCTTGGTAGATGAAGCAGGTGGTGTAGCTACAGAACCACCATATAATGAAGGATCTTGTGTAACATTCACTTGTCGTGCTTTCCTTTTATACTTCATCTCTTGTTCCTCAAGTTTTTGAACAAATTCTACCAAGGTTAATCCTGGTAAATTCTCTCTTAAGATCAGCACTAAAGAGTTCCACTTGTCTGGTAAAGCCTCAGCAAGGCAATCAATCTTTTCATCTTCAGTATATTCGATGCCACACTTTCTCACTTCGGTCAGCAAATTTCTGTATCTTGTGATTAAAGCTTCTAGACTTTCATTTCCTATGATGTTGAAGTTTTCAAATTCTTTACGAATGTCTGTAGCTTTCATCTTCTTCAGATTTGTATTACCTTCAACTCTAGCTTTCAAGGCATTCCAAAGACCATAAGAAGTCTTGTGCTCATCAAATTGATGCAAAATCTGATTTGGAATAGCCTGGCTAAGCATCCAATACGCCTTTTTCTCTGAATCATATTTCTTTCTCTCATCAACATCAAGTCTCTCTAAAAGTTGAAATAAATCAGTTCCCACAACTTTAGGTCTCTCATATGGAGATAGAATCCTCTCCCAGAGATTAGTGTCCGTGCCATTAAGATGAGTTTCAAAGCGACGCTTCCAATTGTCATAATTAGACAAATCTAACAACTTTGGCACCTTGTTGGTACTTCTCACTTCTGTTTCACTAATTAAAATGCTCTGGATCTTAGAATTCTGAGTAGCCATTGCTGAATACATCTTTGACATGATTTCAAATTTTTAATCAGCGAACCTTTTAAAAAAAATCACTTGCCTAACCTTTTTAGATAGGCGAACCTTCAATCAATCAAACGAACCTAGAGTAGCGAACCTTAACCTTACGAACCTTGATCACAAACGAACCTTTAAACAAGCAAACCTTGAAATAAACGAACCCTAAGACAAGAGAACCTTGAACCAGACGAACCTTTCTCAAACGAACCTTAAAAACAAACCTTGAGAAAAGCGAACCTTGAATCAGACGAACCTTTGCTGAAACAACAACGAACCTTCAGCAAACCTTGGACGAACCTTGCAGAATAACAAGCGAACCTCAAACGAACCTTGCAGAATAACAAGCGAACCTCAGACGAACCTTGCAGAATAACAAGCGAACCTCAGACGAACCTTGCAGAATAAGTAGCGAACCTTACACGAACCTCCTCTGATAACCCAAACGAACCTCAAAAAATGCCAATTCCAGCGAACCTATTGTTCTAGCAGAACACAGGTTCGGCTCACGAACCTGTACTGCAAAATTCAAAATTTTGGAGGGAAAACCTTCCAAAATTTGAAGAAAATCCTTCCAAATCATCAAATTTACACCACCAAATAGTGAATTGTTGTATTCAACAACAATTGATGATGAAATCAAACTCAAAACGGCAATGAATCAACAAGAAAATAAGAAATTTTAGCCATAATTGATCTTCAAGTCTTCAAATCTTCAAATCACTTGAATTCTTTGATCAAATCAATATAGAACTTCACCAAAATCTCTGATACCACTGTAGATTTGGTTAAATCTGATTAGGATCGATCAAGAAGCTATGCAATCTATCAATCACGTGCGGAATCCATGTTTTGTAGATTTGGTGAAATCTTGTTAGGATCGATCTAAAAGCTTTACAATCTATCAATCACGTGCGGAATACATGGTTGATATAGAATGAATCAAAGAACAAACAAGTAATTCAATAAACAAACTTCTTCTATTAATCAACAAATGATTACAATCTCACACATAGAGTTTTCTCACACTGAGAATTACAATCAGGTTCTGTCAAAGTTCTGTCAAAAGTTAAAAAGAAATCAGACAAACCTTCTATTTAAACAATCAACTATCAGCCGAACCTATTTCTTAGCCGAACCTCTAGGTTTGCCAGCCGAACCCTTAGATTCGCTAGGCGAACCTAGGTTGCCAAACCTATAGGTTCGCCGAACCTTCCTCAGGTTATAGGTTCGCCGAACCTGCCTAGGTTCGTGGGCCAAACGATCCTATGCAAAACCTATTAGCCGAACCTATACAAAACTTTAAATAAATTGCATTTTTGAATAGCAAGCTATTACAATTATTCACTAACAAACTCCCCCTTAATAGTTGCTATCAAAAATCTTCAAACTTCATCTTCAGCTTTGTCTTTATCTTTATCTTTAACTCCACTTGATTCACCAACAATATCACTAACAAGATTATCCACTACTCGTATAACAACTGATCTAGGAATTTTCGCTAATCTCTCAGCTTCCAACTTATCATCTCTATCATCCCTTTACTTTTGAACTTTCATCAATTCAACACACAAGTAATTCACATCATCCCAATTGCATCCAGAATGTATACCCAAAGTATAACACATTCTAGCAATGGTTTGAAACTGAATTGCCATGTCTTTGTAACTTACTCCAAAATCATGAAATCCATCATCTGCATACATCTCAGCCATATTAAGTAGATCAATATCGTCCTTTGAACAATTTACAATCCACACAGGATCTAACAATCTGATCACTCTCCACTTGTCATCTTGTTTCAAAAGAATCACCCCTTCAGATGTCTGCTCATCATAGAACCATAATTTGAAATAAGGATTCCAATTCTGTTCAATCATTCTCAGTCTTGGTCTTTTGAACACTATCGGCTTTGAATATCCATGAATTTTATCTCTAACTTGAGGTGAAAGCAAACTCCATCCAGTCCTGGCTTCTTTCTTCAACAACCTCTCAAAAGTTTAATTATGATTTGTCTGAATAGGTTTGGTCATCTTCAGTCTAGACAATTGCATGCACTCAAATGATGGTAAACTCATCAAGTCCAAAGCTTTACCGAAATATTAACATCCGTCAATCCTTTTCACAACATAACATCCTTTATCAGCTAGACATCCCGGAATATTATGAAAGTAACCATAACTCACAATTCTTCCAATCATCTTTGATTTTGATCCAAGCTTAAATCTTTTGAATTGTGTAGTTTGGTTGTCTTGAACTTTGTTTTCAATTACTTCAATCATCTTCTTAAATATATACACATGATCAACAATATATTTTGTCTCCTCCTGATATTCTTTCCAAAATTCCATATTTGTCTTTTCTTTAACCGGATCCAATAATGTCTTTGACATACTTCCAAGTTCAAAAATTTTCTTCAAAGTGTTCATGTTGTACAAATCTTCATCGATTATATCATCCTTATCAAACTCAGACAAATCCATCTCATCATCTTGCTCAAAATCAAACATCTAATCAGCATCAATCTCAAATAAATCATGAAAGTCTTGTGCAGAATAACCACCAGCAATTTCACCTTCCTCTAAATCTTTATCAAATGAAATCTCAACTATCAATCGCTGCAAATCAACATCATAATGCATTTTAAACAATTCAAGAAATGTGGGCAACGAGTAATCATTAATCCTCTCAGGATCTTCTATTGCATCTAAATCTTCAAACTCAATTTCATTACAATCAGTAGACCTATCAGAAACAACACTAACTGGAGTAACTTCCATAGCAATCTTTGACGAATCATATAAAACAAAGACTCCAGTCATAGAATCCAATCCACCAGCTCCACTACTCACACCTCCCATATCTCCATCATCTCCTCCATCATCATCATCATGAGCATTCAAGCTCGGGTGTTCATCCACATCACTATCATCATAGTCTACCTTCTCCTCTTCCTTCTCCACTTCATTATCATCAATATCAACAACCACCTTCTTCACATCAGATCCCGAAGCTTCAGTTGTAGAATCTTTAGCTTCCAACTCTCTAATCTTTTGCCTAAGATATGTATTTTCATTCTTTAGCTCAACAATGTCTTCATTCTATAGCTTGACAACAAATTCCAAATCAGAAATCCTTTAACTCATCCTCTTCTTCTCAGCTACATCCTCCTCTCTCCATTTGATCAATTGACTAATCTGAGCTTTCATCTCATCAAGTTCATTTGTGCCCGAGGAGGAAGATTGATCAGCTTTAGCTTTATCCTTTTCCATCTTATAAAGATCAAACTCCTTAGATAGCATAGAAATTCTTCTTTGGAGTTCATTGTCATCATAGTCCACAGTAAAGTTTAAATCACCCAGATTGTCTAATCCTTCAAATAAAGATTCATCCCTAGGAATAGACTTAGAATGAAATGAAGTCTCTGGAAATGATGTAGTGACAGTTGTAGTATCAGCAAAAGATGAAACAAATGTAGCTACATTTACAAACTCAGGAGTTTGTAAAGTAGAAACACGAATATAAACTGTAGGAGTAGAAACATGAATAGACACTGGAGGAGTAGAAACAGAAACTGTAGAAGTCACAACTGATGAAGACACAACAGTCTTTGTAGCCTTTAACTTCTTCTTCCCATATGGCCCTTTAGCCATTCTCTTCATCTTCTTAGGTCTAGAAGACTCAGGCTCTTCAGCTTGAAAACTAGGATCAGCTCTTTCTTCCATTGCTTATTCTGATCTTTCAGTAGCAGTCCTCTTCTTCAATCTTTTTATCATTGTATTTCCCATCACAATTGTTTCCAACTCTGACTCTGATTCAGTAGATTCTTCACCTTTATCTGCATCAGCAGGAACATCTTGTTGATCTGGCAACACAACATGAACGGGTTCCTGAGAACTTAGTTCCTGAGAAGATTGATCCTATGGTTGTGATCGGGAAGATTGACCTGTAGACTTCCTTGACTGTTGCCTTGGAGGAGGAGGTGGTGGTTGTGGCTGATCATCATCATTATCATCAAAGTCTTCAGTATCAGACTCGGACTCTGCATGTCTCCACCTATCATCCTCAGGTGCTAAATAGTTAGCCCTGGCACAGTGTCATATCAATTCCTTCTCCAAAATAGCATCTCCACTTCTTTGATACACTCTTACCTGACCAAGACTTGAGTCAGTCATGTGTTTCAACTTCAGAAGATCAGAAGCCTCTCTGGGCAATATCTGTTCTGGCAACCTCTCATCGATCAACATCTGAACAAACCTAGGATACATGTAAGTCTATCATTGGCTTTAGTGATGTTATCTAACATATAACGAAATATCATTGCAGAGAAATTGAACGGTTTGTTCAATATCAATGCCACCATAGCTGATCTCATAAGATCCCTCAGCTCGTCAAAGGTTCCTTTCCTCATGCTAAGACAATGAAGCAACACATGCGCTAGCAGCTTGTATTGTAGAGGAATCTTTCCCTTCTTTACCGAAATAGCATTGTCAGCCCCGAAGTATCTGATCCGAAGAAAACGACCCTTCATATACCTTTCTGGTATGATAGTCATACTATTAGGCTCTCCTCCGAACTGCAGTACTCTACGGATATCTGCCTCAGACACACGAAGTGCTTGTCCAAGCACATTCGCTTCAATGACATAATCATTATCTATAGAAATCAGTCTAGTAGACTCCCCGAAGCTCTGAATATGAGATCGATAAATCTGGCAGGAGTTGGATATGGCGTAATATATCCTTGATCGACGTAGAAACTCAATCATAGGCCGAAATTTTTTGCCATTCCTTGTGGTAAGATCTAGATAAGCACAAACAATGTGTTTGTCTCCGAATGTTAAGTTCGCCATTTGTACAATCAGAAACAAAATTAAAAAAATTACAAAATTTAAAAAAATAAAAAATTTCCTAAGTATAGAACCAGCAAACCTTTCCTGAAACGAACCTAATGCTAGGCGAACCTAATCCTTAGACGAACCTAAATCTTAAACGAACCTAAGTCTCGAACGAACCTTCTGTTGAACGAACCTTTGAATGAACGAACCCTCAATGAACGAACTTTCATTGAACGAACCTTCAAATCAAACGAACCTATTGGTCAAACGAACCTTGACCAATAAGGTTCTGTTCTATTGAAATTCAGAGGTTCGGCACGAACCTATTAGGTTCAGACGAACCTTAAAACCAACGAACCTGTTCATCCAGCGAACCTAGTTCATCCAGCGAACCTTTTCATTTTCAAAATCAGTTTTCCAAATCTTCAAATTAGATATAAAAATTTATATACCCAGGTTCGAAACTCCACGATGAACAACATTAACAAAAGCAGTTTGTCCAAAACTTAAATTTTAACAGTTTAAACTCAAACAAATAGGTTCGACTCTAAAACTCCTAGAATCAGTCATATCTCATAATCTAGCCGGTCAAATTCAATGATTTCTACCTAAAAATGATCAGACAATGATTCTGAATCAAATGATATCAACAAAACAGCTTCGGAGGTTCAGAATCAAAAATCGAAAAATTGCTTCTTGCAGGTTCGCAGCTATGAATACAATGAAAGTGACGAACCTCACTCACGAACCTGATATATACATTCACGAACCTATTCAAGCGAACCTGTCAAACGAACCTGTCCACAAACCTTTTAAATGAACCTGTTGGACGAACCTCTCAGATGAACCTAAACAACGAACCTTTCAAGCGAACCTGTCCAACGAACCTGATCAGCGAACCTGATCAGCGAACCTGACCAACGATGTGACAACCGGAAAATTTTTGTTTCTCAAACACTCTTGCTTCTCAAACACCATCAACAAAAACCAAATTCCGGGACGAAATTTCTTTCAACAAGGGGATGATGTGACACCCGGCAATTTCAGGTTAATTGCGACTCTTACATTCCTTACATTTCACATTCATACTTGTTACATTTCATTTAATTATGTTTAATTAGATGAGTCAAACACACAAAACTGCGAAACGATAGTTCGAGGAACTATCGAATCGTACATTGCACATTGGTTTTGGAAACCAAGTGTGGCAAACACAACACTAACACAAAACAATAATTCGGGGAATTATTGACTTATGCATTACACGTTGATTAGGATTAATAAAGCGTGCAAACACTCTGTAAGACACGAACACAAACTATCGAAGATAATTCGAGGAATTATCGAAACACACACACGAGTCTCACGAACGTTGGTGATCGATCAAACTTATATGTTATTATATGATTATGTGCTAAACATGCATTAGATGTTTAGGATAAACATTAGGAATCGGGTACGAGCGAAACCGAATCATCATAATCGAAAAACAAGTAAATGGACTCGTCGCGGTACGCGAGGAACCTATGGCGAAAGGCTTCGCGATACGCGAAGCAAACCGATAGTCGAGACTCCCGAATTCCATCGCGATACGCGATAAGAAATTTTGATCGGCCTTCACGGTACGCGAAGGCCATGCAGATCGAAAATTTTATAAAAATCAACCCCAAACACATTTCAAACGGTTGTTCCACTTTTCCTCCAACTTTCTACTCATACTCTCGACCAAGATCTGCTGGAATCAACTCTCTGAGCCTCTGGAATCACCTTGGAAGCTAACCTTTGGAGTTTGGAAGCCATTGAAGCACAAGGAAGGTGGTGGAGATCATCCACAAGCTTGGAGCAACCACCGAACCTGTAGATCATCATCATCAGGGGTTGTTTAATATAAATCTTGTCATCTAAGGTAGTTTACACGTTTAATAGTCATTAGATCGTACATGCAATGGGTAATAACCCACATGCAACTCCATTTAGTTATTATGCTCGAAGTTGTTGGTGATTTGAAGTGTATTTGTTGTAGATTTACTGATTTTATAGTTTAGAAATGTTAGCTTTGAGTCTTTGTTAAGTTATGTTTGATTTGGTGATGATTTTGGTACCCTTGCCATAAAAGGAAACTTTTATGTTGCAAGTAATAGATTTGTGATCATCTAGACATGTTAGACAGGTCTAGATGTTGTCAAATGCATATTGGAGTGTTTAGAAACACACTTGGGTGATTGATTTGATCAAAATATGATTTTTGTATAAACTTTCTATAAATGGAAACTTTTGTAAATCAAAAGAGGGCTTTTGATGTTTTTGAATGATTTGATGAACTTTGATTCTTGAAATATGTTTAAAAATGATTTCTAAGCATATTGGGAACTTGAATTTGTGAAAAGGAGTTTTTAAACGGATACTTTCCAAATAAAGAAACTTTATTTTGGCAAAACGGCATAAATGGTGATTTATGCGAAAACGGCATGTTTTAAGGGTTTAAATGTGTTTTATAAACATATTAGAAGTATTAACTTTATGAAATGGGATTTCATAACCACACTTTCCTAAATCGGAAACTTTCTAAAAATGGTAACTTGTGCGATTAGGGTCATAGGATGTATTTGGGTGTCTTATTGTATTAAGACACATAAACACAACAAACGTGTCACCAACGATTCGTCGAGTCTCACTAGTCAACACACACACTTGGTTGAGCGCACCGACACTTGGAGTTGTATGGGATACAACACACCACAACACACATACTCATACTTATATGGTTATAGGTGCTTACTAGCAGGACTGCTAGCACTCACAGGTAGCGAACACACAATCACACCGGAACTGCTTAACAGGTGAGTTCACGGCCCCTTTTTACTTTTCTACCTTTGGGGGAGAAAACATTGCATGCTAAAATGTTTTACGAACAACACCTCATTTTCTTTACGTATGGACATGCTTTTCACTATATGTATATGTGTGGACCACATCACAACTAAATGTCCTCGCGATACTCCACAGACCGTTAGTAGCGCGTAGCGCCTAGCGTGGTAATCTTGAATAGCACTATTTGGGCCTGACAAGCCCCACCCATCGTGCCTTGGAGGCCAGCCCGACTGGAGGTCGGAATGGGTGCAATATTGACCAACACTTTGCCATTGTCTTGTGATGGATATGGCGGGAGGCACAACTGTCAGCTTCGGTACGACCCCGCTTATAATATAACTGTATTGACTAACTATCATTTGATACTACATTGTAATGATATGTAAATCACAACTGTTATTTTAAACATTGGATGTTTATTGCTTATGAAAAACCTGTGCTCTCACCAACCATTGTGTTGACCCTTTCTTTTACCGCATGTTTTCTCAGGTAACAAAGGCACGCTCGAGGATAGGATGCTAGGATGGAGTCCCATGCATCAGCTTTAGTGTCTTAGGACATTTGAGAAACACTTATCATTTTGATATGTTATGTAATATTGAATATCTTTAAACGCGTCCGCAAACATTAAACATATGTTGTTTTGAAAACTTTTAGTTAACGCTTCCGCAACTTTTCAACTATATCTTTTTGATTTTATCAACTTTACTTCCTCAATCTCTGATTTTACAAACTGATTTATACAAGTAATTGGATGTATGTATGAAACCAGACATGTAGGTCTCGCAACACACTTTGTGACCGGAGACTGCGATCCTGCAAGATCAGCCAGCCTTCGCACCCCCGTCCGGGACGGGAGGGCCGGGGTGCGACAAACGAACCTTGTGGACGAACCCTATCACAAACCTGTTCAATGAACCTGATGGACGAACCTTCTCACAAACCTATTTCAGGCGAACCTTTTGAAAAATTTGATTCTTATTTAAAATTTCAAAACAATTCATGTTTAAATTTTTCAAAGTCAAACAAATAATCAAAAATTATTGATTAAACATCAGATAAAAATAAAAATCTTTTTATAATTTTTCAAATTTTTAGAACAATTAAACTACAAAATTAACCAATCTAACAATTCTAACAAAAATCAAATATTTTTGTTTGAGAAAGATCCAGACATGAGATCATATTGTTTTACAATTATCAACAAATCTGATTGAATATATTTAATAGCAAATTACAAACCTAAAATGATTGTCAGTATACTTATCCTTTTTAAGTTTAATAACTTAGTTAAAATATTAATTTAAACAAAATCATCAAATACCTTATAATTTTCATTTACTTGAACACATCCCCGATTTGTGAATAACTAACCAAACATAAATGTTCTTGAAACTTGTTACTTCAATTTTAACTAGACTGATCATGCAAAAATAAAGTAGAATTTTTTTTTGAAAATAACAAAATAGAAAACAATTTTAATTTGTTCAAATTCTTGAAAATGAACAAAACAGTAATTTAAGATTAAGATTTTAACAATCAGTTCGATATTTCCATACGCAGAGATTGTCCAAATCTTAATCAGAACCAAGAAAAAACAAATTTGAATCGTTTAAAGCTATAACAATCAGGTCGATACGTAAGTATACGCAAAGAATGTCTCAGCTTTAAACTAAAATAAAAGAAAAACAAAATTACAATTTCTTTTGAAAAATAAACACATGATCAAAACTAGTCATTTAACTTTTTGTTCAAGAAACATTTTGTAAGAAAAATTACCACTCTTTCAGGACAAAACTAAGTACTGCATTCTAAGCATCTGTTTCTTATAAAGCATAATCAAACTTTTGTTTAAACTTATCTTAACTAAGTAATAAACCTACTAACACATCATACTTAGTACTTGTAACTGCTCTTTATGTTTCAGTTCTTAATGATACAGATATGCTTCCAATTGTACACAATGTACTATCATTTCTCACTTGGTCGAATCAATTTTTCAGAATTTTCAATTTTTTAAGGTTTTTGTGTTTTTGGTTTTTCAAATGTTTTTGTATTTTTCAAAATTTTTCTCCCCCTAAAAACTAAAACACAAAACAACAAAAAAATAAAATATCTGATGTTAATTCAATAAGAAATGATTATGAAGGAGATTGATTCTTAATTACCTCACCCATGACCCGAATTCCATTTAATTTGAGTAAATACTCAAAACGGTTTTTGTCAAAGGCCTTGGTGAGAAGGTCTGCTCTTTGCTCGTCAGTATGTATCTTCACCACATCAATAAGTTTCTTTTCATTGCAATCACGTATGAAATGAAACCTACTATCAATGTGTTTGGAACGTGAATGATACATAGGATTCTTAGTGATAGCAATAGCAGCCTCTTTGTCAACATGAATAGGGGTAGTCATGAAATTCAAACCATAGTCTCTCATTTGTAGTTGTATCCACAAGACTTGGGAACAAGAACTGGCAGCCGCTACATACTCAGCCTCACAGGTTGAAGTAGCAACAGATGTCTACTTTTTGCACTGCCAATAGACTAACCTCTCCCCTAAAAACTGTGCACCTCCAGTAGTTGATTTGGCATCAGTCTTGCATCCTCCATAGTCAGAATCACTATAAGCACTGAAGGAGAAGTTATCATCCTTAGGATACCACAGACCGGTGTCTGGTGTACCCATCAGATAACGAAGATTTCTCTTGACTGCTATCAGATGAGAAACCTTAGGTTTTGATTGATAGCGAGCACAGATACTTGTATCAAATACTATATCTGGCCGTGAGGCAGTCAAATACATCAAGCTTCCGATCATTCCACGATATAAAGTACCATCAATGAGCTCCCCCTTAATATTAGGCTCAATCCCGTGATTGGGCTGAATGGGCGTAGAAATGGGTTTACAATCAAGCATGCCAAACCGTTTTAGCACATCTTGAATGTATTTTGTCTGATGAATAAATATACCATCATCAGTCTGATCAATTTGTAAACCCAAGAAGAACTTGATGTCTGACTTGGCACTCATTTCAAACTTCTCAATCATAACCTCTTTAAACTCTAAACACATCTGTTCATCAGTAGATCCAAAGATGATATCATCTACATAGATCTGAACAAGGATAATATCCTTGCCCTTTTCCCGATAAAACAGTGTCTTGTCAATCTGACCCCTATTCAACCCGTGTTCAATAAGGTGAGTCGAGAGCGTCTCATACCAAGCTCGTGGAGCCTGGTGTAGGCCATACAGTGCTTTGTCGAGGATATAAACCTGATCCCGGTGGATAGGATCCTCAAAGCCCAGTGGTTGACAAACGTACACTGTCTCCTTCAACAACCCATAGAGGAATGCAGACTTAACATCCAACTGAAAAACCTTAAACTTCTTGTGGGCAGCAAATGCCAGAAAGAGTCGTATTGCTTCTAGCCGAGCCACTGGTGCAAATACTTCGTCATAATCAATCCCTTCTAGTTGTTTGAATCCTTGAACAACTAAACGTGCTTTGTTCCGAACAATTACGCCTCGATCATCTCTCTTCCACTTTAACACCCATCTGGTGCCAATCTTCTTTTCTCCCTTTGGCAAATCCACTAAATGCCACACACCCAGCTTCTGAAACTGATTTAGTTCCTCTTGCATGGCCTCCACCCAGGCAGGCTCACGCAGCGCTCCAGTAACAGATTTTGGCTCAATCTGAGAAATGAATGCAGAATGCATCCATAACTCTTGAGTTCCATGAGTTCTCTCCAACTCAGCATACAAACTCTCTGCGTTTGTAACTTGACTTCTTGTCTATACTCCAACAAACGGATTTCCAATGATCTGCTCCACAGGATGATTCACATGGACTCTAGTAACTGGCACTTGCGAGACCTCAATATCATGATCAAGATTTGTGATATTCTGGTCTACATCTTGAACATGAGAAACTGCGTCTTCAAAAACATCCTGATCATTCTCAGAAGACCAATCATCATTCATTGCTCCTGAAATGCCTTCCTCCGTTGAATGATTATCTTCAGCTTGATGAGAAACACTTTGATCATCATCATTCTGCAGATCATATAACATCTATAAGGATATTTCATCATCAGTAACATTAGGAGACAAGTTAAAAGACTCAAAAAGTTTATCATAATCGAAAAGCCAATTTGGTCCTTTGCCTTCAAGTATAGGTGTATGTCTTTGAACATCCACATTATACCACATTTTCACAACACTCGTGCGTTTGTTAAACACACGTTTGTTGGGCTAGCTGTAGCCAAGAAAGAAACCTTCTTCAACCTTAGAGTTGAATTTAACATCTTTCATAAGCATGGTACAAGGAGCCCCGAAAGGTTCCAAGTGTTCCAAATTTGGTTTTCGATTTTGAAGCAGTTCATAGCAAGTCTTATTATGTCGTTTCACAATTAGCACTCTGTTAAGAGTAAAACAGGCGGTCGTTACGGCTTCACTCCAGAATGTAATGGGGAGCTTCGAATCAGCGAGCATAGTTCTAGCAGACTCAATCAATGTCCGGTTCTTTCTCTCAGCTACACCGTTCATCTGTGGTTCATATGATGCACTGAATTGCTGCTGAATGCCCTTTGAATCATAAAAAACTTCCATGTTTTGATTCTTGAACTCTGTCCCGTTGTCTGATCGAACACGCCTTACTCTCTACTTGTACAATGTCTCCAACCTATTCACCAGTAAAACAAAATTTTCATAAGTCTCTGATTTATACTTTAAGAACATTACCATGAAAATCTCGAAAAATCATCGGTCACCACAAAACAGTATGATTCACCACCGATACTCTTCACATTAATATGTCAAAACAAATCCATGTGAAGTAGTTCTAGTGGTTTATCTATAGAAAACACTATTTTTGTTTTATGGGACCTCCTTTTCTGTTTACCCTTCTTGCAAGACACACACATATCAGGGAGTTTAAAGTGTTTCACCAGTACTCCATCAACCAAATGATTATGCACTAAATGATTCATCTTCTTGATATGTATGTGACCCATCCGTCTGTGCCAAGACCTAGTATCCTGCTCGGTTGCCTTCGACACTAGAGACGCCTCCACCTTGTTTACAGTCTCCACCTTAGCCATGACCAAAACATATAAATCCTTACTCCTGTCGGCAATCATCAGTATCCAATCTTCAGGAATCTGAATTCCTTGTTGAAGCACATAACATTTATTGTCATCAAACAACACCTTATAACCTTTGTCACAAATATGTGACACACTCAAAAAATTGTTAGTTAACTCCTTGCAGTAATTCACATTGTGAAAGGAAACTTTACCATTAGTCAAACTACCACACCCGGTAATCTGACCACCTTTGTCACCTGCAAAATAAATATAACATCCATTCATTTGCTTGAACTCTTTCAACAAATCTAACTCTCCCGTCATGTGACGTGAGCATCCACTATCAACAATCCATCGACTGTTGATATGGCCCATGAATGCCACCTGCACAATAAATTAAAATTTGATCAGTATCAAAAGGGATGACTCCTACCATTCCTGCGTTGAGTCTCCCTGAATAGCCTCCTGCCATTCGGTTTTGATGAACTACTTGAAGACCAATCTTCCAAGCATTCATCCTTTCTCACAAAAAAATTATCATCTGACCTATGTCTGAATTTCCAAAAAGAATTTGAATTAACATTTTGTTTTGAAAATCGTTTGGAAGAAAAATTGTCATAAAATTCATCATCAGAGAATGATGCCTTTTTTACCACTCTTTTGACATGTTGTTTGTTATCAAAAACTTTCCTTTTCTGAATCTTTTCTTCCTTAACCCAGACACACTCAGGATCAAAATTTCTGAGGACTCTCATTTCCTCCCCACTAGGCTTTACTCTCCTAGGACTCCCACCAGATTGAATCACCCGACCGTCATTTACAGAACTTTTCCTGAACTTATGATTTGGACAATTTGCTGAAATATGTCCTTTTCCATCACAAGTAAAACACTGTCGTGTTTCACGTGGAGTAAAAGAATGAAATCTATTGCAAGGGTTCAAATCACAATCAGCAATGACATGACCCAATCTTCCACATCTATAGCGTTTCCTTTGTTAAATACTCTTTGGTTTTAATTCATCACAACTCTTTGATGAACCCAAAGATTTAGATGCTACAGATGGAGATGAACTATTATGTTTCCAACCTGTGGCTTTTGTCTTGGAATTATTCTTTTGAATTTGAAAAAACTGTGATTTTCCCTTCTTTTGATTACCCTTGTCAACCACCTTGACAACCTTCTTATCAACATTGTCAGAAATTCCTTTTTGTTTTTGAAAAACATTACTCGATTCTCCTTTCTGTGTATTAGAAGACTTGACAAATACAATTGGTTTGAAATTATATGTAGTTTTAACTTTTGGCACTGGTTTAGAAACAACAGTTGGAGTAACCATTGCTTTGCCAACTGGTTTCATATCATACTTGGATTTTTGACACTTCAAACTCTGTGTCTCAACAGTATTGACTTGATGACCAATCATTCTCAGAATATCAGCTGGAAATTCTGAATCTGTAATGTCCTTGATAATAGGAGCATCATAGTCAACAAATTCACTATCATGAGATGATGAATTTCCCTCATCCTCAGTTACATGAAGTCGGATTAACTTCCAAAGCAGGATCAAGTTGTGGTCTTGATACATAACTTGGAGGATGTGGCACAGCATGAAAACCAATTCCAGAAGTATCATGCGAAGATCTTTGCATTGCCGCAAAGTAATCGATGACATAAGCTGAATTTTGGTAATTATCAAGCTTGCCTTTGTGTAACTCAGCTTCAACTTTAGCTGCTGATAATTCCACTTTTAACTTCTGAACTGATTCAAGATGCACAGACACAGCATGGTTGTTTTGTAAAACTTTGATCTTTAAATCTTCATTTTCTTTACCAAGATCAATTATCTTCTTGTCAAAAGATTTTTCTCTTAAAATTAGCTTTTTATTTGCTTCTGTGCTCTCCATCAGTTCAGCTGTTAGCTGAGCATTCATCACCTTCAGTTTATCAATCATCTCAAGCAAATCCTCATTTACCTCATCCACTTTCTCCTTGCCTTTGCCAGATTCTTCTTCCATCGAAGCCATACGCACCCATCAGTTCATCGTATTGCTTTCCCCAGTTATAGCCCTCATCAGCTTGACTCACAAGAGCTTTAGATGAATCATCAGATTTTTCTTTCTTTTTCTGGAAAGTATCTTGTGGCTTGAACGGATTTAGGTTCCCTTGTTTCTTAGGGTTCTTGCATTCTCTGGCAAAATGGCCATGCTCACCACAGTTATAACACTGAGTAGACTTTGGATTGGATCCAAATTTGGTGTTGCGGTCAAAAGTGAATTTCTTGCCCGTCTTCTTGTCATACCAATTGATTCTTCGAATAACACTCGCCAGTGCCCATTGTGTATCAATTAGTTCCATTTCATCATCATCGATTTGTGCATAGTCTTCAAAAGTCAAATTTGCATTTCCAATTCTTCCAGCAACTTGTTCATCGTATGCACTGACAACACAAGATAGAATAGACATATGTTCTTTAACTGCTTCAACAGTAACTTTTCCCAGATTAGTAGTATTGAGCTGAACAGGAGGTGGTGTCGATTCAGATTTCTTCTCATTGTTAGAATAGGATGAACTAGAACTTGTAGAAGCAGAAGGAACATGAGTACTGTCTGAAGTACTAGACACAAATGCAGTCTGAATTTTGGCAGATGAAGCAGGCAGTGTAGCAACAGAACCACCATATAATGAAGGATCTTGGGTAACATTCACTCGTCTCGCTTTTCGTTTATCTTTCATCTCTTGTTCTTCAAGCTTCTAAATAAATTCTACCAAGGTCAGTCCTGGTAAATTCTCCCTCAATATCAACACTAAAGAGTTCCATTTATCGGGCAAAGCATCAGCTAGACAATCAATCTTTTCATCTTCTGAATATTCGATGCCATATTTTCTCACTTCTATCAACAGATGTCTGTATCTAGTGATTAAAGCATCCAGGCTTTCATTGTCTATGATGTTAAAATTTTCAAACTCCTTTCGAATATCTGTTGCCTTCATCTTCTTCAGATTCGTGTTTCCCTCAACTCTAGCTTTTAAGGCATTCCAAAGACTATAAGCAGTCTTGTGTTCATCGAATTGGTGTAGAATCTGGTTTGGAATAGCTTGACTTAATAACCAGTATGCCTTTTTCTCTGAATCATATTTCTTTCGCTCATCGACATCTAATCTTTCTAAGAGTTGATATAGATCAGTTCCAACAACTCTAGGTCTCTCATATGGAGATAGAATTCTCTCCCATAGATTAGTATCCGTGCCATTAAGATGAGTTTCGAATCGACCCTTCCAATTGTCGTAATCAGCCAAATCTAATAACTTTGGCACTTTGTTGGCACTTCCCACTTCAGTCTCACTAATCAGAATGCTCTGGAGCTTGGTATTCTGACAAGCCATAGATGCGTACATCTCAGACATGATTTCTAATTCTTAAGCAGCAAACCTTTTCAACAAAATCACTTGCCGAACCTTTACAGATAGGCGAACCTTCAATCAACCAAACGAACCTAGAGAAGCGAACCTTAAAATCACAAACCTAGATCACAACCGAACCTTCAGACAGGCGAACCTTGAAACAAACGAACCCTTAGACAGACGAACCCTGAGACAAGCGAACCTTGAAACAAAAGAACGTTGAGACAAACGAACCTTGATTCAAGCGAACCTTGAACCAGACGAATCTCTTGCAAACCAGACGAACCTTCAGACGAACTATCACACGAACCTAGAACGAACCTTGCTAACTCACCAGCGAACCTTAGCCGAGCCTTGCAAAATAACTAACGAACCTTCACTGAAACAGAACGAACCTCAGAAACTTGTCAATTCCAGCGAACCTTTTGTTCCAGTAACACACAGGTTCGGCTCATGAACCTGTACAGCAAAATTCAAAAATTTTGAGAGGGAAACCTTCCAAAACTTTGAAAAATCCTTGTAAATCTTCAAAATAACACCACCAAATCGTGAATTGTTGTAATACAACAACAATTGATGATAAAACGAATCTCAAACAGCAATCAATCTACTAGAAAAGGAGAAATTTTAGCCATAATTGATCTTCAAGTCTTCAAAACCTTCAAATGACTTGAATTCTTTGATCAAATCAATATATAACTTCACCAAATGCTCTGATACCAGTGTAGATTTGGTGAAATCTTGTTAGGATCGATCTAAAATCTCTACAACCTTTCAATCACGTGCGGAATCCATGGTTGATATAGAATGAATCAAAGAACAAACAAGTAACTCCATAAACAAACTTCTTGTATAAATCAACAAATGATTACAATCTCACATAGAGAATTACAATCAGGTTTTGTCAAAGTTCTGTCAAAAGTTAAAAAGAAATTAGACAAACCTTCTATTTAAACAATCAGCTATCTGCCGAACCTATTTCTTAGCCGAACCTCTAGGTTTACCAGCCGAACCCTTAGATTCGCTAGGCGAACCTAAGTTGCCAAACCCATAGGATTGCCAAACCTTCCTCAGGTTATAGTTTCGCCGAACCTATAAAAGCAATAGGTTCGCCGAACCTGCCTAGGTTCGTGGGCCAAACGAACCTATGCAAAACCTATTAGCCGAACCTATACGAAACTTTAAATAAATCACATTTTTGAATAGCAAACTATTACAATTATGCACTAACATGTTTGATGTAGAATAAATCAAAGAACAACAAGTAATTTCATAAACATCTTCTTGTATTAATCAACAAATGATTACAACTCTTTCACACAGAAAGTTTTCTCACACAGAGAATTACACTCAGGTTCTGCCAAAGTTCTATCAAAGTTATGAAGAATTCAGACAAACCTTCTATATAAACAATCTGCTATCAGCCGAACCTATATATAGCCAAACCTCTAGGTTCGCTGGCCGAGCCCTTAGGTTCGCTGGCCGAACCCTTAGGTATGCTGGGCGAACCTAGGTTGCCAAACCTATAGGTTCGCCGAACCTTCCTAAGGTTATAGGTTCGTCGAACATGCCTAGGTTCGTGGGCCAAACGAACCTAAGCCAAACCTCTAGCCGAACTGATGTGTTGTGAAACACATCTGTTTTTCCATTTGTTTTGTTTAAGTTTCGGTATAATTTTATTCAGTTTTAGAGTCGATTTAAGCTGGTGCTTCACATTTCTGTAATTTGATGCTTGCAGGTCATAAACACGTATATTTGGTGCTAAAGTTCAAAGAAACGAGCTCACAGTTGGACAAGGACGGTCCTGGAATCAAAGAAGGCAAAAAACTGAAATATGAAACCCGTCGCGCTACGCGACGACCATAGAAAACCCTGTCGCGCTAAGCTAGAGGCGGGAAAGACAAAAATACCCTCTGACATCTGTCGCGCTACACGACAGATTTGGAGTTAACTGTCGTGATACGCGACAGTATTAAAATCGCAGAATTTCAGTTTTAAACCTAAAAGTCGAAAAAAGAAGGGGAGATACGATTTTGGACGGCTAGAGGTGACTAGGAGGACGAAGAAAGGCTATTCTAAGGTGAATCAAAGGTTGGGAAAGCATAGGATCGAGGAATCAAGGCCTTGGATCAACGATATCGGGTGTTCATCATTCGGTTTACTTGGATTCTTTGTTTCTTTTTGATTTTCGTGTTTCTCCTTCACTTTAAACAGATTATGGGTTGTTTTCATATGATGTTTCTTGGCTAATCTCTTAGAACTACCAAGGTTAAATGATTATGCATGTTGAATAATGGTTTAATTCGGTTTTGGAACATATTGATGTGATTGATTTATGATTTAAAGACTTGGTTTAGAATATTGGATGTGTATGTCTATTTTTGATTGTCTTATGATTAATTTCTCCCTCCTCATGAGTCTTGATGATTGTCTGTCATATAATAGGCGCATGCTAGGTCAATGACTGTGTGTTTTTGATTAATGGATGAATTATTGTGATCAGGTAATTCATAGGAGTGTTTTATTATAATTTAGACGATTAAGATGTGCAACCAACTTTAATAGCCGTGAGGTGAGAAGTTGTCAATAAGTCATGGTTGTTAGATTGCTAGGTTAGAGGCTTCGTGAGAAGATCGGTCTAGTTCGTCTATCAAACCTTGTTTATTGAATCCAATAGGAAATTCGAAGTTACCCCGTGCATTTAGGTGTCTTAAAACTGTCAAGCCGTGTGGTAGATAGTTTGTTAGATTTTATCTTATGTGTATTGAGACGATCGCGCTGTGAAGCAGATTGTCTAGCGGGTATTTCATAAGTGGTTGGATGTCCTGTGAGGAAAATCCATTTAACCGGTGGTTTAACAGCTTTTAGGGATTTTAGTTGACTATCCTTGAGAAGGGTCGAGGGTGCTCTAATTTTCCTTGGAGTTTAGTATCATAAGATCCCGGTGTCACGTCAGTTTCATTACCGAGAGAACCTTGTCAAGAATGTATATGATTCGAGCCTAGGTAGTGCTTTTCCTCCTCTGATTTAGTCTTTGTTTGCTCATCTGTTTTTGTTCAAGAATTGTTCTTTTTAGGTATTCTTAGATTGTTTGCAAAAACCCCCCTTTGCAATATTAATTTAAGTTACAAACATTTGTATAGATAAGTAATGGAGTCTTAGTTAGCATAGTCTATAGAGGTCCGTGGATTCGATATCCGGACTTGCTTTGCTCTGCTAAACACGATAGGTACACTTTCCTGTCAGTAGCTTAGGTTTTAGAGAGTCTAGATTTATTACTTTGTGTCTATTTTAGAGTCGGGTTTTTAGTTAGTTTATTAGCTAAGCTCCGTCGACATCAAGTTTTTGGCGTCGTTGCCGGGGACTTCTTAGTCGATTGTGCTTACTAGTTCTTGTTCTTGGCTGTGCAAATTTGTGTTTATTTTGTTTTCAATTTTATTTTATTTTGTTTTATTTCTTTTTGATTGATCTTTGTTTGTTTGCAGGTTTGGTAGTGTATGCCACACTTACGCTCACAAAGACCGCCACCTGAGCTTTCATTACCATCAAGGAGTGATTCACGGGAGCTTTCAGAAGGTTCTACTAGCGACTTAAGTGCTTCTACTCCCATTTCTGCTGATCTTTCTAATTCCACACCATTTTCTTCACCTAGCTCTTCTACCCATTCTAGCCCCCGTCATCATTTAGACCCACCAATGGCGGAGCATCGTACTGTTCACCAGCAGGCTACTGCAGGATTCACGGGACTTAGTAATCCTGTAGAGCCCTGAAAGCGTTGAAGACTGACAAAGTCAACCTAGAAAGAGTCAACGCACTGATTTGACTATTTTCGTGTACAGCCATTTCGAGTACACGATGTGTTCGTGTACTCGAACTTTTGTATTAGATTTCGAAGACACCTAGGCCTAGCATAAATAGACGTATTTTGTACAGGTTTAGGTTGGAATCCCGAGGCATTTGCTCTCTAGACGTATGGAGGCACTTGTACTCGAATTTTCAGTATATATAAAAAGATGACATTTTTCTACTTGCTTTCTTGATTCTAACTTGGATTCCGTACTTGTTAGAGATCATTGATGATGATTTAGAAGATAAAGTTCAGTTCTTGATCCGGTAAGAGACCTACAAGTCGTATCAGAGCTTGAGTGCTCTTTTCATCGTCAAGGTAACAACTTTCTGAAGCAAGTTTAGCACTTTATCATTCTTCTCTACTCCATCTAGCTACTGTGCAAATTTGGGACTCCAAACCTTAACAAATATTTTTATAAAATTTTTCTTAAGTATTTTCGAGGTCAAAATTTTCGAGTTCAGCTATTTCGAGTACAGATAGAGTGTTCAAAGGTTTGCCACAGTTCGAGTACAAGAAATTTTCGACTACAAAGGTTACTTCGGGTACAAGTGATTTCGAGTACAACATTATTTGCGAATACAAGAGGAACTTCGAATACAGTTTCATTTTCGAGTACATGATATTTCGAGTATAAACTGAGCTTCGAATACAGGTTATTCTTCGAGTACAGGTTTCTCTTCGTATAAAAGAGAATTTCGATTACAGTATTATCTTTGGGCAGTGTTTGGTGATCTGTTTTACATGAATTTCGTGAACAACACTTAGAAATTTTTCTAATTCATCATGGCTTCAAAGAATCTGACAAATTTGTCCAATTTACTCAATCTGGACAATGAGATCGGCACCGGAACAATGCCACCGAGGCTCGTGTCGTGAGATAACTTCCAAGATTGGAAATTCAAATTCCAATCCTTTATCAAATACACTGATCCAAAGCTCTGGAGATCCATTGAAGAGGGCCCCTTTGTGCCTTCCTACCAGAGTGAGATCAATGGTGCTCTTGTTGCTAAGGATCCTGAATTGTACACTGACAATGACATCCTTATGATGGAAAAGGATGAAAAGGCCTATGCATCAATCACAATGGCACTATCAACTGAAGTGGCTCATGGGTTTAAGGAACACAAGACCACAAAGGAACTATGGAATGCCTTGATTGAACGGTTTGAAGGAAATGAAGACATGAGAAAGAGTCGTAAGGATATGTTGAGACAAAGGTTCAACATGTTTAATCACATCAAGGGAGAGTCCCTTCAAGCACAGCTGAATAGATTCACTCATTTGATGACCGAGATGACAAGTTCTGGGATTTTGATGACTAAGGGAGAAGTGAACAAGAAGCTACTGAACTCATTACCTTGCACCTGGAACTCAAATTGTACAACTATCAAAAGGACAAAGGATATGTACAAGACTTCTCTGAGTGAGCTGATTTCGATTATCAATTCCTATGATATGGATGATAAGCAGAGAGCACTGAATCATGCAAGCTCAATGGGCATTGCACCTGTATCTGAAAACTCTGCTCTTCTGTCAGCAATCAATCTTCAAGCCTCAGGGATGCAGCACTATCAGCCTTCCTCATCTCAGTCAATTCCTTTTGAGACTGCATTCCTATCCTCTGGATAGGCTGGATCAGTGTCCAAGATCAATCCAGAAAGTGAAAAAAATCTGCTGCTGTTTAAAGGTTTTATGAACAGCTACAATGCATTCATGGCTGGAGGGTTAGCACCTGCTAACCTTACTTAGGATAATCTAGAGCAGATAAATCCAGTAGATGTTGAAGAAATGGATATCTCGTGGCAGATGGCTATGGCTGTGTTTCGGGCAAAGAAGTTCATCAAACGATATGGAAGAAATAGCTTTGGAAACAATCTGGGAAAGAAACTTGGATTTGATAAGTCAAAGCTGCGATGCTACAACTGTGACCAACCGGGTCACTTTTCCAGAGAATGTAAGCAACAAAAAGTGGCTAAGGAAGGAGAACAGAAGCCTGAAGAGAAAACTGTGACTACTGCTGCAGGAGGAAGTGCTAGCACGTCTAAAGCACTAGTGACTCAAGAGACTGACTCATATGATTGGAGTGATCAGGTGCAGGAACTGGAACTAACTCTGAGTCACGCCTTCATGGCTGAGGTGGATGACAAGCAAAAGGAGGCAACTGAAAATCTTTGCTCAACCTCATGCATAGATATAGTATTTAAATACAGGTCACACAATGAATCATTAATCAAAGAAGTAACTAAACTTAAATGCTTAAACTCAGAATTTCTTTAAAATGAAGGAAATTTCAAAAGAAAACTTGAAGCTGAGGGTCAGGATGTGGCAAGGCTAAAAGAACTTTTAAGTGACAAAGAGTCCAACTATCAAGATGCTCGACGCAAAATCGATGAACTCACTTTGGAGTTGGACCAAGTTAAAACTCAGCTTTCTAAAACTTCAGTAAAATGTTAAAAATTTGATTATTCAAGCAATGTTTGAGAAAGCATGGTAGACATACAATATAGGGAAAAGAGGGGTAAGGGTCTTGGTTATACTGAGTGTGAACCACCGTTTAATCATAATTACTCAAGCATGCCAAGGATTAACACATCTATTGATGACTTGAAATTAGATTCTGATCGTGCTTGTGATTTTCCCACCAAACCTGTTATACTCACTGTTGACCCTGTTATGACTAATGATTCTGAGGTTTGTGCAGAAAAACTAAGTGTTACAGGTTCAGAGGAGAAGGAGGTAGAAAGAAGTGCTAGGAGGAGCACAGATTGTTCAACGTCTACAAGTCAATCATATTTTGTTCCAAAAACTGATTTTGTTGGAAAATTTAATGAAATTAACATTAATCCTAATGATATGTTGAAAAGTTTTCAGAAGACTGTTGCTATAAATCACGCCTCACAATCAACTTCCTCTCCTTTGACAGAGCAGACAGCACCGGCTCATTCCACAGTTACCAAGGAGGAGGGTTAACAGTTGAATCCTCACTGTGAACCTTATGTTCCAACTGGGTCCTTGGAACAGATTTCTTCAAACTTATCCGCTGGTCAAAGTAACTGTGACGTAAAGCCATTTGACCCAATTGAATTTCACCGGAAAGTCTGCTGCTATGCATGTGGGAAACCAGGCCACATTGCTCGACACTGTCTGCACCGACCTACTGAGTTCTTCTATGGTAAGAATCAGAAGGTCATACCTAAGGCTAAACTGGTTAACAAACATGTGAGGACTGTTCCATCCTCTAAGCCTAAGGTAACCTCTCAAAAAAGGACTCAGACTCAGAATCCTTCCACTGCTAAAAGGACTAAGAAATCAAACCAAACTCAATCTGGTTTTCATAAGCAAGCTCTAAAAATTTTTAAAACTAAGATAAAACCAGTCGACCGAGGCAGTGGAAGCAAGTCAAAATATATTGAAAACAAATCGGATAGACCCAAGAGCAGACCCAAACCTAAAAACAAAGTCTATTCTATTTCCAAAGTGCCTAAATCTATTATGATTTGGGTACCTGTCTCTCATTAGTTGAGTGTATGTGGTGCAGGGACGGCCAAGCAAGCAAAAACATGTTTGGTATGTAGACAGTGGCTGCTTCCGGCATATGACTGGGGATTTTTCTCAGTTACATGAGGTTACACCATTCAACAGAGGTTATGTATCATTTGCGGGAGACATGGGAGGAAGGATAAGCATGAAGGGCACGGTCACAAATGGAACTCTCAGTTTTGAAGACGTGTACTATGTTGAAGAGCTCAATCACAGTCTTTTGAGTGTTTCTCAAATCTGTGACAAGAGCTTTTCAACACACTTCACAAACAAGGAGTGTCTTATTCTAAAGCCTGGCTTTGTAGTGCCTGAGAAGTGGATTCTGATGAGAACTCCAAGGATAAACAATGCCTACATTATCAACATGAACTTAGATTCATTCACAGAGAACACTTGTTTGTTCTTAAAGGCATCGGAGCATGATTGTCTGTTATGGCATCGGCGACTGGGTCACGTAAATCTTAAGAATCTGAACAGACTCGCCAAGGGAGATCACGTCATCAGTTTACCTTCTAATGATTTCTCCACTATTGAGAAATGCATCGCTTGTGCCAAGGGGAAGCAACACAAGAGACCCCACAAGCCTAAATTGTTCAATTCTATCTCTTCAGTTCTTCAACTTCTTCATATGGATCTCTTTGGACCGGTCAACGTAATGAGTATCGGGAAGAAGTCATATTGTCTTGTTGTGACAGATGATTATTCCAGATTCACTTGGGTGTTATTTCTGGCCAAGAAGGATGAAACACCAGAGATTCTGAAGAAGTTCATTACCTTGATTGAAAATCAGAAGAATCTAAAGGTCAAGGTGATTAGAACTGATAATGGCACTGAATTTAGAAATCAGACTCATATTGATTTCTGCGATGAGAAAGGGATTGCTAGGCAGTACAGTGCAGCCAGAACACCTCAACAAAATGGAGTTGCTGAAAGGAGGAACAGAACGCTTATAGAAGCTGCACGAACAATGCTGTCAGAATCTAAGCTGCCAATCTTCTTCTTGGCCGAAGCTGTTAACACCGCTTGTTATGTTAAGAATCGAGCACTTTTGAACAAGCGACATCAGAATACTCCCTATGAGATTCTCTTCAATCAGAAACCCAAAGTTGGCCACTTCAAGTCATTTGGATGTCCATGCACTCTTCTTCATACAGAGCCCAATCACAAGTTTGATGATAAGGCAGATGAGTGTTACTTTGTGGGTTATTCATCCGAGAAAGCAGCTTACAGAGTTTACAACAAGAAGACTCAGATGATCGTGGAATCATACTATATAGATTGGAAAGAAATGAACTCTACAGATGCTGGTTCTGGTCCAAACTGGTTATTTGAGTACGATTATACTTTCAGGCCTTTTAACAATACATCCGAGAATCCAGAAACATCCAAGCAGACCGATGATTTCTACAAGGGTGATGATGTGGACTATAGGGTTGACTATGTTCCACATGATTCTAATCTCTTGACAGTTGATCCTCCAGGCATGTACAATCGTGACCCTCCAACTCAGCCGACCCCAATACACGAAGTTCTCCCATCAGAACCAGACACTTCTCAGTCTGTTCAACCACTTCCAGAAACTGATCAAATCTCATCTTCCTCCCACCAGACTTTTGATAATCCATTGTTCTCAGATAGCATTCCTGAGGAACATTGCGTGGATCACGGAACCGAGTCAAGTGAAAATGCTCCTATCGACAACATCTCTTCCTCAAGTGAAGATCAAGTGAATAACATCAGTAACTTGCTAGACAATCTAGCTGTGGAAGAAGTGCCAACACTCAGTGTAAACAAGAATCATCCAGTTGAAAATATTATTGGACCTCTCTCGGAAGGCGTTCTCACTTAAAGCAGATCCATTACAGCTCAGAACCTCTTGCCTGAAGTGACTACTACCAGAAGTCAATCAGGTCCAATTAATTCTTGTTTATATTCTTGTTTTATCTCCCAGGTTGAGTCCAAGAATGTTAAAATGGCTCCCAAAGAGTCCAGCTGGGTTGAGGCAATGCAGGAAGAGCTGATGCAGTTTCAGAAACTTAAAGTATGGAATCTGGTTCCCCTGCCCAAAGGAAAACAGCCTATAGGAACCAGATGGGTTTTCAGAAATAAAAGAGATGACTCAGGAGTCATTATCAGAAACAAAGCAAGGTTGGTGGTTCAAGGCTTTTACCAACAGGAGGGGATAGATTATGAGGAAGTCTTTGCGCCAGTTGCACGACTTGAAGCCATCCAAATTTTCTTGGCCTACGCCTCCTACATGAACTTCACGGTATATCAGATGGATGTGAAGACAGCTTTCTTGTACGGAAAGATAAAGGAAGAAATCTATGTGTGCCAACCCCCTGGTTTTGAAGATTCATAGTATCCAGAGCATGTCTACAAGTTAGATAAAGCTCTTTATGCTCTTCATCAAGCACCGCGAGCATGGTATGCTACGCTTACTGATCACCTGCTTTCAAATGGATATACCCGTGGAGCTATCGATCAGACTTTATTTGTTAGCAAGGATAAGGATGATTTAATTCTCGTCCAAATCTATGTGGATGACATTATCTTTGGCTCCACAAGCTCAGCATTGTGCAAGGAATTTGAAGGGGTCATGAAGAAGAAGTTTGAGATGAGCGCAATGGGAGAAACGACTTTCTTTCTAGGTTTGCAAGTGAAGCAAGATTCAAAGGGTGTGCTGATTCACCAAGGAAAGTATGTCACGGATATTTTGACCAAGTTCAAAATGATGGAATCAAAACCAGCATCCCTCCCATGGCTGCTCGTCCTGTCTTAACTTCGGATATGGATGGTGCAGATGTTGATCAACACCTCTATCGCTCGATGACTGGTTCCCTGATGTATCTGACTGCTAGTCGGCCAGACATCATGTTTTCAGTCTGTTAGTGTGCCAGATATCAGGCGAATCCGAAGGCATCTCACCTTATAGCTATCAAGAGAATCTTTCGGTATCTTGTCGGGAAGCCTCTTCTTGGCCTTTGGTACCCAAAGAACTCTGAGTTTCGTTTATTTGCATACTCAGACAGTGACTTTGGTGGATGTAACCTGGACAGGAAGTCAACCACCGGTGGGTGTCAAGACCTGGGAGATCGCCTTGTCTAGTGGCAATGCAAGAAACAAACGACTGCATCCACATCTACTGCGGAAGCCGAATACGTTGCTGCTTCCAGTTCCTGCTCTCAGGTTATCTGGATGCAACAATAACTCCTCGACTACGGTTTGAATTTTCTTGACTCTCCTATTTATTGTGACAATGAAGCCGCCTTACAAATCGTCAAGAATCCGGTACAACACTCCAAAACTAAACATATTGACATCCGGATTCACTTCATCCGTGACTGTTTCGAACGGAAACTAATTCATCTTGAAAAAGTGCACACAGATGACAATCTAGCGGACCTTTTCACAAAACCGTTCGACACAGCATGCTTTCATCACTTGCTTCCCTCTCTCAAACTAATAAGCTTTAATTAAAAGCATTTTTTTAAATACATTAAAATTTGTGTCCTAGTTTGTTCACAAATTTAGGGGGAGAAAATTTACAAAACAGCAAAAATATTTTTCGTTCTTTGAGTCAAAATATACAAAAAAAACAAAAAGATTTTAGTCCTTTTAAGTTAAAGTCTTTAAGAAAATACAAAAAGATTTTCGGTCTTTGAGTTAGTCTAAGATGATCTACGAGTTTAGGGGGGGTTAGGCTTTTTGAAAACCTAAGAATAGGAAATCCTGCCCACTTGTTATTCAAAGAAAATTACAAAAGATTTTATCTTTTCAAAGTTTAAGAAAATACAAAAGGAGTTTATTTGGACAGGCAAAGTGAATCGATCAAATTGGGAAGTGAAATAATTTCTAAGGATCAATATTTCACTATCTTAATAAGATTTCTAAAAGAATAATAACTTCGAATATCTATTATACACTAAGAAGTTGAAACAAGTTTTTCAAAACTTAAAGAATCAGACTTGATCAAATTAAAAGATATATATAAATAAATAAGTGTGAAATTGTGATCATTAGATAACTAGAAATGTGTGACAACTATTTGACTTCTTGTTTAAATCCTTGAGTCAAAACAAGAGTGTGTTTCAATAGACTTGAAATTGTGTTTGAAAAAACACAGGTATTTCCTATGTTTTGTGCAAACAAAGAGCGGGAAATACCTACTGAAGCATCCTATGCTTTGCGTAAGCAAAGTCCTGGAGGTGTGACGTTAAGGCCAATGTGTCTGCAGATCAGAAAATAAAAGATGCCAATGGGCACAAGATGATAGAACCCCTTCTTGTTCTTGATTCTAACCTAATAGAACTCTTCTTTTCTTTTCTCACCTAAAACTCTGTCAAAATAATTTTAAGTTCGTTGAAACACAATCAAAGTTTGAAACAAAGGATTTAACAAGACTGATAGGTTGCATATTAATCTAGTTTTACAATCTAATTGTTCATCAAATTCCCATAAGATATTTTATAAAAACTTGATCATATAACTGATTTTTAAGAAATGGAATAACGAGTGGAAATCATTGGTGGAAATAGCTATTTAAAGGTTGTGCTTCGTTAAGAAATTAACTAAGCTGATAAAATTTTGATAACAGATTTGATCACACAAATTTGAACCGACTAAACTTAAACTTGTCGAAAGTTTATTTTTATTTTTATTTTTATTTTATTTTTATTTTTATTTTTATTTTTATTTTATTTTATTTTATTTTATTTTATAAAAGTTAGAATTTTGAAATTGAAATAAAATAAGTGTGTACTCAAAATTGAGTACACGAAATTGTGTATTCGAAATGTCCTTATAAATAGCCCAACCGTATTAAATTTCGAGTACCATTATTTCGTGTACACATTTTATTCATTTCGAGTACAGACTTGGTGTTTTTAGGCGATTTCATTTTCTAGAGCTCATTTCGAAATTCCACTCCGGCTATCTTTTAGATCATAAATAGGCGACCCTAGGTATGACTTTTCATAAAGTTTTGACCGTGAAATCGAAAGTTATGGACAAAAAGAAGTTTCGAGTACGCAACTTTCGTGTACTCAAGGTTATCAATCAAATTGACCTTGAAATCCGTTGAATTCGGAGGCTATTACTGAACATGATGGTCTCCTAGTAATTCCGAGTATTTCACCTGAGATTGGAAGTTCTAAGGAGCCAAAATGATGAATTTTTCAATGAATTTTGAGTACACGAAATATAAAACTTCGAGTAGAGATGCACTTCGTGTACAACCTTTATTTCGAATACACGATTCACTTCGTGTACAGGTTGTATTTCGTGTATAGACTATTTCGTGTACAGATTGCACTTAGTGTATAGATTGCATTTCGTGTACAGGTTGTACTTCGTGTACGGCTTGATCTACGTGTAGAGTGTGTTGTCTCGAGTGCAACTGTTAGTTCGAGAACAGAACACTTAAGACTTAGAAAATTTTCAGTAAATTCATTTTTCTTGAACTTGAACTAACTTGGTCTGTTTGTGTCTTTCAGATGGCAGACTTATGCTTCGTGCATGACCACAACATGATAGCATTCCTTGGGGACCCTCCTGAGAAACACTCAGAGTTCAAAAGTATGGTGGAAGGACTTATTCTGTCACCCATCAACTATGCCATCATGGAGTACCCGCCTATCGTGACTGACTTTATTAGGAGCTTTTGGAGTACAGTGGAAGAAAATACTGATGCGGATGGGAACGTTAGCATCGTTGGAAAGATCCAAGGTCATCCCATCGTTATCACTGAGCAGATTATCAGAGAATGTCTGCAGTTTGGAGATAAAGAGTCTGACCCAACAGAAAAGAAACTGCTACATCCCTACTGGCGGTATCTGGCACACATAGTTACACAGTGTCTCTCTGGACGGAAAGGAGGATACGATGTCCTGAACCAGACTGTTAGCTCCTGTCTGGTGGCTTTAGCACTTGGAATGGAGTTTAACTTCTCGAAGATGATCTTCCTTGACATGCACGCAAACATCAAAGGACGAAGAAAGGAACGGTTTTTGGCTTTCCCCTGGTTTGTGCAGATCATTATCAACAGAAAGTATCCTTCTCTGACTCCCACTCTTGGCACCTTGGATATCAAGAGAATGCGTGATGGCATTTTTGAATATATGAAGATGAACAAACGAGGAAAGAAACGGTACACTGGAGAGAGGCCTCTAATCAAGTTTGGTCGCTTTGTGGGAGACGTGAATGTTGTAGAGGATCAAGGCACTCCTGTTGCCTTTGTGGCTGAAGAGCATGATACTGGTACACAGACAGGCCCTACTCCTGAGGGACACATCTTTGAGACCTCCTCATCTTCAAGTGAAGATTTCATTGCGGAGAAACCTCCACCTACAAGACAAGAAAGAGAGGAGGCACAGGATGTCGACTACACTCCAACTCCTGAGTCATCACCGAAGAAGAAAAGGCAAAAGACTATGGCTAGGAGAATCAGAGATCCCCGACTCCAGAAGATGTTCTCTACTTTGTCCTTCTCATCAGCCGCATCGATCATATCACAGGCACCTACACAACCACCTCCTCCTACACAACCACCTCCACCTACTCAACCACCTCCACATACACAACCCAATCCATCCACTCTACCAAAATTATCCACTCAACCTAAATCTTCCACTGCCGAACCCACACAATCCAAGCCATCTACACGAACCAAGCCACCTTCAAAACCCAAGCTACCTTCTCAATCTAAACCTACAATCGAACCAGACCGGCCAAACATAGTTATCAAAATCCCTGCAAGATCCACTACCTCTGCTCCTCACAACAAAACCGCTTCATCTCCACCTCGCTCGAGTAGTGACAAAGGAAAATCTCCTTTGCACTCAGATTCACCATATGAGCCGAGGGATGTGCCTGTTGATATCATAGGATTACAAGACAAGGTTTATTTGCTTGAAAAGGATTCTGAGCGCAAGGATAGTCTCATTAGAAATTTGCAGGAAGGAATGATTAAGATATACAGCAAGTTGAGCAAATATCATGGGCAAGTCAAGGCACACCGAAGGGCCATCAGATCCCTTTTCTTGGAAAACCACGAGATGAGCAAGGAAATCAAAAGGCTAAAAGGGGAAGAAGTTCCAGAATCAGATATTGATGACAAAGAAGATGATGAGAGCGATGATAGTAGTGATGATGATGATGACGGTGATGATCAAAAGAAGAAGGACTCGAAAGAAAAGAAGGATGACAAGGATGATAAAGGTGATGATAATGATGGAGGCAATAAAGAAAAGGATCAAGGACCTCCAGACGACAAAGATCAAGGAGGAGCCACTGGAAATCCATCTTCTTCAGAAAAGCCCACTAGTCATTATGATTATCTTTTCGGCGATATTCCCGATGATGTTTTATTTGGTGATAGCCTACCAGGAGCTGACATGGAGAATGCAGTGCTTGAAGACTTCTTCAAGGATCTTCCTGATGATTATCTTTACGAAGGAGTTGGGAAAGAAGCCGAAGGCAAAGCTGACTCTTCTGCAGGGGCATCTGTCGAAGAAGAACCGGAAAACATTGTGCTTGGAAACGTCTCATCCGATCCATATATCGATTATTTGTATGCCCACAAATACATTGATGCATTGGGACAGGAGGTCACCTCTCTTCATGAAGTGATTGTCAGCTGGTTTGACAAAAAGAAGGATTGGACACCGTCCCCTCCTGTGAGTAAAGACACTTGGTTTAAGGAGATGAGTGACAAACATCCAGAGCATACGTTTAGTTCAGATGACAGAAACCTGTTCGCTGTTCGCAACGACATATCAGAAGTGTGTTGCTGGATGTATGATAAAGAAAGAGACATTTACCTAGTCAAGAGAAGAAATGGAAAGGTCGAGTTCTTCAAGAAACCGCAAGATTTTTGCTCACTACCCAAGGTTGATATACGAAGCATAGACAAAGCAATGTTCCTCAACCCTTCCAAGGACTCACAGGCCGATTTATTCGCCAAGTTCATTAAAGATCAGTGAGATAAGGACTTCCCAGTGATGCGAACTGCCAAGGGAAAGCGCTTTTTTTCAAAATGTATTATTGATCCAAAGACGAAGAAGCCATGGGTATACTACAAGTAACCTGCACCTCCTGTTGAGCAAGCAGTGACCGTATCTCCTAGAGTTCCAGAAAATTCATTCGCCAACTTCTTATCCTGGTACTATGACGATCTAAACCTCGCAGCAGTCATCATCAAGAACAAAGACAATGTTGATCATGTTGATATCATTCTTGATCCAATGGATCTCTTGAAGTATGGGAAGGACGACATGATGAAGTTACACGAGTCTCCTATATGAGTATACTCTAGGAATGATGAAGAGGCTAAGCCATTCACTCGCGTAGTTGCTTATGCTGTCGAGCTGAAACTTTATGCCGGAGCAGGACCACACAATGTCACTCTTCCTATTGGATGACTTCGCCAGTCTAGGGGGAGTATGTAGAGCCCTGAAAGCGTTGAAGACTGACAAAGTCAACCTAGAAAGAGTCAATGCACTGATTTGTCCATTTTCGTGTACAACCATTTCGAGTACACGATGTGTTCGTGTACTCGAACTTTTGTATTAGATTTCGAATACACCTAGGCCTAGTATAAATAGACGTATTTTGTACAGGTTTAGGTTGAGGCACTTGTACTCGAATTTTCAGTATATATACAAAGATTACATTTTTCTACTTGCTTTCTTGATTCTAACTTGGATTCCGCACTTGTTAGAGATCATTGATGATGATTTAGAAGATAAAGTTCAGTTCTTGATCTGGTAAGAGACCTACAAATCCCATTACAGTGCCAAACATCACGAATGAAAATTCATGGCAAATACCCTCATACATCATGACCGCAATCAACAATTGCCAATTCAATGGTCGTGATGATGAGGATGCTCCCGCCCACATCGCCCGTCTGACCCGCATCTGTGGTAAGTTTAATCTTCAAGGTTCCACAGTTGATGCCATTTTTCTCCATCTTTTTCCATTCTTCCTTGCGGGAAGAGCAGCCACTTGGCTCTACTCACACCCTCCGGGCACTTTCAGAACCTGGGCCGGCCTACGCGATGCTTTTCTGAGCAAATATTTTCCACCCGCGAAGGCCGCCCGCTTGTGCAATGAGATCCGTTCATTCCGAATGGCGCCCGATGAGCCATATTACCTTGCTTGGGAGAGGTTTCAAAATCTGCTTAGCAGATGCTCCCAGCATGGTCTGTCCAATTGGGCCCTTGTAGAGAAATTCTACAATGGGCTCACATATGAGACTCATGCGCGGTTCGATACTTCTACAGGTGGCCACCTTATGGGTAAAAAGAATGTGGCCGAATGCAGTGACATGTTTGACAGTTTCGCTCAGGCGGAATATGAGCAGCGATCTGTTACTAGGAATTCAAATCCTAGCACCAGTACCTCTTCATCTTCGAGGGTTGTTCACCATGTCAATGTGGATACTAGTGTAGCTGCTGCGCTTGAGGCTCAGGCAAAAGATGTGAAAGAGCTTAAATTGAGGGTGGCACAATGTGAGATGTGTCGTGGTGATCATGCTACTGTTGAGTGCCCTGTGCTGAATCAGGAGCAGGTCGGTTTTGTGGGAGGTCAAAACCGATATGGGAGTTCTTATAACCCAAATTGGGGAAATCATAAAAATCCCGGCTTCAGGTCTCCTGGTAATCCCCCTGGTTTTCATTCAAATTTTCCTCAGAACCAGGGGCAGGGTGGTCAGTCTTCGAGTAATAATTCTGGAGGTACCTCGGAGGGAGGCAGGTGGTAGTAACTTAGGTAGGATTGAGGAACTGCTGACACAGTTAGTTGCAAAGGATGCAAACACTTAGAAAATTCTTCATGAGCATGACATTCTTCTTAAGAACCAGTAGTCCGCTTTCCTTGATTTGCAGTGCACGGTTGGTGACATCGCCAAGCGTTTGGATGAAAGGCCGAAAGGCAAATTTCCAGGTGGTACCCAACTTAATCCAAACAGCCACGTGAATGCTGTCACCACTCGTAGTGGTAGAGGTGGATAGGTTGTGAGAGCACCGGTTGTAGTTGAGAAAGAACCGGTTGATGAAGAAGTGGAGTTGGAGACTCCCGTAGGGGTGCACTCGAGGCTAGCCCCAGCAAGTACAGCACCGAGCGGTGAGTCTCCCATGAAGAAGCCTGCTACATTAAAGCCCACTCCTGAGATTGATCTATCTCGTATTCCTCACCCTGCGCGTGTTGCTAATCAGAAGCATGCAAAGGAATATGGGCATTTTCTTGATATCTTTAAACAACTAAAGATCAATCTCCAATTTATTGAGGCCCTTCAGCGTATGCCTAAATACGCTAAGTTTTTGAAAGATTTGTTGAAGGGTAAGGACCGGTTCGGCAATTTAACTGAGGTCCCGTTGAGTAGAGACTGTTCTGCGGTGATAACAAACACGTTACCGGAGAAACTGACGGATCCGGGTATTCTCACGATCCCGTGTTCGTTTAGTAGCGATGTTCGTAGTCACGCGTTCGCAGATTCAGGTGCTAGCATCAATCTGATGCCCTATTCTCTCTATGAGAAACTAGCACTTGGTGACCTTGTCCCAACGAGCATGACACTCTCCCTAGCGGACCGGTCTGTGAAGTGTCCACGGGGCATCCTGGAAAACGTGCTGGTAAAGGTTGATAAGTTTGTTTTCCCCATGGATTTTGCGGTTATGGATATGGAGGCGGATACCACTGTTCCCATCATTTTAGGACGTCCGTTTCTTCGAACCGCTAAGGCCGTCATTGATGTTTTTGACGGGAAGCTCACACTTAGGGTCGGTGACGAGATGGTCACTTTTGTTGTAGCCACATCCATTAGTAAAGGAGGGATTGGTGAGGGTATTGATAAACCCAAGTGTGGGGATGTTGAGAAGGAGCCGGAGGTGATGAGGAGTTTCGTTGATGGTGAGATGGGGGATGCGTTTGAAGGTGGCTCGTTTTCGAGCGAATGGGAGAATTTTCCCGTGATCTTCCCACATAGTTGAGGCTTGTGAGTCTTGGGTGGAATCCCCAAGTGTAGAGTTTGTAAATTTAGTAATTTCCTAATGTCTTTGGTGTGTTTTTCATCTTTTGTTATTGTGTTTCTCGTTTTCGTTTTCGTGTGTTTTAAAGTGTTTTGCAGGTTTTTATTCCATTTGATGCCATAAAGAGGAACTGAAGTCACCAGGTATGTTTTCTGTGCTTTAGAATGTTTCGGGATGGTATGGTGTTTTGGGGTGTAGAAATTTGGCTAAGTCATGGAAAATCTAGAAACAACTGAAAACTTGACATCGTCGCGTCACGCGAGGGCCATCTGCCCATCTGTCGCGCTACGCGAAGGATCTCGGTCAAAGCCGGTCAATTTTCTGTCGCGTACCGCAAAGGGTTGTTTTCTCAGTGTTGCGGTATGCGATAGGTCCTGATTGTGTTAAAATGCTTCAAAACCCTAGTTTTCAAATTTTAACCCCCAAATTACCTATTCCACGCCGCGTTCATTACCATAGGTGGCTTTCTAAGTTCATTCTTGTTGCATTGGATTGATATTTTTCAAATTTTTAGTTAGTTCTTATTTTTTCTTTGTTTGATTTGTGTTTTTCTTTGTTGATTTTAGTTAAATGGTAGGATTGGTTTGTGGTTGGACTTAATCATGGATATCATTATTATTATGTTTTGGACGGGTTGATTCTTGTGGGATCTTTGTTTTTTTTGTAGATCTTATGTGTATGTTTGTAGCCTGTGGAGGAAAATGGTAGATTGTGGAGCTACGTGGAAAGATTGGCACTCGACAGTCTTCTCTTCAACCAGCTAAGTCATTTTCAGTTTTTAGCTTTTAGTTTTTCTTTTGGGTTTCCTTCTTCTCTACATTGGGGACAATGTACAATTTAAGTGTGAGGATGGGAAATTTAGTTTAATTGTGTTTTAGTAGTTAGTTTTTGAATTTTAGTTTAATTAAGTTTTTGAGTCAAAATTTTTAATTTTTTTTTTATTTTTTTTATTTTATTTATTTATTTATTTATTTTTTAGCTTAGATCTTTCTTGTCCTTGTTTAAGTTGGTTGCAAAAAACATGATAGGAAATGATAGGAAAGTTAGGTTTTGTGGTTTCATTCATGGTTAACTGGTTGGTTTGGGTTTATGTTTTGGTTATGGGATGTGTAGGTAGGCCCAACTGGTTATATTTGTCCCGTAGAATTGGTCTAATTTCACTTAAATGCATGATTGTCATGAGAAACATCTTGGGAATTTGGAATTAATGAAACTGTTTTTCTAGTTATAAAGGAGTCTTTGCATAATAACAAGTAAGAGTTTTGAAAATCTGATTTTTCTTTATTTGGCACATAAGTACTCTTTTTGTGAGAATAAATCCGAGTCTTATGGTGCCTTCATTTCACCAAATAAGCTGAGTAAAAAAAATAATAATAATAAAAGAAAAGAAGTTGGACAAGAAACTTATGTGTCACACGCCGGGTTGCGGCCTGGTTGAAACACCACTAAGTTAAGTTCAATGAAAAAAAATATAAATAAAAAAAATAATAAATAAACAAATAAAAGAAAAATGCTCACGCTTTCATCTGCTTCCATTGTAAAAATCTGATTTGAGAAATATCTTGTCTTGTTTATATGTGAGGATAACTTGAAAACTGGAATCCAGGATTGATTTAGTTTTAAATTTCCTAAGTGTGGGTCTAATGAGATGAAATGTAGAACTTTAACATAATAGACCATAACTAAGGGACTTGAATAATCAGTAGGGGTTTAATAGGATAATTTGCAATCTTTTCCAAAGCATTTAATTTTGAATTAATGTGTTTAATTGTGTAGAAACCACTGTTACTAGCTATGATCCCAGATTTTTGCATAAGCCTTTTTTAGGGACGAAAAAGAGATAAGTGTGGGATGTGATGTGATGTGTTGTGAAACACATTTGTTTTTCCATTTGTTTTGTTTAAGTTTCGGTATAGTTTTATTCAGTTTTAGAGTCGATTTAAGCTGGTGCTTCACATTTCTGTAATTTGATGCTTGCAGGTCATAAACACGTATATTTGGTGCTAAAGTTGAAAGAAACGAGCTCATAGTTGGACAAGGACGGTCCTGGAAGCAAAGAAGGCAAAAAACTGAAATCTGAAACCCGTCGCGCTACGCGACGACCATAGAAAACCCTGTCGTGCTACGCTAGAGGCGGGAAAGACAAAAATACCCTCTGACATCTGTCGCGCTACACGACATATTTGGAGTTAACTGTCATGATACGCGACATGATTAAAATCGCAGAATTTCAGTTTTAAACCTAAAAGTCGAAAAAAGAAGGGGAGATACGATTTTGGACGGCTAGAGGCGACTAGGAGGACGAAGAAAGGCTATTCTAAGGTGAATCAAAGGTTAGGAAAGCATAGGATCGAGGAATCAAGGCCTTGGATCAACGATATCGGGTGTTCATCATTCGGTTTACTTGGATTCTTTGTTTCTCTTTGATTTTCATGTTTCTCCTTCACTTTAAACAGATTATGGGTTGTTTTCATATGATGTTTCTCGGCTAAACTCTTAGAACTACCTAGGTTAGATGATTATGCATGTTGAATAATGGTTTAATTCGGTTTTGGAACATATTGGTGTGATTGATTTATGATTTAAAGACTTGGTTTAGAATATTGGATGTGTATGTGTATTTTTGATTGTCTTATGATTAATTTCTCCCTCCTCATGAGTCTTGATGATTGTCTGTCATATAATAGGCGCATGCTAGGTCAATGACTGTGTGTTTTTAATTAATGGATGAATTATTGTGATCAGGTAATTCATAGGAGTGTTTTATTATGATTTAGACGATTAAGATGTGCAACCAACTTTAATAGCCGTGAGGTGAGAAGTTGTAAATAAGTCTTGGTTGTTAGATTGCTAGGTTAGAGGCTTCGTGAGAAGATCGGTCTAGTTCGCCTATCAAACCTTGTTTATTGAATCCAATAGGAAATTCCATGTTACCCCGTGCATTTAGGTGTCTTAAAACTGTCAAGCCGTGAGGTAGATAGTTTGTTATATTTTATCTTATGTGTATTGAGACGATCGCGCTATGAAGTAGATTGTCTAGCGGATATTTCATAAGCGGTTGGATGTCCTGTGAGGGAAATCCATTTAATAGGTGGTTTAACAGCTTTTAGGGATTTTAGTTGACTATCCTTGAGAAGGGTCGAGGGTGCTCTAATTTTCCTTGGAGTTTAGAATCATAAGATCCCGGTGACACGTCAGTTTCATTACCGAGAGAACCTTGTCAAGAATGTATATGATTCGAGCCCAGGTAGTGCTTTTCCTCCTCTGATTTAGTCTTTGTTTGCTCGTCTGTTTTTGTTCAAGAATTGTTCTTTTTACGTATTCTTAGATTGTTAGCAAAACCCCCCCTTTGCAATATTAATTTAAGTTACATACATTTGTATAAATAAGTAATTGAGTCTTAGTTAGCATAGTCTATAGAGGTCCGTGGATTCGATATCTGGACTTGCTTTGCTCTGCTACACACGATAGGTACACTTTCCTGTCAGTAGCTTAGGTTTTAGAGAGTCTAGATTTATTACTTTGTGTCTATTTTAGAGTCGGGTTTTTAGTTAGTTTATTAGCTAAGCTCCGTCGACATCACGAACCTATACAAAACTTTAAATAATTTACAATTTTGAATAGCAAACTATTACAAATATGCACTAACAATAGGAAGATCATAAGTCTTAATAATAAGCAATAAGGACTTCATAAGACAGACTGATTGGCTCTTTCATACTTTCCATTCAGTGTTCTTCATTGTTAGGACTTTGTAGGACAAGCTGACTGGCCCACTCGTACTTGCCGTTTCGTGTTCCTCATTGTCCATCCATGTTTTGTAACGGTGGATAGGATGATTATGATACTATTGATAGACTTTATGTCTACTAACGGATATCCTCTGACGACGTACCGACGCAGACAGTTACACCCAAGTTGCTTATGTGGATTGATACTAAATGCCATGTGCATTCAGTTGTCCTCAGATGCAAACTGAAAACTGTTTTCAATCTCTAACGATTGTGGTGTTGGTAGGGAGTGGATGTTTAATTATCGCTAATAACAATATCATATGTGGCCCGATATGTGGTGGGCTGGCGGTAAGCTTGACCCTATGTATGCCCAATACATAAGCAAACCTGGCTGGATAGGATAGATGTCATTAGTGAGGTTAAGGTTTTCATTCTGGTAGGTTGTCTGGTGAATTTAGTAGCGGTAAAACGCTTAATTATCATTAACAACAATATGATTATGCGGTTCAGTATGTGGTGGGCTGGCGGTAAGCCTATGTATGCACTATATATAAGCATACTTGACTGGATAGCATAAGTGGTTGTTGGTGAGGTTTAGGTTGTCATTCTGAAAGGTTGTTGGAACTGGTGAAATGCTTAATTATCATTAACAACAATATGATTATGCGGTCAGGTATGTGGTTGGCTGGCGGCTGGGCTGGTGGTAAGCTTTACCCTACGTATGCCCTATATATAAGCTTACTTGGCTAGATAGCATAGGTGGTTGTTAGTGATGTTAAGGTTGTCGTTTTCAGATTGTTCAATGGTTGTCATTTTAAAATTGTTCAAGTTTGTAATTTCAGTGTATGGAATGAATCGTTTAATTATCATCAAGAACAATATACTATGTAATTTAGCGTGTGGTGGGCTGGAGGTAAGGTTGACCCTATGTATGCCCTATATATAAGCATACTTAGCAGGATAGGATAGGCGGTTGTTGATAAGGTTAAGGTTGTCATCAGGTCAGATTTTGTCAAATCTCATTTTCAACTACTAACTATGACGAACTCACCAACCATGTGTTGACTTTGATTTCTTACTTGTTTTCTCAGGTGATGAACAAGATTAAGTTAAGACTTAGGATGCAAACTAGGAAGCCCAGATAGAGGACCTAGTGTCTTTTAGAAGCACATATTTTGTTTATTTCTTGTGAATCATTTTGATATCTTGTATAGTTACAAGATAGTAAACTTATGATTGTTTTGATAGGTTTACTTAGTTAAATTATCAAACATGTAGATTTGGTGAAATCTGTTCAGGATCGAATCAAGAAGCTCTACGAACAATCAAACACATGCGGAATCCATGTTTGATATAGAATGATTCAAAGAACAACAAGTAATTTCATAAACACCTTCTTGTATTAATCAAACACTTGATTACAATCTCACACAGAGAGTTTTCTCACACAGAGAATTACACACTCAGGTTTCTGAATTTCTGCAAAGTTTTCAAGAGTTATGAAAAATTCAGACAAACCTTTTACATATACAACACACTGCCAGCCGAACCTATCTATAGCCGAACCATAAGGTTCGCCAGCCGAACCCTTAGGTTCGCTGGGCGAACCTAGGTGCCAAACCTATAGGTTCGCCTAACCTTTTCAGGTTTATAGGTTCGCCATCAAAGAGATAGGTTCGCCGAACCTGCTTAGGTTCGTGGGCCAGACGAACCTACGCCAAACCTTTAGCCGAACCTTTACAAAACTTTAAATAAATTACAATTTTGAATAGCAAACTATTACATATATGCACTAACAAACTCCCCCCTTAATAGTTGCTATTAAAAATCTTCTGACTTTGTCTTCAGAATTATCTTCTTCTTTATCCTTCATTTCACTTGTCTCACCAACAACGTTATCCACCTCTCGTATCACAACCGAACGAGGAATCTTCGCGAATCTCTCAGCTTCCAACTTGTCATCTCTCTCATCTCTTTCCTTCTGTACTTTCATCAACTCAACATAAAGATAGTTCACACCTTCCCAATTGCATCCTGAATGTATATCCAAAGTGTAACACATTCTAGCAATGGTCTGAAATTGAACTGCCATGTCTTTGTAACTTATCCCAACATCATGATACCCATCATCCGCATAAATCTCAACCATATTGAGTAAATCAATGTCATCCTTTGAACAGTTGACAATCCACATAGGATCTAACAATCTGATTACTCTCCATTGATCTTCTTGTTTCAACAGAATCACTGCTTCAGTTGTATTCTCATCATAAAACCATTATTTGAAGTATTGATTCCAATTCTGTTCCATAATTCTCAACATTGGTCTTTTAAATACATTTGGCTTGGCATAACTGTGTATCTTGTCTCTCACTTGAGGAGATAACAAACTCCGTCCAGATCTAGCTTCTTTCTTCAACAACTTCTCAAAAGTTTCATTGTGTTTTGTCTGGATAGGTTTTATCATCTTCAGTCTTGACAATGTCATGCACTCAAAGGATGGTAAACTCATCAAGTCTAAAGGTTTACCGAAATATTGACATCCATCTATTCGCTTCACCACATAGCATCCTTTATCAACAAGACTACCAGGAATATTATGAAAGTAACCATAACTAACAATTCTTCCAATCATCTTTGACTTGGATCCATTCTTGAATCTTTTGAATTGTTTAGTTTGGTTATCTTGAACATTGTCCTTTATCACTTCAATCATCTGCTTGAAGATATATAAATGATCTACAATATACTTCAACTCATCTTGATTTTCTTTCCAGAAATCCATATTCGTCTTCTCTTTAGCAGGAATCAATGAAGTCTTTGACACACTTCCAAGTTCAAAAATCTTCTTCAGAGTATTCATGTTGTTGGTTTGGTGAAACTGATAAGGATCGATAAAGAAGCTCTACTAACTATCAACCACGTGCGGAATCCATGTTTGATATATATAGAATCTAAAGAACACAAGCAATTTCATAAACACTCTTGTATTAATCAACAAATGATTACAAGTTCTTTCACACAGAAAGTCTTCTCACACAGAGAAAATCCTCTCAGGTTTTCTGAAGTTTTGTCAAAGTTATCAAGAAATCAGACAAACCTCTTATTTATACACAATCTATCAGCCGAACCTATCTATGAGCCGAACCTCCAGGTTCGCCGGCCGAACCCTTAGGTTCGCTGGGCGAACCTAGGTTGCCAAACCTATAGGTTCGCCGAACCTATCAAAGCAATAGGTTCGCCGAACCTGTCTAGGTTCGTCGGCCAGACGAACCTTAGACAAACCTATTAGCCGAACCTATACAAAACACAAAGTAAATACAACTTTGAATAGCAAACTATTACATATATGCACTAACAAATTCCCCCTTAATAGTTGCTATCAAAAAATCTTCATTCTTTCTCTGCATCTTTGTCTTCATCTTTATCTTTAACTCCACTTGATTCACCAACATCTTCACGAACAATGTTATCCACCACGCATAACAACCGAACGTGGAATCTTTGCTAATCTCTCAGCTTCCAGCTTATCATCTCTCTCATCCCTTTCTTTCGGCACCTTCATCAATTCAACATAAAGATAATTCACATCATCCCAATTGCATCCAGAATGTATACCCAAAGTATAACACATTCTAGCAATGGTTTGATACTGAATTGCCATATCTTTGTAGCTCACACCAAAATCATGAAATCCATCATCTGCATAGATCTCAGCCATGTTAAGCAAATCAATGTCGTCCTTTAAACAATTAACAATCCACACAGGATCTAACATCCTGATTACCCTCCATTTTTCTTCTTGCTTCAAAAGAATCACCCCTTCAGATGTTTGTTCATCATAGAACCAGAATTTGAAATAAGAATTCCAATTCTGTTCCATCATCCTTAGTCTTGGTCTCTTAAACACTTTTGGCTTTTCATATCCATGAATAATGTCTCTAAACTGTGGTGACAGCAAACTCCATCCAGTTCTTACTTCCTTCTTCAACAATCTTTCAAAAGTTTCCTTATGATTTGTCTGAATGGGCTTAATCATCTTCAGTCTAGATAATGTTATGCACTCAAAAGAAGGTAGACTCATCAAATCCAAAGCTTTCCCGAAATATTGACATCCGTCTATTCTCTTCACCACATAACATCCTTTGTCAGTCAGACTTCCAGGAATATTATGAAAATAACCAAAACTAACAATTCGTCCAATCATCTTGGACTTGGATCCATTTTTGAATCTTTTGAACTGTCTAGTTTGGTTGTCTTGATCTTTGTCGTCCATTACCTCAATCATCATCTTGAAATTATGCAAATGATCAATAATATACTTTGTCTCCTCCTGATATTCCTTCCAGAAATCCAAATTTGTCTTTTCTTTAACTGGATCCAATGACGTCTTTGACATACTTCCAAGCTCAAAAATTTTCTTCAAAGTATTTATGTTGTACACTTCTTCATCAATAATATCATCTTTATCAAAATCAGACAAAATCAAGTCATCATCTTCTTCAAAATGAAACATTTGATCATCATCAATCTCAAATAAATCATGAAAATCTTGTGAAGAATAACCACTAGCAATCTCGCCTTCTTCTAAATCTTTATCAACTGGTATCTCTACTATCTCCTTCTGCAAATCTATATCAGAATGCAATTTAAAAAATTTAAGAAAAGTAGGCAAAGAGTAATCAACAATCTTCTCAGGATATTCTATTGCATCCAAATCTTCAAAATCAACATCATTACAATCTTTGACCCTATCAGAAGCAACAACACTAACAGGAACATCATCTGTAGAAATCTTCGTTGGAAAGTAAATAACAATAGCACCTGTCACCGAATCTAATCCACCTGCTCCACTACTCACACCTCCCAAATCACCATCATCTCCTCCATCATCATCATCATTAGCATTGAAACTCGGATGTTCATCTTTATTAAAACTATCATAATCTATCTTTTTCTCTTCTTCCTCCTCTTCTTCTTCAATCTCTTCTTCTTCCTTCTCTTCTTCATCCTTCTCTTCTTCATCCTCAATGTCCACAATCACCTTTTCTATACCAGACCCAGAGGCTTCAGTAGTCATATCTTTAGCTTTCAACTCTTTAATCTTTAACCTTAGATCTGTATTTTGATTCTTTAGTTCCACAATGTCTTGAGACTGTAACTTGACAAAGAATTCCAAATCAGATATTCTTTCATTCATCTTTTTCTTCTCAGCCATATCATCTTCTCTCCATTTCATCAGCTGTACCACTTGAGCTTTCAGTTCATCCAATTCATTTGTGTTTGAAGAGGAAGGTTGATCAACATTAGTCTTTTCTTTCTCCTTCTTATAACTTTCAAACTCCTTTGTCAGCATAGAAAGTCTCTTTTGATGTCACTATCATCATAGTCAACAGTAAAGTTGATGTCCCCTAAATCATCCAAACATGCAAATAAATCATCTTTAGGAATAGAAGCTTGACGAAAGGAAGTCTCTGGCACTGAAGTCGACACCGTAGTAGAAATCATGAAGGATGGTGTAAAAGTAGCTACATTTACAAACTCAAGAGTTTGTAAAGTAGAAGCAGGAATAGAGGTCACATGAAATGTAGAAGTCACAACTGGAGGAGTAGAACTAGGAATAGACACTTGAGGAGAAGAAACAGGAACTGATGACACTGAAACTGTAGAAGTCATAACTAATGAAGACACAACGGTCTTAGTAGTTTTAGACTTCTTCTTCTCATATGGCCCTCCTTTAGCCATTCTCTTCTTTCTTTTAGGCCTAGAAGATCCAACCTCTTCAGCTTGATAACTAGGATCAGTAGTTTCTTCTCTTGCCTCTTCAGGCTTCTTAGCAAACTTCTTCTTTAACCTCCTAACCATGTGGTTCCCAACTTGAACCATCTCATATTCAGACTCTGTATCTGGTGAATCTTCACCATCATCTTCATCATCAGCTTCATTTTGTACCTCAGGCATCTCAACATCAACAGGCTGCTGTGAGAATAGTTCCTGTGATGATTGAGTCTGTGGTTGAGATCTAGAAGATTGTCCTGTAGACTGCCTTGCTTGTTTCCTTGGAGGAGGAGGTGGTGGTTGTGCTTGATCATCATCATCACCAAATTCTTCATTATCTGAACCAGAATCAGCATGTCTCCAAGCATTATCTTCAGGAGTTATATAGTTTGCTCTGGCACAATGTCCAATCAACTCTTTTTTCAGAATAGCATCCCCACTCCTTTGGTACACTCTGACTTGACCCAGACTACAGTCAGTCATGTGTTTCAGCTTCAACAAGTCAGAAGCCTCTCTTGGCAGCATCCCCTCAGGAAATCTTTCATCGATCAACATCTGAACGAATCTAGGATACATGTAAAATCGATCCATGGCCTTCGTGATGTTGTCGGACATATAACGAAAGATCATGGCAGAGAAGTTGAACGGCTTGTTCAATATCAAGGCAACCATATACTGAGACAATGAAGTAACACATGTGCTAATAACTTGTACTGAAGTGGAAGCTTTCCTTTCTTGAAAGAAATAGAGTTATAAGCCCCGAAGTATCTGATCCGCATAAAACACCCTTTGATGCACCTTTCTGGTATGAAAGTCATACCATCAGGCTCTCCTCCAAACTGTAGAACCCGGCGGATATCAGCCTCAGAAATACGAAGTGCCTGCAAAACTACATTTGCCTCAATTATGTACTCCTCATCAACAGAAATAAGTCGGGCAGATTCCCAGAAACTCTGTATATGGGATCGGTAGATCTGGCAGGAGTTGGAGATGGCGTAGTATATCCGATATCTCCGTAAAAACTCGATCATAGGACAATAATCCTTGCCATTCCGTGTGGTTGGATCTAGGTAAGCACAAACGTTGTGTTTATATTGAGCTTTACATTGTCATGAATAATGGAATTGCGGTCTTTCCAAACTTCCCATAGGATAAATAAAGCAACAGAATTGTCTCCGAAAGTTAAGTTCACCATATCTACAATTAGAAATAAAACACAATTAGAAACAAAAATTAAAAATTCAACAAAATCAAAAAAAACAAAAAAGTTCTAAGTATAGACCAGCGAACCTTTGCCCTGAGACGAACCTAATCTAGACGAACCTAACCTAGACGAACCTACTACACCACGAACCAATTGTTCAGACGAACCAATTCTTGAACGAACCTTCTGTTGAGCGAACCTTCACATCAAACGAACCTATTGGTCAAACGAACCTTGACCAATAAGGTTCGGTTCACGAACCTACCAGATTCAAACGAACCTGTTCATCCAGCGAACCTATCCAGTTTTTAAAATCAAAACCTTAAATCTTCGAATTAGATGATAAAAATTATATACCCAGGTTCGGAACTCAACAAGAACAACATTTACAAAAGCAGTTTGTCCAGAACTCAAATTTTAACCGATTTTTACTCAACTTAACAGGTTCGACTTAAAACTCCTAAATCCTCTCGGATCTCCTAATCTAGCCGGTAAAAATAAAAGATTTATACCTAAAAATGTTCACAAATCAATTCCGAGTCTAAAGATATCAACGAAAAGGTTTGGGATGTCCAGAATCAAAAGTCGAAAAAATTGAAGCTTGCAGGTTCGCGAATGTTCACAAATGAAAGTAACGAACCTCTCTGACGAAGCTGATATATATATGCACGAACCTATTCAGGCGAACCATTCAAACAAACCTCTCAGGCGAACCTTAACAACGAACCTTATCAACGAACCTGATAGGCGAACCTTGTCAGTGAACCTGATTAGCGAACCATTTGAAAGAGCCTTGTCACAAACCTGTCCAACGAACCTTGTGGACGAACCTTCTCACAACTTAGGCGAACCTTTTTTAAAAATTGATTTTTAATTAAAATTTCAAAACAAATTCATGTTTAATTGTTCCAAAGTCAAACAAATAATCAAAAATTATTGATTTAACATAATATAAAAATAAAAATCTTTTTGTAATTTTTCAAATTTTTAAAACAATTAACCTACAAATTTAACCAATCTATCTAAACTAATAAAACAAACAAATCATTTTGCTTGAGAAAGATCCAGACATGAGATCATATTGTTTTACAATTATCAACACATCTGATTGAATTTATGAATATATTTATTAGCAAATTACAAGCCCAAGATGATTGTCAGTAAACTTATCCTTTTAAGTTTAATTACTTAGCCAAGATATCAATTTAAACAAAATTATCAAATACTTTATAATAATCCATTTACTTGAACACATCCCCAATTTGTGAATAATTAATCAAACATAAATGTTCTTGAAACTTATTACTTCAATTTTAACTAGACTGATCATGCAAAAATAAGGCAGAATTTCTTTTTGAAAATAACAAAATAGAAAACAATTTGAATTTGTTCAAATTCTTGGAATCAAGGTTGATACTTTACGTATGCTCAAATGATCCAGAAAATGAATTAAACAATAATTTAAGATTAAGCTTTTAACAATCAGTTTGATATTTTCTTATACGCAGAGATTGTCCAAATCTTAATCAGAACCAAGAAAACAAATTTAAATCGTTTAAAGCTATAACAATCAGGTCGATACGTAAGTATACACAAAGAATGTTCCAGCTTTAAACTAAAATAAAAGAAAAAAAAATTAGAATTTCTTTTTAAAATTAAACACATGATCAAAACTAGTCATTTGACCTTTTGTTCAAGACACATTTTGTAAGAAAATTACCACTCTTTCAGGACAAAACTAAGTACTGCATTCTAAGCATCTGTTTCTTATAAAGCATAATCAAACTTCTGTTTAAATTCATCTAAACAAAATTATAAACCTACTAACACATCATACTTAGTACTGGTAATTGCTCTTTATGTTTAAATTCTTAATGGTACAGATATGCTTCCAATTGCAAACAATGTGCTATCATTTCTCACTTAGTCGAATCAATTTCTCAGATTTTTTATTTTTTTAATGGTTTTGTGTTTTTGGTTTTTCAAATGTTTTTGTATTTTTCTAAATTTTCTCCCCCTAAAAACTAAAACACAAACGAAGAAAAATTAAAATATCTGATGTTAACTCAATAAAAAATGATTACGAAGGAATTTGATTCTTAATTACCTCACCCATGACCCGAATTCCATTTAATTTGAGTAAATACTCAAAACGGTTTTTGTCAAAGGCCTTGTTGGGAAGGTCTGCTCTTTGCTCGTTGGTGTGTATCTTCACCACATCGATCAGTTTCTTTTCATAGCAATCGCGTATGAAATGAAACCGAATATCAATGTGTTTGGATCGTGAATGATACACCGGATTCTTGGTGATAGCAATAGCAGCCTCGTTGTCGACATGAATCGGGGTAGTTATAAAATTCAAACTGTAGTCTCTCATCTGTTGTTGTATCCACAAGACTTGAGAACAACAACAGGCAGCCGCTGCATATTCAGCTTCACATGTAGATGTAGCAACAGATGTCTGCTTTTTGTACAGCCAAGAGACTAACCTCTCCCCCAAAAACTGTGCACCTCCAGTTGTGGATTTGGAATCAGTCTTGCATCCTCCATAATCAGAATCACTATAGGCATGGAAGGAAAAGTTATCATCCTTAGGATACCACAGACCTGTGTCTGGTGTATCCTTCAGATAACGCAGAATTCTCTTGACTGATATCAGATGTGAAACTTTAGGCTTTGATTGATAGCGAGTACAGAAACTTGTAGCGAAGATAATATCCGGCCTTGAGGCAGTCAAATACATCAAGCTTCCGATCATTCCATGATATAACGTAGCATCGATTAGCTACCCCTTAATATCAGGCTCAATCCCGTGATTGGGCTGAATGGGCGTGGAAATGGGTTAACAATCAAGCATGTTAAACCGTTTTAGCACATCTTGGATGTATTTGGTCTGATGAATGAAGATTCCATCATCAGTCTAATCAATTTGTAAACCCAAAAAGAACTTGATGTCTGACATGGCACTCAACTCGAACTTCTCAATCATAACCTCTTTAAATTCCAAACACAACTGTTAATCAATAGACCCAAAGATGATGTCATCAACATAGATCTGAACAAGGAGAATATCCTTGCCCTTTTTCCCGATAAAACAGTGTTTTGTCTTTCTGACCCCTATTGAACCCGTGTTCAATATGCTGAGTCGAAAGCGTCTCATACCAAGCTCGAGGAGCCTGATGTAGACCGTACAGTGCTTTGTCAAGGAGGTATACCTGATCCCGGTGGATAGGATCCTCAAAGCGTGGTGGCTGACAAACATACACTGTTTCGTTCAAAGATACGTAAAGGAATGCAGACTTGACATCCAACTGAAACACTTCGAATTTCTAGTGGGGAGCAAAAGCCAGAAAAAGTCGAATTGCTTCTAGCCGCGCCACAGGTGCAAACACCTCGTCGTAATCAATTCCTTCGACTTGTTTGAATCCATGAACAACTAAACATGCTTTGTTCCGAACAATCACACCTCTATCATCTGTCTTGCACCGTAACACCCATCTGGTGCCTATCTTCTTCTCTCCCTTAGGCAAATCCACTAAATGCCACACACCCAGCGTCTGAAACTGATTCAGCTCCTCTTGCATGGCCTCCACCCAGGCAGGCTCACGCAACGCCTCAGTAACAGATTTTGGCTCAATCTGAGAAATGAATGCAGAGTGCATCCATAACTCTTGAGCTCCATGAGTTCTCTCCAACTCAGCATACAAACTCTCTACATTTGTAACTTGACTTCTTATCTGTACTCCAACAGACGGATTTCCAATGATCTGCTCCACAGGATGATTCACATGGACTCTAGTCACTGGCATTTGTGGGACCCCAACACGATGATCAAGATTTGTGATATTCTGGTCTACATCTTGATTATGAGAAACTGCATCTTAAAAAACATCCTGATCATCCTCAGAAGACCAATCATCATACATTCCTCCTGAAGTGCCTTCCTCTGTTGGATGATTATCTTCAGCTTGATGAGAAACACCTTGATCATTAGCATTCTGTAGATCATACAACATCTGCAAGGATATTTTATCACCAGTAACATGATAAGACAAGTTAAAAGACTCAAAAAGCTTATCATAATCGAAAAGCCAATTTGGTCCTCTGCCTTCAGGTATAGGTGTATGTCTTTGAACATCCACATTATACCATAGTTCCACAACACCCGTGTGTTTGTTAAACATACGTTTGTTGGGCAGGCTGTACCCAAGAAAGAAACCTTCTTCAACTTTAGAGTTCAATTTAGCATCTTTCTTAAGCATGGTACATGGAGCCCAAAAAGGTTCCAAGTGTTCCAAATTTGGTTTTTGATTTTGAAGCAGTTCATAGCTAGTCTTATTATGTCTTTTCACAATTAGCACTTGGTTAAGAGTAAAACAGGCGGTCGCAACGGCTTCACTCCAGATAGTAATGGGGAGCTTCGAATCAGCAAGCATAGTTCTAGCAGACTCAATTAATGTCCGGTTCTTTCTCTCAGCTACACCGTTCATTTGTGGTTCATACGGTGCACTAAATTGCTGCTGAATGCCCTTTGAATTACAAAATTCTTCCATGTTTTGATTCTTGAACTCTGTCCCATTGTCTGATCGAACACGCCTTACCCTTAACTTCTACAATGTCTCCAACCTGTTCACCAGTAAAACATTACCCATGAAAATCTCAAAAAATCATCAGTCACCACAAAACAGTATGATTCACCACCAATACTCTTTACATTAATTGGTCCAAACAAATGCATGTGAAGTAGTTCCAGTGGTTTATCAATAGAAAACACTGTCTTTGTTTTATGGGACCTCCTTTTCTGTTTACCCTTCTTGCAAGACACACACACATCAGGGAATTTAAAGTGTTTCACAGGTACTCCATCAACCAAATGATTATGCACTAAATGATTCATCTTCCTGATATGTATGTGACCCATCCGTCTGTGCCAAGACCGCGTATCCTGCTCAGTTGCCTTCGACACCAGACACGTCTCAACCTTGCTTACCGTCTCCGCCTTAGCCATGTCCAAAACATACAAATCCTTACTCCTATCGGCAATCATCAGAATCCAATCATCAGGAATCTGAATTCCTTGTTGAAGCATATAACACTTCTTGTCATCAAACAACACCTTATACCCCTTATCACAAATCTGTGACACACTTAAAAGATTGTTAGTTAACTCCTTGCAGTAATTCACATTGTCAAAGAAAACTTTACCATTAGTCAAACTACCACACCCATTAATCTGACCACCTTTGTCACCTGCAAAATTAACATAACACCCTTTCATTTCCCTGAAATCTTTCAACAAACCTAACTCTCCTGTCATGTGCCGTGAGCATCCACTATCAACAATCCAGCGACTGTTGATATGGCCCATGAATGCCACCTGCACAATAAATTAAAAATTTTGATCAGTACCAAATGGGATGACTCCCGCCATTCCTGCGTTGAGTCTCCCTTGATAGCCTCCTGCCATTCGGTTTTGATGAACTACTTGAAGACCCATCTTCCAAGTATTCATCCTTTCTCACCAAAAATTTATCATCTGACCTGTGTATGAATTTCCAAAAAGAGTTAGAATTAACATTTTGTTTTGGAAATTGTTTAGAAGAAAAATTGCCATAAAATTCATCATCAGATGATGATGCCTTTTTCACCAATCTTTTAACATGTTGTTTGTTTTCAAAAACTTTCTGTTTCTGAATCTTTTCTTCCTTAACCCAGACACATTCAAGGTCAAATTTTCTGAGGACTTTCATTTCCTCTTCACTAGGCTTTACCCTCCTAGGACTCCCACCTGATTGGATCACCCGACTGTTATTGATAGAATTCTTTCTGATCTTATGATTTGGACAATTTGCTGAAATATGTCCTTTTCCTCCATAAGTAAAACACTGTCGTGTTTCTCGTGGAGTAAAAGTATGAAATCTGTTGCAAGTATCCAAATCACAATCAGCAATGACATGACCCAATCTCCCACATCTGTAGCATTTCCTTTGTGAAGTGTACTTTGGTTTTAATTCATCACAACCTTTTGATGAACCCAAAGATTTAGATGCAACAGATGGAGATGAACCGTTATGCTTCAAACTAGTGGCTTTTGTCTTGAAATTATTCTTTTGAAAAAGGTTTGATTTACCCTTGTTTGTAGCACCAATTTGATTACTCTTGTCAACCACCTTGACAAACTTCTTATTAACCTTTTCAGAAAAACCCTTTTGCTTTTGAAAAGCATTACTCGACTCTCCTTTCTGTGTAGTAGAAGACTTAACAAACACAGTTGGCTTAAGAGTGGAGGAAGTTTTGGCTTTTAATCCCGGTTTGGAAACAACATTTTGCTTAACCACTGCTTTCTTAGCTGATTTTGTTTCAGACTTTGATTTCTGAAATGTAGGACTCTTCTTCTCAACAGTGTTAACTTGTTGATGACCAATCATTCTTAGAATATCAGCTGGATATTCTGATTCTGTGATGTCCTCGATAATAGGAGCATCAAAATCAACAAATTCACTATCATGAGATGATGAACTTTCCACATCCTCAGTCACTTGATCAGACACATTTTCCTTTAAAGAAATCGGATTAACTTCCAAATCTGGATCAAGGTGTGGTCTTGATACATAACTAGGAGGATGTGGCACAGCATGAAAACCAATTTCAGAAGTATCATGCGAAGACCTTTTGCATAGCCACAAAGTAATCGATGACATATGCGGAATTTCGGTAGTTTTCAAGCTTGGCCTTGTTCAACTCAGCTTCAGCTTTGGCTGCTGATAATCTACTTTCAACTTCTGAACTGAATCAAGATGCACAGACACAGCATGGTTATTCTGTAAAACATTGATTTTCAAATCTTCATTTTCTTAACAAGATCAGTTATCTTTTTGTCAAATGCTTTTTCGTTTGAAATCAACTTCTTATTTGCTTCTGTGCATTCTCTCAGATCAGAAGTTAGATGAGAATTCATCTCTTTCAGTCTATCTATCATCTCAAGCAGATCATTATTTACCTCATTCACCTCATCCACTTTCTCCTTTCCTTTCCCAAAGTCTTCTTCCAATGAAGCCATGAATGCACCCATCAGATTATCGTACTGTTTGCCCGAGTCGTAGCCCTCATCAGCTTGACTCACAAGTGCTTTAGAAGATGATTCTTCAGGTTTTTCTTTCCTTTTCTGATAATCTTCCTTTGGCTTAAATGGGTTCAGATTTCCTTTCTTCTTTGGGTTCTTGCATTCTCTGGCAAAGTGACCATGTTCAACACAGTTATAACACTGAGTAGATTTTGGATTGAATCCAAATTTGGTGTTGCGGTCAAAAGTGAATTTCTTTCCCGTCTTCTTCTCATACCGATTGATTCTGCGAATAACACTCGCCAATGCCCATTGCGTATCTATCAGTTCCATTTCATCCTCATCAATTTGTGCATAATCTTCAAAAGTAAGATTTGCATTCCCAATCCTTCCAGCAACTTGTTCATTGTATGCACAAACAACACAAGATAGAATAGACATATGATCCTTGACAGCGTCAACAATAACTTTTCCCAGATTGGTAGTATTGAGCTGAACAGGAGGTGGAGTGTACACAGACTTCTTCTCGTTATTAGAGTAGGATGAACTATAACTTGAAGAATCAAAAGGAACATGAGTACTGTCTGAAGTACTAGATACAAATGCAGTCTGAATTTTGGCAGACGAAGCAGGTGGTGTAGTTACAAAACCACCATATAATGAAGGATCTTGTGTAACATTCACTCGTCTTGCTTTCCGTTTATCCTTCATTTCTTGTTCCTCAAGCTTCTGAATAAATACTACCAATGTCAATCCAGGTAGATTCTCCCTCAATATCAGCACTAAAGAATTCCATTTATCAGGCAGGGCATCAGCATGACAGTCAATTTTCTCATCTTCAGAATAATCAATGCCACATTTTCTCACATCGGTCAACAAATGTCTGTATCTAGTGATTAAGGCATCCAGACTCTCATTTCCAATGATGTTAAAATTTTCAAACTCCTTTCTAATGTCTATTGCCTTCATCCTCTTCAGATTCGTGTTTCCTTCAACTCTAGCCTTTAGGGCATTCCAAAGACTATAAGCAGTCTTGTGTTCATCGAATTGGTGTAGAATCTGGTTTGGAATAGCTTGACTCAATAACCAATATGCCTTTTTCTCTAAGTCATAATTCTTTCGCTCATCGACATCTAGTCATTCTAAGAGTTGAATTAAATCAGTTTCAACAACCCTTGGTCTCTCATATGGAGATAAAATTCTCTCCCATAAATTAGTGTCTGTGCCATTGAGATGAGTTTCGAAGCGTCCCTTCCAATTGTCATAATCAGCCAAATCTAATAACTTTGGCACCTTGTTGGCACTACCCACTTCTGTCTCACTAATCAGAATGCTCTGGAGCTTCGTATTCTGACTAGCCATAGCTGCGTACATCTCAGACATAATTTTGAATTTGTAAGCAGCGAACCTTTTCTGAAAAATCACTTGCCGAACCTTTTCACTTAGGCGATCCTTCAATCAACCAAGCGAACCTAGATAAGCGAACCTTAAACTCACGAACCTTGATCACAAGCGAACCTTCTGACAGGCGAACCTTAAGATAAGCGAACCCTGAGACAAGCAAACCTTGATCCAAGCGAACCTAGAATCTGACGAACCTCTGTTGAAACATCACCGAACCTTCAAACGAACTATCAGACGAACCTTGCAACCTAATTTTAGACGAACCCTCCAACTCAGACAAACCTTGAACGAACCTAGGACGAACCTTGAATCCGAACCTCAAACGAACCTTGCACAGTCACCAGCGAACCTCAGCCGAACTATCACACGAATCTTGGCCGAACCTTGGACGAACCTTGGTCGAACCTTGTACGAACCTCTTCAGAAAACACAACCGAACCTCGGAAAAACATCTTAAACAGCGAACCTTTTGTTCACCTATCTACAGGTTCGCCTCACGAACCTGTACAGCAGAATTAAAAAAATTTGGGAGGGAAACCTTCCAAAACTTAGAGAAATCCTTCTAAATCTTCACAATAACACCACCAAATCTTCAATTGTTGTAATTCAACAACAACTGATGATAATATCAACCTCAAACAACAATCAATCAAGAAAAGAAAAGAAGAAACTTTAGCCATAACTGATCTTCAAGTCTTCAAAAGCTTCAAATCACTTGAATTTTTTGATTAACTTGTGTAGAACCTTACCAAACGCTCTGATACCACTATTGGTTTGGTGAAACTGATAAGGATCGATAAAGAAGCTCTACTAACTATAAACCACGTGCGGAATCCATGTTTGATATATATAGAATCAAAAGAACACAAGCAATTTCATAAACACTCTTGTATTAATCAACAAATGATTACAAGTTCATTCACGCAGAAAGTCTTCTCACACAGAGAAAATCCTCTCAGCTTTTCTGAAGTTATGTCAAAGTTATCAAGAATTCAGACAAACCTCCTATTTATACACAATCTGTCAGCCGAACCTACTTATGAGCCGAACCTCTAGGTTCGCCAGCCGAACCCTTAGGTTCGTTGGGCCAACCCTTAGGTTCGTTGGGCAAACCCTTAGGTTCGCTAGGCGAACCTAGGTTGCCAAACCTATAGGTTCGCCGAACCTTCTCCAGGTTATAGGTTCGCCGAAACTATCAAAGCAATTGGTTCGCCGAACCTGTCTAGGTTCGTGAGCCAGACGAACCTTAGACAAACCTATTAGCCGAACCTATACAAAACTCAAAATAAATACAACTTTGAATAGCAAACATTTACATATATGCACTAACACATGTTGTACAAATCTTCATCAATTATCTCATCCTTTTCAAAGTCAGATAAATTGAGCTCATCATCACGCTCAAAATCAAACATGTGATCAGCATTTATCTCAAATACATCATTAAAGTCTATTGCAGAATAACCTCCAGCAATCTCCCCTTCTTCTAAATCTTTCTCCCCTGAAGTCTCAACTATTATTCTCTGCAAGTCAACATCAGAATGTAGTTTAAACAAATCAAGAAATGTGGGCAAAGTATAATCAACAACTGTCTAAGACTCCAATTCAGTCAAATCATCAACTTCAACATCATTACAATGAGAAGTCCTATCAGTAGACACAGCACTAACAGGAGTAGCTTCCATAGCAATCTTTGACGAATCATACAAAACAATCGCTCCAGTCACCGAATTCCGTTCACCAGACCCACTCTCACCACCTAAACCACCATCACCATCTTCATCATCATCATGAGCATTTAAGCTCGGATGTTCATCCATATCAGAATCACCATAATCTAACTTCTCCTCTTCCACTTCTTCTTCATCATCATCTACATCAACAACCACCTTCTCAACACCAGACCCAGACGCTTTATCTTGAAAGTCTTTTTCTTTCAGCTCATCAATCTTCTGCCTCAAATCACTATTCTGATTCTACAGCCCTACAATATCAACATTCTGAATGTCAATCATGGATTCCAATGACGTAATCCTGTCATTCAATATTTTCTTTTCAGCCCAATCATCTTCCCTCCATTTCATCAACTGAGCTATTTGAGCTTTCATTTCATCTAATTCATTTGTCCCTGAGGAAGATGGTTGATCAACTTTCGCTTTCTCTTTCTCCATCTTGTAAAGATCAAACTCCTTTGATAGCACATATAATCTTCTTCTGATCTCTGTATCATCAAATTCCACAGAAAAATCCATACCTAAGTCATCTAAATTATCATATAACCCTCTTGAAACAAAATCATCCTGAAATGAAGTCTCTTGAAATGAAGCAGTGACAGTTGTTGTGTCCATGAATGATGGTACAAATGAAGCAACATTCACATATTGAGGAGCTTGCCCTAAGCCTCCTGGAACTGTAACATCAACTGAGACTGATGTAATTGATGATGAATCATGAACTGCAGCAGGTGAAGATGAAATCACAGGAATAGAAGAATCAGAAACTGTAGATGTCATAACAAGCGAAGATACAATGATCTTAGGAGCTTTCGACTTGTTCTTTTCATATGGCCCTTTTGCCATTCTCTTTCTCTTTTTAGGCTTTGAAGACTCAGGCTTTTTAATTGTAAAACTAGGATCAGCAGTCTCTTCTCTTGCTTCTTCAGCCTGTTTAACAAATTTCTTTTTCATTCTTCTCACCATCTGGTTTCCAATTTGAACCATCACAAACTCTGATTCTGAATCAGAAGACTCATCACCTTCTTCTTCACCCTCAGCATCAACATGAATAGAAATATCTTCTTATTGTTCTGGTTTCATCTTGTTGATCTGGAAAAACAGTTTGAGGAGGCACCTGTGTAGAAGAAGTAACACTTGGCCCTTGAGAAGTAGCTGGACTTGGTTGTTGTGATCTGGAGGATTGACCAGTAGACTTCCTTGGTTGTTGTCTTGGAGGAGGAGGTGGTGGTTGTGGCTGGTCATCATCATCACTAACAGCTTCAGTGTCAGACCCAGACTCAGCATGTCTCCATTCATCATCCTCAGGAGCTATGTAATTAGCCGTGGCACAGTGTCCAATAAATTCATTCTCCAAAATAGCATCTCCACTCCTCTGGTACACTCTGACCTGACCAAGACTAGAATCAGTCATGTGTTTAAGCTTTAGCAAATCAGAAGCCTCTCTAGGCAGCATTAGCTCACGCAATCTCTCATCGATTAACATCTGAACAAAGCGAGGATACATATAAAATCTATCCTTGGCCTTTGTAATTTTGTCAGACATGTAGCGGAAGATCATAGACGAAAAATTGAACGGTTTGTTCAATATCAAAGCTATCATGGCTGAAAACTATTTGTTCGGATTTGTTTTTAGGTTGTGATTCCTAATAAACGTTATCAATTCCCATTTATTAATTTACTATTGTTAAATATTATTTAGTTATCTCGTCGAAACGCAGTATTTGCGTACGTTTTTGTAAAGATCGTCACCTTTACGAATCCAACGCTCGTAACGTATTTCGATTCGATTTACTATTTATGGAATGTCGTTTCAGAGTATTATTCATAATAATTATATTCGTGTGAATACGTTATTAAGTTAATATTTCCGAAATAACATTCGCGTGTAATTATTAATCATAACCTCACCATCACGTAAACACTTCCAATAATCCTTTCATTATTTAATTATCTTGAATATTATAATTTCCAAATCCAAAACCCACTAAACCATATCACTGACACATCCATGATAGACCGAAATATGCATATGTATAGGGCATATGCAGGGGTAGATCGCAACCTCCCCAACACCGTCCCACCGCTATTTCGATAAACCATGACCATGTGTCCTTGACTATGTTTAGCAACCAAACAATAACCAAATCCTAATTCCTTTCCATTCAGGACCACAATCCATGATCTGTGCAATAAACCCTCTGGTTCTGTTTAGTTGTGTTTCAACTAAACTTCCCATGGTTTACGCGTATAATAATAATATGTTCTCAATATGTATACCAATTATCAATAATATCATCCAATAATTCATTATCCTTAATAATTATCATAGCAGGTCGTAACAGTACAATCGTCCATGTATGGACAACCTGAAATACAGTGATTTTACAGTCTCCCCTAGTTAAGGGAATTTCGTCCCGAAATTCAACTTGGAGTGACCGTAGTGAATAAATGTGGGTACTTAAGCTTCATCTGATCTTCCCCTTCCCAGGTGAATTATGGACCACGCTTCTACTCCCAACATACTTTGACAATTGGAATTGTACTGCGTTTGAGCTTTTAAACCTCACGATCCATTATCTCTACTGGTTTTTCAACGAAGTGCATGGTATCATCGATGCGAATGTCATCGAGTGGTACCTGAAGATCATGATCAGCTAAGCATTTTCTTAAATTGGACACGTGAAACGTCGGGTGTACATTGCTAAGTTCAGGAGGAAGTTCCAACTTGTAGGCAACCTTCCCGATTCGTGCAGGAATCTTAAAAGGGCCAACATAACGTGGAGCAAGCTTACCCTTCTTCCCGAATCGTACCACTCCTTTCCAAGGTGATACTATAAGTAATACCATATCATCAACTTCAAACTCTAAATGTTTCCTTCGCTTATCCGCGTAACTCTTCTGTCGACTGCGAGCAGCTAACAGATTGTCGCGAATTTGACGGATCTTCTTAGTCGTCTCCTGAATAATCTCGGGACCCGTGATCTGTGATTCGCCGACCTCGGTCCAACAAACAGGTGACCGACATTTTCTGCTATAAAGAGCTTCGAACGGCGCCATACCAATGCTCGCGTGATAACTGTTGTTATACGAGAACTCGACTAATGGTAAATGGCTATCCCAATTGCCACCGAAATCGATGACACCAGCTCTCAACATATCTTCCAATGTCTGAATCGTTCGCTCCGTCTGTCCATCCGTTTGAGGATGATAGGCGGTGCTAAGATCCAATCTTGTTCCAAAGGCTTCGTGAAGTGATTCCCAAAATCGTGCCATGAAACGAGCATCACGATCCGATATTATGCTTAAGGGAATTCCATGCCGGCTAACGATCTCATCAACATAGATACGAGCTGACTTCCTCACAGGGTACGTCTCGCGTATCGGTAAGAAATGAGCCGACTTGGTTAATCTATCAATTATCACCCAAATACTATCCTTACCGTTTGCGGTTCGTGGGAGTATAGTAATGAAATCCATAGTGATATTCTCCCACTTCCACATAGGTATTTCTGGTTGTATTAACAATCTCGAAGGTCGCTGGTGTTCTGCCTTGACTTTGGCACAGTTAAGGCACTTCAACACATACTCAGCAATATCCTTCTTCATTCCAGACCACCAGTACCAGACCCTAAGGTCTTGATACATCTTATCAGCACCCGGATGGATTGAGTAACGAGACTTATGAGCTTCATCCAAAATCATCGTCCTGAGATCATCGCGGTTCGGTATCGACAACCGATTCAAGTAATACCTCAAACCATCATCCTTAGTTGCCAATAATAACTGGGCCCGCAAGACATCTCATCTTTCAGGCTATCTTGAGCCAATGAGGGTTCTTGGGCTGTGAGAACATCATTATGAAGATTAGTATGTACACGGACACTATGGATTTGAACATGACTTTTGCAACTAAGTGCATCTGCTACTACATTCGCTTTACCAGGATGGTAGCGAATTTCACAGTCATAATCATTCAACAGTTCAACCCATCTCCGTTGTCTAATATTATGTTCTTTCTAACTGAGAATATGTTGCAAAATCTTGTGATGTGTAAAGACTACACACTTTGTGCGATAAAGATAATGTCTCCATATCTTCAAAGCAAACACGACAGCACCAAGTTCCAAGTCATGTGTAGTGTAGTTCTTCTCATTAATTTTCAGCTGTCTCGATGCATATGCCACAACCTTTCCCCGCTGCATGAGAACCCAACCGAGACCTAGGTAGGATGTATCATAGTAAACCACAAAATCATCATTTCCCTCAAGCAATGACAAAACAGGAGCATTACATAGTTTCTTCTTTAAGGTCTGAAATGCCTCTTCTTGCTTTGGTCCCCACTCATAAGGTTTATCCTTTTGAGTTAAAGATGTCAAAGGGACAACAATCCTGGAGAAATTCGAAATAAACCGCCGATAGTAACCGGCAAGTCCAAGAAACGATCGAATCTCCGTTGGTGACTTCGGTGTACTCCAATTCTTCACCGCATCAATCTTCGCAGGATCAACGTGAACACCCTTTTCATTGACTATGTGTCCCAAGAATTGAACTTCCTTAAGCCAAAATTCACATTTAGAGAATTTGGCATACAGTCGCTCCTCTCGTAGGATCTCCAACACCAACTTAAGGTGTTACTCGTGTTTTTCCTTGCTCTTGGAGTGTATCAGGATATCATCAATAAACACAATCACAAATTTATCCAGGTATGGCCTGCAAACACGGTTCACGAGGTCCATGAAAACCGCTAGTGCATTGGTAAGGCCGAAAGGCATTACCAGAAATTCATAATGGCCATATCTTGTTCTGAAAGCCGTCTTGGGAATATCATCATGATGTACACGAAGCTGATGATACCCAGACCTAAGATCGATCTTTGAAAACCATGCCGAGCCTTGAAGTTGATCAAAAAGATCATCGATGCGCGGCAAAGGATATCGATTCTTCATAGTCAGCTTGTTCAACTCACGGTAGTCGATACACATTCGGAATGACCCGTCCATCTTCTTGACAAACAGGACCGGTGCACCCCATGGTGAATGGCTCGGTTGAATGAATCCCTTATCAGTTAGTTCTTGAAGTTGGCACGCCAATTACTGTAACTCCGAAGGCGCAAATCTGTAGTGCATGACATCAGCTTAAGACCTTTACTGGAAGTTTCCTCAAAAACTCTTAAAGTTTCACCAGAAGGTAAGGGAATATGAATGTATTTTTCATGACAAATGATTTCCTCTTTGTGGGTGGCTAACCAATCCATGCCTATGATAACATCAAAGCTACCAAGGTGCATAGGTATAAGATCAATTGGGAAAATGTGATCACTTAAGTTCACAGTACATCCAATAATAACAGTGTCAATATCAATAGTGTTTTCGTCAGCCACCTCCACGTTAAACGGTTTATCTAAGTGTACGTGTTCTACCAAGCATACATTCAAAATCATATGAAACGAGACTCCTATCAGCACCAGAATCAAATAAGACTGCATAAGAGTTGTTGATCAAAAATTTATCATTGACCACATCCTGGTTGGCTTGAGCAGCTGGAGCATTTAGTTGAAACACTTTGCCTCTCGCCATCCTTTGATTATTTCCAGTCAATCTTGGGCACAGGTTTCTGAAATGACCCATTTCACCACACTCGTAACAGGCTCTTGCCTATACAGGTACCTGGCGAATGAGTACAGCTTGAACTGGTTGAGCTTGCGGAGCTAGCAGTGCAAGCGGAGCAGGTTGCATCCTTTGTGCTTGCGGTGCACTCCGACAAACATTAGCAAAGTGGCCATACTTGCCAAAATTGTTGCAGACGCGACAAGGCAAGCTGGGAATGTGATGATATCTGCAGGTATTACATTGAGGAACAACCCCAACATAATTCCTGGCAGTTGAGTTGCTTGTTGATTGTTGAGCAAACTTAGCTGCAGGAGCAGTAACAGCAAAATTTCTGGTCTTTCTCTTCCGATTGTTGCTTTTAGATGAGCTGCCTTGTTCAGTTTTGACTTCAGTTGAAGTCTCCTTTGCAGCTGACTTTGTATCAACTTTCTTGGACCCCTTCCGTGTGAGTGTTCCAGCATTCACGTGATTATCAGTTAAACTTGCAGATAAGCGGATCGCAGCCTGCAGTGTTTTAGGGTTGCTACCGTAGACTGTGTCATGAATCTGCATAGGCAGACCGCCTATGTACTTCTCAATAGCTCTCTCCAATGGTGTCATTAGATGAGGTACCGGCAGACTATACTCATGAAAGCGAGTATTATAAGTCACATTCTCCCCGCTATCCTGTTTGAGTTCCCAGAACTCAGTCTCCAGTTTCCTCATCTCACTACGAGGACAGAATTCAGTGGTCATCAGGTTCTTGACTTCAGTCCATGTCAGTGCTAGGGCAGCATCAACTCCCTTAGTTCGCTTTTCGCCATTCCACCAAGTCAGTGCTCTCTTTTGGAAAACACTAGTTGCATAGCGCACCTTCAGATTCTCAGGGCAATCATTGTAGATGAAGGTGTTCTCCATGCTCTCAAACCACTGTAGCGGACCAGTGGCCGTCTCAGAACTCGTAAAGTTCAGTGGGTTACAGGAGTTGAAGTGTTTAAACGTGCAGACTGGTGGGTTTGCACCACCTCTGTTCTGATTCAGAGTCTGATTGGCTTGAGTCAGTTGATTCACCAATCCAGTAATCAGATTTGCTAATCCTTGTATGCCGGTGCCAGCATTACCGTTAGCATCATCATTGTTCGTATCATCTCCGTTGTGACGGCGTGGCGGCATGTTTTTGAGGATAATAGAAACATGTTACTACCGTTTACAACGTAAGTCATACAAACTATGGTCAAATTAGTTCATTTCAATAGTTAGGATTACATATAGGAACTATATTTTTCTCCTATCTGTCATTAAACTTATAACAAGTAGTAATTTCCTAATATTACACTAACGCATCCTATTTGGTCATAGCTAATATAAACTAACTAGTCCTAAGTTCCAAACATTTTCCACCTTATACCAACACTAACAACCTCTCGATGCAGTGTAACAAGCTTATATATAGGGCATACATAGATTTGACCGCAGTCGCCTCATACGCCGTCCCACCACATTTGCATTGCACCACGATTATGCCCTTGTTAGAATTTAGGGTGTATCATGAGTCTTACCATTATCTCACTTCACAAACCTTACCCTAGGTAGGATAATTTTGAGTGAAGTGGTCTCTAGTTCCCTTACACAATTAGGTTCGCCTAATGTCTAAGTTCACCGGACATGTAGGTTAGCCTATTTCTAAGTTTACCTAATGTCTAAAATCACCTGACATTAAAGTTCCCCTATTGTCTAAGTTCACTAAAAGTTCATACCATATCCCAATGTTCATAATTATCAATGGGGGTTCATATCATCACTGAGTGTTCTTATTGTCACTAAGTGTTCATATCCTCCCTATGATTTATTCTCATCAAGTGTTCATACCCTCACTAAGTGTTAGTGTTCTCACTATACGTTCATATTATCACCAAGTGTCTATATCATCACCCAAGTCTTCAGTCTATCCATAAGTGTTTGTATCGTTCGTTGATCCTATTCACCCCACGTGTCCAATAAGTGTGTTCATAAGTGGTTTTATATGTGTTCATCAAATATGATCATCTAATATGTTAACCCATACCCAATTCAAACAATTTCCATCAACAGTCCATCAACCATAACTCTACAACATTTCCTAATAACATCCCATTAATATCCTAAATTCTTGACACTGACAGACCCCCAATATACTACAAATGATATATGTATAGGGAATATGTAAGGGTAGGTCGCAACCTCCCAAATCACCGTCCCACCACCTTTGTAGTATACCACGAGTGTGTCCTTGTCTGGAGATCAAACATCAAGCAGGCAATTCCTAAACAAGTATTTTTCCTACACATATAATTTCCCAAATGGGTAGTTCCCTTATTCCTCAATGCTGACATCCACCCGATGTACTGTAAATGGTATATGTATAGGGCATATGATAAGGTTAGGTCGCAACCTCCCAAACCACCGTCCCACCACCTTTACAATAAATCACGAGTATGTCCTTATCGAGTCGTTAGGGCAAAAATAAGCAAATAATTAGCATGTAACATATGCAGTTCAGATATATAATCAGGAGTTCAATTAACATGTAATAAACACATAAGCATGAAATCCTGAATATAATAACTACAGTATGAAATAGTTTCATACTAGGGTATCCTACGGTTATAAACTAGGTCAACCATTTCTAGTAACCTAATTCCCTATAACCCAGGCTCTGATACCAATCTGTAACACCCCGACCGATGGCGGAAACGTCGGGATGCCACGAGGGATGTGTAGATTGTTCATAAGCTCGTGGGCATCTAATTAAATCATCACATATCAATTAATCAACCAAATTAATTACATCAAAACTCATGTTTATCATGAATTAGTTACATCAAATACACAAAACATTTAGCTAACTAACTAAATTCTAGTCTTCAGAATTTCAGTTATTTTAGCTTAGTCCAAGATCCTAAGTGATGATGTCCAAAAGATGTAGAGCTATCCTGCTCTACCTACTTCTCCTCGTTCCCTGAAACATGTTGCAAATCAAGTGTCAACTACAAAGTAGTTGGTGAGAAATCATAAGTTTTATTGTATTAAAAATGTTTATAAATTATTTATGAAAGTTTATAAATGGGTTTATAAAAGTTTATAATTTCCCAAGAGATTCCACATGTGCACCTGCAAAATAATCCAACACTGCCAAATCCAACAAACACAACATTCAAACAATCCAAGTAATCACATATACAATAATCACAAATAATTATCCACATATGTTCATCCAATCACATCAATTCAATCAACATCAATCAGCATAATCATATCAATATAAGTTACCGCGGAGGACCTCAGTCAACTCGATCAACGGCGGAATCATCGCGGAGGACCTCAGTCAACTCAACCAACGATATTCCTAAAAATGTCTTCGTGCACTGAGGAGGACCTTAGTCAACTCAACCAACAGTGGAATCACTGAGGAGGACGTTAGTCAACTCACCAACAGTAATTCAATCGTTACGGAGGACCTAAGTCAACTCAACCAACGATGACTCACGGATATGTAATAATCCATATCAATCAATAACCAATAATAATCCATTAATATGAATATCATATTGATAATCCAGGTGTCACCCATGTGTTATCATAATAATATCTTAAATATCGGTATACATGTTCCACCTCCGAGTTTAAAAGCAAAATGGTTTTAAAAGGAGGTTATGAGAACTCACCTGAGTCCTTAGAATTTGAATTCTAGTAGTATACGTGCTCGCGTATGTGAACTCAAAAGCAACACAATCAACCTGTATTTAATATGTTTCGTGCTTATAAGTATATGCGTTTCATTTCAATTAATTACCCATACGTGTTCTCTTCTAATTATTAATTGTGTCATTAACTTAGTTTATTTCATCAAAGTTAAAGTGATTCAACTAATATTTATAATTAGTCATCATTAGTTTATAACTTAAGCTTGTTAGTTCTTTTATCATCACCTAATAATAAACAAGTCTTGAGATCCTATGTATACACTTATAGGTATGTATATGTAGAAATGATAATCCTAATCATACACATACCTATGCCCCCATGCATGATTTCATTCAATGAACCACTATAGTCTCAGTTATTATTGTTAACCTTATGTTTAAAAATTTGCATTTAAATTATCCACATGAGAAGTTATGTGTTACCCAACAAGTTCAATATATACATATATAACTCCATAATTTTAAAGAGAACTTAATTTAAGGAAAGAAAATGTGGTGGTTAGTATCATCCTTCATGCATGCATGATTATACACTGATTTCTTAAGCCTTTGGTTCTTATTAACCCTAGTTGGTCATTTTGGTTCTTGTTAGCCCATGATTTCCAGTGAACCTAAGGCCTGGTCACCCTTAGGTTCGGCTAACCTTTAAAGGTTCGTGGCCCATGTGGTTCGTGGGATTAGGTTCACTCAGCTAGGGTTTGTTTCACAAAGGTTCGGCTGAAATGAAGAGCAGGTTCACTGCATACATAAGGAGGTTCGTGGGTTCATGGCTTCGCCCATATGGAAGGTTCGGTCCCCTAGGTTAGTCCCATCTAACGAGATAGTAGCTAGGATTCGGCATCTTCATTAGGTTCGCAAGCCAATTGGTTCGGCCACCATTGGGTTCGTGGAGTTAGGGAGGTCTGGCCAGGAGTAGTGCAGGTTCGGCTGGATTAGGGTTCGGCTGAGCATGGTGCAAGGTTCGCCCCATGGGTTCGCTGCTAGGAGGTTCACCTCGACCCACTCAGGTTCGTGTGGAACATGGTTTGCAGGTTCGCAAGTTAGGCCACCACAAGGTTCGGCCAACTATGGTTTTCGGTCAGCAGGTTCGCCCCTAAGGGTTTCGTCCCTTCTATGAGAGGTTCGGCCAGTGTGCTGGGTTTCGAACCACAGCTCCATCATCCTCATCCTCGAATTTTGCAGGTTTTAGGGTCGTCTATGGCTTCCCACGGTTCAACAATAACTCGATTTAAACAATAAACAAACCCTAATTTCAGTTTAAGATATCATCCAAGTTTACATGAACTTTCTTAGTAAAATCAAAAAGTAAAGCAGTAGATTTACCTCGAAATAACGACCAATTGTGTGATTTCTTCGTGATTTCTTGTTCTACTCGATCATGTCGTCGTTTAGGGCCAAGAATCACGCGAATCGGTTGAGAAACGAGTGAAATATTCTACAGAGAAGGTAGAGAGAATGTAGGTGACGAAAATTGAATGTAGAGAGAGAAAGCTTGGTTGGTGAATGAGGAAGAAGAAGATGATCTTCTTTCTTATAGTGCGTATCGTCACCACGTGCTCGGCCTCGTTTTTATCGCGATAACATTTATAAAATGTTCGGTTTAGCTCGTGAATATATTTAAAACATAAAGCCTCTAAATAATTATGTTTCACAATAACAAAATGCTTTTATTTAAATTATTTCGTAAACGATTCTCGTTTTATTTTCGTTAAATTATTATCTATATAAAACACTTTGTTCGGATTTGTTTATAGGTTGTGGTTCCTAATAAACGTTATAAATTCCCATTTATTAATTTACTATTGTTAAATATTATTTAGTTGTCTCGTCGAAACGCATTACTCGCGTACGTATTCGTAAAGATCGTCACCTTTACAAATCCAACGCTAGTAACGTATTTCGATTCGATTTACTATTTATGGAATGTCGTTTCAGAATATTATTCTTAATAATTATATTCGCGTGAATCGTCACCCACGCAAATACGTTATTAAGTTAATATTTCCGAAATAACATTTGCGTGTAATTATTAAACATAACCTCACCATCGCGTAAACACTTCCAATAATCCTTTCATTATTTAATTATCTTGAATATTATAATTTCTAAATCCAAAACCCACTAAACCATATCACTGACACATCCATGATCGACCGAAATATGCATATGTATTGGGCATATGCAGGGATAGATCGCAACCTCCCCAACACCGTCCCACCGCTATTTCGATAAACCATGACCATGTGTCCTTGACTATGTTTAGCAACCAAACAATAACCAAATCCTAATTCCTTTCCATTCAGGACCACAATCCATGATCTGTGCAATAAACCCTTTGGTTCTGTTTAGTTGTGTTTCAACTAAACTTCCCATGGTTTACGCGTATAATAATAATATGTTCTCAATATGTATACCAATTATCAATAATATCATCCAATAATTCATTATCGTTAATAATTATCATATCAGGTCGTAACAGTACAATCGTACATGTACGGACAACCTGAAATACAGCGATGTTACATTGATAGTGTCAACACAATTCTATATACGTTCCATATTGCTTTGTAAAGAGCTAGCTGTAGCCGTCCATGAGAATGTGTTGAACATGAGAGAAAAATTGAAAAGAAAAATACAAAAAGATAATAAAATTGAAACCTTATGGAATTTATGATTTTAGGTAGTAAAGTTATGTAAAGATGAGTTACAAACTGGTTTTGATCTTTATTGATTTTCTAAAATGGGTAACTCAGTCAGATGACATGAGTGATCATCAAATTAGTTTAGAAGTAATGAAAAGTCAGGCTTAAAGTGGACAAGTATATCAGTAATCATATCACAAGACAAATGTGTTTGAAGTGAAGCATTCAGAAATGCTGATTTGATGTGACTAGGTGTATGTGTTAATTTCTCAAATAGACTTTTCACAAAAATATGTGTTTCTTTGTTTTTAATTGTTAGCTGTACAGTCTTATTTTGTATCAGAAAAATACAAAATGATTTTATATTTTCGCATTTGTTTTAGATGATCATTTGTGTGTTCGGATGTTCAATCGTCTCTGAATCCATAACCAACCAGACTATTCTTCATAATGGCATCTGTTTAACTGATCAAAATGCTAAAATTTTTAAGTTGTGTGTTGTGAGTGCCAAGTTTCATTCGTACGAATGAACAAAGAGAATAGCTCATTCGAGCGAATGACATCATTCCAGCGAACGAGTCTTTCGGTCGAATCAACTTGCGCAGAAGTCACTCATTCGATGACTTCATTCGCCGAATGAAATTTTTCTAAAGGCATCTTTCGGCCGAATGAAATTGGGGCGAAGTAACTCATTTGGAATTTTCATTCGCTGAATGAGACTTCCTATTTATAAGGCTTCTTCGGCCGAACAACCTCATTCTCCCAAAACACATTCTCTCGCCCACTGTGTGTACCATTCGCCCGAAACTCCCTCTCACTTCGGTTCATCAGATTTTCACTGATTTTCTTGTACCATCTGTTGATATTTCGTCAGTAGGGATAATCGTCCAGGTCTTATTGTGAAAGAAAAAAGCCGCCCCGCTGCAGCAGGCGGGTTGCTTCCTCTGTCGTCGCCGGGGAGCTCTTGGCGAGGTGACCTTAGGATAAGTTGCTAAAACAAACGGGGGAGGAGGATCGACCCGTTCAGTATCATTCCGAAGAAAGACTATTGGCAGCAGGTGGAGACATTTCTTTGGCCCTTCAAAAAAGAAAAGAAAAGAAAGAAAAGAAAAGAAAAGAAATGCGGGCAGGGTGGAGCTCGACAGAGGGTTCGAGAATACCTGTTCTTAAGATTCAGATAATAAAAAGTTCAAACCCTTTATGTATGAACCTCCGTACAATAAAGGATATCCTCTCTTCTCGCTCTGTCTGCTTAATGCCTTCTATTGAATCGATTGGTGCCATTTCTTCTCTTGGAGGCAGGGCAATAGATTCATCTTGTCCTTGGCTTGTGAAGGGAATGAGGTAGGGTAGCCAAAGCCCCCAACAAAGGGATACAATGATCTAGTAAATAAGATTTACTTTTTGTTAAATACAGAAAAAAACGTCCTTTTCTTCCCCAAAAAGACTCAGTTATTTTTCCTTGGGGTTCCGTTCCATATTTCATATAGATAGAAGTATTTTACTATTATTATATGTTAAATGAGACCAAAAAGACGAAATGGAAATCAAAATTATAGATTTTAATAGAGGAGATAACGATGTGAAAAACAAGACAGGTTGTGGTTCCAAGATTAGAAATTTTTCTCCATGGATTCGTTGTGAACCGACCAAGTTTTAGGGTTTTAGGGTTCTTAACTGTCGCATCAAAATAAATGAACAAATTGGACCTTAAATCACCAAAAACATTTTCTAAATATCTTAATTGGTCATTTATGAATGATTTGGTATAGGTTTTATGGTCTGTGGTGATGGTTCATGGACTTTGAATTTTCAAATTTGTCGGCCGAACGAATTAGCCCATTCGGCAGTTATGGAGCGACCTAATGAAATGAGCGATCGAATGGAGTCATACGGCCGAATGAAGCTCATTCGGTCTCTACTCTCATTCGCTGGTCATCCGGTTGACCAATTTCATTCGCTGTTGCTTCTGTTGACCATGCTTATTCGATCATCTCATTCATTCGCCCAAGGGCTATTCGGTCAACATGGTCTCATTCGCACAAGTGTTATACTTGTAAATTTTCTGATTTGATTAATTTGTTTAACTGATTTGTACTCACATGTTTATTTCTTTGTTTTTCGATATGGCTGGATATAAATCAGTGACCAAGAACAACATCTGCGCTCATCTGGATCTTACCACGGCGAATGCCCGACACTTTACTGAGATGATTACATTCTTGAGGCGTTTGAGGATCTTTACTGCCATATCTACTGTCCATCTGCCATATCAGTCACATCAACAGGATTTATGGGGATATGCTGATATTGATTGTGAGGTTGAGCCACCGGTTATCAGGGGCAAGGTGCAGGGTCATGACGTTGTTATTTTTGCTGAACATATCCGGAGGATATGTGGCTTTCAGGATGCACCGGACCAGCCCATTCTACTTGATCGCTATCTAGTCCGTGGATGCTTTATGCGATGCAAGTATGACTGTGATCTGGGAGTTGGGATACTCAACAAGGCTTTTCTGTCTACGAAGTTCAAGTACCTTGCACATGTACTTATACACTGCTTGGGTTCAAGGAGAGGTGGATTCGATGATCTACGGGAGACTATTCAGTGTGCCTTTGTCGCCCTGGTGCTGAACCTGCCCTTCAATTTTTCTGAGATGATCTTTACCCACATGATGGAGAATGTGGTGCTCAAGGGTGATAAGAAGTTTCTTATGTACCCTCAGTTCCTCCAGAAAAGATTTGATACTCAGGTGCCTGACTTGCCGAAGACCAACACTGACATCCTTCGATTAGAGCACATGAATGATTTCACTCTCAACAGGGTGATGTCATACAGAAGGAAGGAGTGGAAGCCTCCTTTTTGTTCATTATTTGGTCATCTTTAGAGACCAAATTATGTTGCTCCTGGTAGCAGGAAGTGGAGGCATGATGACTCTGATTCTGACATAGAGGATATTGTGGTTCCTGGTGATGATGGTGATGATGGAGGAGATGATGGTGCTGGTGTTGTAGGTGGTGGTAATTCTGGATCTGGTAACGATGATGTGGATGTATATGAACTATTAGATTTGGATTTCATGGCTACTCCTAAGGCCAATGCATCTACGCCACTAGAGATGACACGCACCACTTCAGCAGAAGATAAAGATGTTTCAGAGGAATCAGGTGATGATGGTGGTGAGGCTGAAGGTGAAGAAGGCCCTGAGAGCTCAGATTCTGGGGATACTCCTGATGAGTTTGAGAGCATTTGGGTAGGAGGGAGACTGGTGAAGAAAAGAAGGAGACGAAGTGAAGCAGAGCTTGAGGAGATCATCGATCCTTCCTTTGTTCCTGAGTTTGAGCCTCCTTCTCCTCCACGTACTTCCACTTCCATTTCTACAGTTGCTGCTACTCAGTCTACATCTTCCCCACCGGCTAAGAGGAAAAAGACTAGATTTGTCCTGCAGAGGAGGTCAGAACCGTCAATGGCTGCTGCATATACTGTTACATCAGCGGCAACAGTTACAATTTCTTCACTGACCAGGTCACGGGCTGTTCCTACCCGTTCTACTGTTGCCCCTCTGACTACCTCTGGTGTTCGTGCTCCCATATACACTACTGCTTCTGCTGGTCCTTCCGCTACACGAGCGGATACGATTATACCTACTGTTTCAGTTGTTGAGCAGCTGAGTACACTGAGCAGTATGGTTCTCAAGTTGATGGAGTGGAACCTAGAGCAAGAACAGAAGAACCGGGAGCAAGAACAAGTGATTGCCCATCTCACTCAAAGGGTAAATGAGCAAGATACTTTATTACTTCAGGCTGCTGATCAACGAGCAGATCTGAGAGCAAGATCTACTCAGCAAGAGGAGCAACTGCTCAAGTATATAGACGAGCACAACCAGTTGGCATTGACTGCCACTGGTTTCAGTGACCGTATCATGGCCCTTGAAGCTGAAAATACCCGACTTACTGAGAAAGTGGAAGGTCATAAGGAGGGCACACCAAGGATTGAAGGCACTACAGCTAACTCCGATGATTCAGATGAAGAGAAAGAAAAAGAAGAAGATGAAGAAGAAGAAGAAGAAGAAGAAGAAGAGGAATCTGATGAAGAGAAGGTTGATTATGAGGAATCAGACAAAGATGATGGTTTTGATGATTCAGACGGTGAAGATGGATCAGGGAGTGGATCTGCCAGTTCTTCAAGTTCTAGTGCAGAAGATGAGCAAGCCCCTTCCCCTGAGATCCGAACCAAAACCAAGCACGATAAGAGTGCCATGGCTCCTCCTCCACCTCCTCCTACTTAGACAGAAGATTCAAAAGCTACTGAGAAAGTTGAAGCTGTGCCTTTGAGACGTCGACTGGATGAAACATTGACTATGATTCTAGACGCTCAAGGTATTATACAGCACTCAGTCAGGTACGATAAGGAGGAGGGAGAGATCATACACTGCTTATCAAAGGTGCAGATTCCAGAGTTGTCCAGGTTGAACCCTGACGAGGTTGTGATTGATGACACCTTAGCTCCTGTTTTTGATGAGCCTTCTCCTAAGCTTTTTGATGACATTGATGAGGTTATCATTGAGGACATCACTGATGAGGAAACTACAAAGTACACTTCAGCTAAGGACGAGCTACCAACTTTTTCTGACCTTGTTGGACAAGCCACTGAAGAGGAACTAAACAGAAATGTAGAAGAAAAGGTCAGTGGTGGAGACTCTTCAGCAGAAGACATTCAGCAACAGAAAGAAGAGTGGAAAGCTTATTGGGAGATCCTGAAGAAAGAAAGCACTGTGAAGATGCCAACTACTCTTTAGTCTATAAGACCAAAGGCTACAAGGCTGGAGGTCAAATTATTAGCTGGGCATACCTTCCATGATCACCAGTGCTATGCAGTCAAGAGAGAACAGGGGATTAATGAAATCAGTATTTCTATCTTGTTCTTAATGTTTATTTTAGTTTATAAGTGTTTGATTATGTTTAACTTTGATTATTTACGTTTATAGAGCCATTCGGCCGAATGACTCTAGGAATGAAGTCATTCGGCCGAATGAACGCCTACAGAAGATCTTGGGCGATCGAATGAGTAACCTGCATGACTCATTCGCTGGTTCAAGCTCATTCGGCTGAGTCATTCGCCGAATGAGTTGTTTCGGCCACTCATTCGGCCGAATGAGTACAGTCTATAAATACCAACCCAAACAGATTCAAACCCAACTTTTTATAGCCCTCCTTCTTCCCTGAGCACTCCAGTGTCAAATCCTAGAAGTTTTGAGCAATTATAGCTGTCCAAGTTCGATTCTCAACCCGTGGTGTTCGATCTAGCATCAAACGTTCATCCTTTACCTTCTGATCACCACTGTTGATGTTGGTTTCGATTGGAAAACCCTGGAATAGGATTCCGCACTATTTCAGCGGCTGTCGAGCAGATCTCCATTGGAACCGGATTGTTTCCGAGCTCCTTGTTGGTCCTACACATTGCATTGCTGATTCACTGAAACGTGGGGTCTGGTGTTGGAGTTGCTGGAGGACTGTTGACCAGCAGGAGTGGTAACAACATATATTTTTTTCGTTCGCTTCCGACTACTGCTTTTGGATGAACTAGCTGGTTCAGTATTGACTTCAATTGAAGTATCTTTTGCAGCCGTCTTCGTTTCATTCTTCTTTGTTCCCTTCCGTGTAAGTGTAGCAGCCTTCACATGATTATCCGTCAGTGTAACACATAGGCGAATTGCAGCTTCCAAAGTGGTAGAGTTGCTACCAAAGACAGTATCTTGAATCTGCATGGGTAAACCACCTATGTATTTCTCAATTGCTCTCTCCAATGGTGTCACAAGATGAGGTACTAGTGAATCAGCGCATGGAAGCGAGAATTGTAGATCAAATTCTCACCGCTATTTTGCTTGAGTTCCCAGAACTCAGCTTCCAATTTCCTCATCTCACGGAGAGGACAGAACTCTGTGGTCATTAGAGTTTTAACTTCAGTCCAAGCCAATGCTAGGGCTGCAACAACTCCCCTAGTTCGCTTCTCGCCATTCCACCAAGTTCGTGCTCTCTTTTGGAAAACACTAGTGGCATATGCACACCTTCAGATTCTCAGGGCAGTCACTATTAATGAAGGTGTTCTCAATACTCTCAAACCACTGCAACAGACCAATGGCTCTTTCAGCACCCATGAATTTTGTCAGGTTACATGAGTTAAAGTGCTTAAAAGTGCAAACAGGTTGGCTTGATTTAGTTGAGTCACTAACCCAGTAATGAGATTTTCTAACTCTTGCATGCCAGTGTTGGCATTGTTGTTGTTAGCATTACCATCGTTGTTTGTATTATCTTCGTTGTGAAGTCGCGGCGGCATGTTTCTGAGAATGATTAGAAACATGTTACTACTGTTTACAACGTAGGTCATGCAAACTAAGGTCAAATGAGTTCATTTTAACAGTTAGAATTACATATACGGGACTATACGTGTCTCCTATCTGTTTGCAAACTCATAAATAGGTAATAGTTCCTATGGTTATTCTAAATCATCGTACATAGGTCATATATATAACTAAACTAAATATTCCTATATTTCAAACACTTTCCACCCTATACTAACACTGACAACCTCCCGATACAATGCAAGTTGTTTATATATAGGGCATACGTAGATTTGACCGCAGTCGCATCATCCGCCGTCCCACCGCCGTTGCAATGCACCACGATTATGCCCTTGTTAGAGATTAGGGTATAACATATGTTTTCTGAATGTTCTACTTCACAGCTTTATCCCATGAAGGATAGTTATGAGTGAAGTGTATTATGTTCCCTTGACATATAGGTTCGCCTAATGTCTAAGTTCACTTGACATCTAAGTTCACCTATTTTCTAAGTTCACCTAATGTCTAAGTTCACCTGACATTTAAGCTCCCCTAATGCCTGAGTTTGCTAAAGGTCTATACTGCCACTAAGTGTCCATATCATCAATAAGGGTTCATATCATCACTAAGTGTCATATTATCATTAAGTGTTCATATCTTCCTTTCAATATATATCCATAATGAGTATTTATAAATATGCATATACGTGTCTTTTCCAAATATATCCATCAAATCCTTTCCAATCAACAATTTCCACCAAAAATTCCCAACAATTCTTAGTTAATTTCCCTAATTCCCAACACTGACAGACCCCCAATATACCACAAATGGTCTATGCATAGGGCATACATAGGAATCGGTCACAACCTATCCAGCCGCCAGCCCACCACCTTTGTATTATACTACGAGTGTGTCCGTGTGTGGAGATCAAGGATCAAACAATCCTAAGTAAATATTTCCCTTATTCCTCAACACTGACATCCACCCAAGTTACTGTAACTGGTATATGTATAGGGCATACGTAGAAGTCAGTCGCAACTGCTTCATCTGCCGGCCCACTATCTTTAAATTACATCACGAGTATGTCCTTGTCGAGTTGTCAGGGCATAATCAGTCACATAAAGAAACAAGTAACATGTGCCACCTAACACATCATAATTATCATGTAAGATATGTTATATATGAGGATTACAGTTAACATGTAATAAACATACAAACATGGAATCCTGAATAGAGTAACTAGTGTATGAAGTAATTCATACTAGGGTATCCTATGGTTATAGACTAGGTCATCCATTTATAGTTACCCAATTCCTATAACCTAGGCTCTGATACCAATCTGTAAGACCCCAAAAAGTGGTGGAAACGTCAGGATGCCACTAGGGATATGTAGATTGTTCACAACCTCATGGGCATCTAAACGTATCATCACATATCATTTAATTCAATTAAAAGTAATTACACAAAAATCATGTTCGACATGAATCATTCACAACAAATTCACAAAAGATAATAGCTAAATTAACTAAACTCTAGTCTTCAGTAATCTAGTTAATTTAGCTAAGTCCAAGATCCTAAGTGATAATGTCCAAAAGTTGTAGAGTTATCCTTATATACCTACTTCTCCTCATTCCCTTAAACATGTATAAAATCAAGTGTCAACTACATATGTAGTTGGTGAGTAATCATAACTTTTTCATACATCAAAAATATTTTTAAAAGTTTTAAGAATAACATGTGTAAACCTGTAAGATAATTATAATCTGTATACACACAATCAAACACACCAAGTCAATTAATTCAAGTAATCATCCAAGTATATTCAATCAATATGAGCCAAACACATTAATCAATAACTATCAATCACCATAATAATCTGAAATAATGTACCGCGAAGTACCTTAGTCAACTCAGTCAAGGGTAGGTGGAATCATCGTTGAGGAACGTAGTCAACTCAATAAATGATATTCCTAATATGCTTAAGTGTCAATACTGTACACTGCGAAGGACCGTAGTCAACTCAATCAACAGTGGAATCACCGCAAAGGACCGAAGTCAGCTCAATCAACAATAATTCAATCATTGCGGAGGACCGAAGTCAACTCAATCCAAAATGACTCACGAGATTTATGATAATCCACATCAACAATCATATCTCAATATTAATATCTCAATGATAACCCAAGTCCCACACATGTTATATAAAAATCATAATTATTTTGTTATACATGTTCCACCCCTGAGTTTAAAAACAAAAGATTTAAAAACGGGGTTATGAGAACGCACGGTGATGTCTTATAAATGATGTTTTGTAGAATGCGCACTCACTTAGGCGGAATCAACTGTGACTCAACAACCTGTGTTCCATATGATTTACCTTCATGAATTCATTTGTGTTATAAGTGGGTAATGTTTCAAGTGTTTAACTTTTACATTAGAACTTGTCATTACCTTTCTAAGATTTTCTAAGTGATTATGAAACACTTATGTGTTACAATAGTCGTAATCATCATAAATATACGTTTTAAAACTTGTTAGTTTAAAATAGTTAATGATGATTTTTATTTAAAACCAAGGCATGCTAACACACACAGACATACATTTATATATATATATATATATACATGTTGTACAGTTGACAACCTCATACTTAAATATAATCTACACGTGCATGCATGCATAATTCCATGCATGTATTGTTCATTCTTGAAAAAAACATTATTCAAGTTAGCCATTATCATTTTGGGTTTTATATACCTTATTAAGTTTAAGCAAATGATAATGATGATATCAAAATCTGAATTTTGTAAATCATAAAAGTTTGTATATTTTTATTAATAAAAGGTGGTAATCTGGTATATATATATATACTTGCATGCATGGATGCATGCTACACATTCCTTAACTTTGTTAATATCATATATGATTCCATCTATAAATACTAACTTGTTCAACCGTTAGTATCGAAACTTAGTATCCACACGGTTAGCCCATAGCATCGACAGTTAGAAATTTAACTCAATATCGACAACATCACCGCCGAGATTATCAGTCTTGATGGTTAGTCTCGACGGTTCTTTCCATTAGTATCGATGACCTAGTTCGATGCCTACTATCGATTCTACCTCTTCGAATTTATCAAGTTCGATAATATAGTTGTCAAGACTAATAGTCTCGACAGGACCTTGATCGATATTATCAACTTCAACAGATCTTTGTCGATTTTTAAGTTCGGCAAGTGTAGTATCGATGGAACATTAACAATGGTTAGTATCGATGGATGTGACCAGATTCGATGATCCTCCCCATCGATACTGTCAATATCGATAGGAGGTCATATTCTCAAACTACCATGGCCGGCCAAGTCGAGTTGCAGGTCCTCCCATGGCTCCCCGTCATTCAAAATACATAGATTTTAAGTTTTAAGATGTTGTGATCGTTTAGGAAGATTGTGTTCATAAGCGGTTTGTTTTTGAGAGAAAAAACATATAGTAAACGATATAATCTACCTTCGAAACTCGATCAAATGCTGGAAATCATTGTGGGTTTATGATCTACTTGATTTTACGAACGATTTGAGACAAGAATCAACCAAAATGGTAAAGAAATGAAGAACTCTTAGAGAGAAGTTCTAGTGAAAGAAAGTACCGGATTTTGTGTTTTTAGAGATAGAGTGAGCTTGGGAAAATAAGAAAGAAGAAAGATTTCTTCCTTTTTATAGCCCGGGTTGAATGCAGATGCTCGGTTACGATTATTTACACGTTAACGATTTTAATTCGATCAGTTTTACGTATATTTTCGTTAAATTACCAAACGTTAAAGTAAAATGCTTTTATTTAAAACCGTTTAAGGTAGTAATTCCTAATAAATACTTTTAAATCATTTTTATTAATTTAACATCGTAAAGATATTACTTTTGTTATGTCGTTGGAACGCGTAACTCAGGTTTATAATTATAAAGATCGTCACCTTTATAATTACAACGCTTGTATCGTATTCCAGCTTGATTTACAATTTATGGAATATCATTTCAGTATATTATTTCTAATAATTGTATTCGTGTAAATCGTCACCCACGCGAACACTTTATTAGGCTAACATTTCTGAAATAACATTCGCGTTATAAGTTTTACTGGTGACCTCACTATCGTGTAAATATTTTCAGTATCCTATAAACCTGAAAAGCTTCGGCGAACCTAAGGGTTCGGCTGGCGAACCTTATGGTTCGGCTATAAATAGGTTCGGCTGGCAGTGTGTTGTATATGTAGAAGGTTTGTCTGAATTCTTCATAACTCTTGAAAACTTTGCAGAAATTCAGAAACTTGAGTGTGTAATTCTCTGTGTGAGAAAACTCTCTGTGTGAGATTGTAATCAAGTGTTTGATTAATACAAGAAGGTGTTTAGGAAATTACTTGTTGTTATGGATTACGCACGTGTTTGAATGTTCGTAGAGCTTCTTGATTCGATCCTGAACAGATTTCACCAAATCTACAGTGGTATCAGAGCAATTGGTGAAGTTCTATAGTGATTTGATCAAAGAATTCAAGTAATTGGAAGATTTAAAGACTAAAAGATCAATTATTGCTCAAATTTCTTCTTTTCTTGTTGATTGATTGCTGTTGTGATTGTGATTTCATCATAAATTGTTGTGGAATACAACAATTCACGATTTGGTGGTGATAATTTGAAGAATTGGAAGGATTCTCTTCAAATTTTGGAAGGTTTTCTCTCCAAAATTTTGAATTTTGCATTACAGGTTCGTGAGCCGAACCTGTGTTCAGCTGGAACAATAGATTTGCTGGATTTGGCAGTTTTCTGAGGTTCGTTTGGGTTTTGAGAAGAGGTTCGTGTAAGGTTCGATGATTATTCTGCAAGGTTCTTCCGAGGTTCGCTTGTAATTATGCAAGGTTCGTCCAATGTTCGCGGAAATATTCGTTGTTGGTTAAGCAGAGGTTCGTTTGTATCAAGGTTCGCTTGTTTCAAGGTTCGTGACTTGAGGTTCGCCTGTCTGAAGGTTCGTTGCTGTAGAGGTTCGTCTGATTAAAGGTTCATGTGACTGAAAGTTCGTTCAGTTCACAGATTGCTGAAGGTTCGCCTGACTCAAAGGTTCGCCTGATTCAATGGTTCGTTAGACCAAAAGGTTCGCTGTTAAGAAATTTAGAAACTATGACGGAGATGTACGCTGCAATGGCTAGTCAGAATACTAAGCTGCAGAGCAGTCTGATTAGTGAAACCAAAGTGGGAAGTGCAAAAAAAGTTCCTAAATTGCTCGATCTTGCAGACTATGATAACTGGAAGGGTCGATTTGAAACGCATCTTAATGGAACGGATACAAACCTTTGGGAACGAATCCTATCTCCTTATGAAAGACCGAGAGTAGTGGGAACTGATTTTTATCAACTTCTATAAAGATTAGATGTTGATGAGTGTAAGAAGTATGATTCAGAGAAAAAGGCTTACTGGATGCTTAGCCAGGCCATTCCCAATCAGATATTACATCAGTTTGATGAACACAAGACTTCTTATAGTCTCTGGAATGCGTTGAATGCTAGAGTTGAAGGTAATTCAAATCTGAAGAAGATGAAAGCAACATATATTCGAAAAGAGTTTGAACACTTCAATTTCATAGGAAATAAAAGTTTGGAAGCTTTGATCACAAGATACAGACATCTGCTGACCGAAGTGAGAAAGTGTGGCATCGATTATTCTGAAGATGAAAAGATTGATTGTCTTGCTGATGCTTTACCTGAAAAGTGGAACTCTTTAGTGTTGATTTTGAGAGAGAATTTACTAGGACTGACCTTGGTAGAATTTGTTCAAAAGCTTGAGGAACAAAAGATGAAGGATAAAAGGAAAGCACGAAGATTGAATGTTACACAAAATCCTTCATTGTATGGTGGTTCTGTAGTTTCACCACCGGCTTCATCTGCCAAGATTCAGACTGCATTTGTGTCTAGTACTTCTGATAGTACTCATGTTCCTTCTCCATCTACAAGTTCTAGTTCATCCTATTCTAACAACGAGAAGAAGTCTGACTCGACACCACCTCCTGTTCAGCTAAACACTACCAATCTGGGAAAAGTTACTGTTGAAGCTGTTAGGGATCAGATGTCTATTCTATCTTGTGTTGTCAGCGCATACGATGAACAAGTTGCAGGAAGGATTGGAAATGCAAATCTGACATTTGAAGACTATGAACAAATTGATGACAATGACATGGAACTGATCGATACACAATGGGCACTGGCGAGTGGTATTCGAAGAATCAATCGGTATGAGAAGAAGACGGGCAAGAAATTCACTTTCGATCGTAACACCAAATTTGTATTCAATCCAAAGTCTACTCAGTGTTATAGCTGTGGTGAACATGGTCACTTTGCCAGAGAATGCAAGAATCCAAAGAAACAAGGGAACTTAAACCCGTTCAAGCCACAAGATAACTTCCAGAAAAAGAAAGAAAAATCTGAAGATTCATCTAAAGCACTTGTGAGTCAAGCTGATGAGGGTTATGACTGGGGTAAGCAGTACGATGAACTGATGGGTGCTTTTATGGTTACATTGGAGGAAGACTCTGGGAAAGGCAAGGAGAAAGTTGATGAGGTAAATGAAGATCTGCTTGAGATGATTGACAAACTTAAAGAGATGAATTCTCAGTTAACTTCTGATCTGAGGTAGTGCATAGAGGCAAATAAGAAGTTGTTTTCAAAAGAGAAAGCGTTTGACAAAAAGATAACTGATCTTGGTAAAGAAAATGAAGATTTGAAAATCAAATTTTTACAAAATAACCATGTTGTGTCTGTGCATCTTGAATAAGTTCAGAAGTTGAAGGTGGAATTATCAGCAGCAAAAGTTGAAGTTGACTTGCATAAGGGCAAGCTTGAAAACTATCAAAATTCTTCGTATGTCATCGATTACTTTGCTACAATGTAAAGATCTTTGCATGATACTACTGTAATAGGTTTTCATGCTAGCCACATCCTCCCAGTTATGTTCCAAGACCACAGCTTAACCTGGATTTGAAAGTTCATCTGGTTTCCTTAAAGGAAAATGTGTCTGAACAAGTGGCTGAGGATGGTGAAAGTGTATTGTCTGAGGACAAAGACTTTGTTGATTATGATGCTCCTATTATCGAGGACATCGCAGATTAAGAATTTACAGCTGATATTCTGAGAATGATTGGTTATCAATTCAATACTGTTGAGAAACAAAGTTTGAAGTGTCAGAAATCCAAGTCTAACATGAAACCAGTTGGCAAAGCAGTGGTTACTCCTAATGTTGTTTCTAAACGAGTGCCAAAAGTCAAAACTACATCTACTCTCAAACCAATTGTGTTTGTCAAGTCTTCTACTACACAGAAAGGAGAGTCAAGTAATGTTTTTCAAAAACAAAAAGGACTTTCTGACAAGGTTGATAAAAAGGTTGTCAAGGTGGTTGACAAGGGTAATCAATTTGGGGCAGGAAACAAGGGGAAATCACAGCTTTCTCAAATTCAAAAGAATAATTCCAGGACAAAAGTCACTGGTTTGAGGCAAAAAGTTTCATCTCCATTTGTTGCATCTAAATCTTTGGGTTCATTTAAGAGTTGTGATGAATTAAAACCAAAGAGTCCTTCACGAAGGAAATGTTACAGATGTGGACGATTGGGTCATGTCATTGCTGATTGTCATTTGGATATTTGTAACAGATTTAAGTCCTTTACTCCACGAGAAACACGACAGTGTTTTACTTGTTGTGGAAAAGGACATATTTCAGCAAATTGTGAAGCCTAGTGAGGAGGAAATGAGAGTTCTCAGGAAATTTAATCCTGAATGTGTATGGGTTAAAGAAGAAAAGAATCGGAAAAAGAAATTTTTTATAACAAAAGGAATTTGAAAAAGGTTGTCAAAATAGTGTCATCATCTGATGATAACTTCTATGACAATTTTTCTTCAAAACAAAATGTTAATTCAAAATCTTTTTGGAAATTGAGACACAGGTCTGATGATAGATTTTCTGTGAGAAAGGATGAAAACGTGGAAGATAGGTTTTCAAGTAGTTCATCAAAACCGAATGGTAGGAGGCTATTCAGGGAGACTTGATGTCAGAATGGTGGGAGTCATCCCTTTTTATACTGATCAAAATTTTAATTTATTGTGCAGGTGGCAATCATGGGCCATATCAACAGTCGCTGGATTGTTGATAGTGCATGCTCACGGCACATGACATGAGAGTTGGGTTTGTTGCAAGATTTGAAGGAAATAAAAGGGAGTTACGTTAATTTTGCAGGTGACAAAGGTGGTCAGATTACCGGATGTGGTAGTTTGACTAATGGTAAAGTTTCCTTTGATAACGTGAATTACTGCAAGGAGTTAAATAACAATCTTTCTAGTGTGTCACAGATTTGTGACAAAGGTTATAAAGTGTTGTTTGATGACAAGAAATGTTATGTGCTTCAACAAGGAATTCAGATTCCTGAGGATTGGATTCTGATGACTGCCGACAGGAGTAAGGTTTTGTATGTTTTGGACATGGCTAAGGCGGAGACGCTAAAGAAGGTGGAGACGTATCTGGTGTCGAAGGCAACCGAGCAGGATACGCGGTCTTGGCACAGACGGATGGGTCACATACATATCAGGAAGATGAATCATTTAGTACACAATCATTTGGTTGATGGTGTACCGGTTAAACACTTTAAACTCTTTGATGTGTGTGTTTCGTGCAAAAAGGGTAAACAGAAAAGGAGGTCACATAAATCCAAAACAGTGTTTTCTATTGATAAACCACTGGAACTCCTTCACATGGATCTGTTTGGACCGATTAATGTGAAGAGTATCGGAGATGAATCATACTATTTTGTGGTGTCTGATGATTTTTCTAGATTTTCATGGGTAATGTTCTTAAAGTATAAATCTGAAACTTATGAAAATTTTGTTTTACTGGTGAATAGGTTGGAGACTTTGTTCAAGTTGAGAGTAAGGCGTGTTCGTTCAGACATTTGGACAGAGTTCAAGAATCAAAATACGAAAGAATTTTGTGATTCAAAGGGCATTCAGCAGCAATTCAGTGCACCATATGAACCACAGATGAATGGTGTAGCTAAGAGAAAGAACCGGACATTGATTGATTCTGCTCGAACTATGCTCGCTGATTCTAAGCTACCCATTACAATCTGGAGTGAAGCCGTAGCGACCGCATGTTTTACTCTTAACAGAGTGCTGATTGTGAAAAGGCATAATAAGACATGCTATGAACTGCTTCAAAATCGAAAACTTAATTTGGAACACTTGTACCTTTTGGGGCTCCTTGTACCATGCTTAAGAAAGATGCTAAATTCAACTCTAAGGTTGAAGAAGGTTTCTTTCTTGGCTACAGCCATCCTAACAAATGTGTGTTTAACAAACGTACGGGTGTTGTGGAACTATGGTATAATGTGGATGTTCAAAGACATACACCTATACCTGAAGGCAAAGGACCAAATTGGCTTTTTGATTATGATAAACTTTTTGAGTCTTTTAACTTGTCTCCTAATGTTTCTAATGATGAAATAACCTTGCAAATGTTATATGATATGCAGAATTTTGAAGATCAAGGTGTTTCTCATCAAGCTGAAGATAATCATCCATCGGAGGAAGGCACTTTTGAAGCAATTGATGATGATTGGTCATCTGAGGATGATCAGGATGATTTTGAAGATGCAGTTTCTCATGATCAAGATGTTGATCAGAATATCACAAATTTTGATCATAATGTTGGGGTCCCGTAAGTGCCAGTTACTAGAGTCCATGTCAATCATCCTGTTGAGCAGATTATTGAAAATCAGTCTATTGGAGTACAGACAAGAAGTCAAGTTACAAAGGCGAAGAGTTTGTGTGCTGAGTTAGAGAGAACTCATGGAACTCAAGAGTTATGGATGCATTCTACATTCATTTCTCAGATTGAGCCAAAATCTGTTACTGAAGTGTTGCGTGAGCCTGCCTGGGTGGAGGCCATGCAAGAGGAATTGAATCAGTTTCAGAAATTGAGTGTGGCATTTTGGGGAATTGCCAAAGGGAGAAAAGAAGATTGGCACCAAATGGGTGTTAAAGTGCAAGAGAGATGATAGAGGCGTGATTGTTCGGAACAAAGCACGTTTAGTTGTTCAAGGATTCAAACAGGTTGAAGGAATTGATTATGACGAAGTGTTTGCACCTGTGGCGCGGCTAGAAGCAATTCGACTATTTCTGGCTTTTGCTGCCCACAAGAAATTTAAAGTATTTCAGTTGGATGTCAAGTCTGCATTCTTTTATGGGTCATTGAAGGAAACAGTGTACGTTTGTCAGCCACCGGGCTTTGAGGATCCTATCCACCGTGATCAGGTTTATATCCTCGACAAAGCACTGTACGGTCTACATCAGGCTCCGCGTGCCTGGTATGAAGGGGTCGGATTGACAAGACACTGTTCTATCGGGAAAAGGGCAAGGATATTATCCTTGTTCAGATCTATGTCGATGACATCTTCTTCGAATCCACCGATGAACAACTGTGTTTGGAATTTAAGGAGGTTATGATTGAGAAGTTCGAAATGAGTGCCATGTCAGACATCAAGTTCTTCTTGGGTTTACAAATTGATCAGACTGATGATGGAATCTTCATTCATCAGACAAAATACATACTAGATGTGCTGAAACGGTTTAGCATGCTTGATTGTAAACCCATTTCCACGCCTATTCAGCCCAATCATGGGATTGAGACTGATATTAAGGGGGAGTTAATTGATGCTACTTTATATCGTGGAACGATTGGTAGCTTGATGTACTTGACTGCCTCTAGGCCATATATTGTATTTGCTACAAGTATCTGTGCTCGCTATCAATCTAAACCTAAGGTGTCACATCTGATAGCAGTTAAGAGGATTCTTCGTGTTAGTGCATATATGTAATAGTTTGCTATTCAAAATTTAATTTATTTAAAGTTTTGTATAGGTTCGGCTAGGAGTTTTGCATAAGTTCGTCTGGACCACGAACCTAGGCAGGTTCGGCGAACCTATTGCTTAGATAGGTTCGACGAACCTATAACCTGAAGAAGGTTCGGCGAACCTTTAGGTTTGGCAACCTAGGTTCGCCTCGCGAACCTAAGGGTTCGCCCAGCGAACCTAGGGGTTCGGCTGATGATAGGTTCGGCTGACAGTCTGTTTGTTTAAATAGAAGGTTTGTCTGATTTCTTTGTAACTTTTGACAGAACTTCAGAAAACCTGAGAGAATTTTCTCTGTGTGAGATAACTTTCTGTGTGAAAGAACTTGTAATCATTTGTTGATTAATTGAAGATTGTTTATGAAATTGCTTGAATTTCTTTGATTCTATACATATCATACAAGATTTCACCAAATCTACACTTCGTTATCTGAAGGGTACACCAGACACCGGTCTGTGGTATCCTAAGTATGATAACTTTTCCTTCAATGCCTATAGTGATTCTGACTATGGAGGATGCAAGACTGATGCGAAGTCCACTACTGGAGGTGCACAGTTTTTGGGGGAGAGGTTAGTCTCTTGGCAGTGCAAAAAGCAGACATCTGTTGCTACTTCTACATGTGACGCTGAGTATGTAGCGGCTGCTAGTTGTTGTTCCCAAGTCTTGTGGATACAACAACAGATGAGAGATTACGGTTTAAATTTTCTGACTACCCCGATTCATGTCGACAACGAGGCTGCTATTGCTATTACCAGGAATCCGGTGTATCATTCATGATCCAAACACATTGATATTAGGTTTCATTTCATACGCGATTGCTATGAAAAGAAACTCATTGATGTGGTGAAGATACACACTAACGAGCAAAGAGCAGATCTTCTCACCAAGGCATTTGACAAAAACTGTTTTGAGTATTTACTCAAATTAAATGGAATTAGGGTCATGGTGAGGTAATTAAGAATCAACTTCCTTCGTAATCCTTTTTTATTGAATTAACATCAGATATTTTAATTTTTTGTTGTTTTGTGTTTTAGTTTTTAGGGGGAGAATTTTGAAAAATACAAAAACATTTGAAAAAACAAAAACACAAAAACATTAAAAATTGAAAATTCTGAGAAATTGATTCGACCAAGTGAGAAATGATAGCACATTGTTTGCAATTGGAAACATATATGTATCATATAAGAATTTAAACTTAAAGAGCAATTACAATTACTAAGTATGATGTGTTAGTAGGTTTATAACTTAGTTAAGATGAAATTAAACAAAAGTTTGATTATGCTTTATAAGAAACAGATGCTTAGAATGCAGTACTTAGTTTTGTTCTGAATGAGGGGTAATTATTCTTACAAAATGTTTCTTGAACAAAAAGTCAAGTTACTAGTTTTGATTATGTGTTTAATTTTCAAAAGAAATTCTAATTGTGTTTTTCTTTTATTTTAGTTTAAAGCTGAAACATTATTTGCGTATACTTAAGTATCGACCTGATTGTTATAGCTTTAAACAATTCAAGTTTGTTTTCTTGGTTCTGATTAAGGTTTGGACAATCTCTGCGTATATAAAAATATCGATCTGATTCTTAAAAGCTTAATCTTAAATTATTTTTAGTTTATTATCTGGATCATCTGAGAATACGTAAGTATCAAGCTTGATTCCATGATTTTGAACAAATTAAAATTTTTTTTTTGTTATTTTCAAAAAGAAATTCTGCTTCATTTTTGCATGATCAAGCTAGTTAAAATTGAAGCAATAAATTCAAGAACATTTATGTGTTCAAGTAAATGGATATTATAAGGTATTTGATAATTTTGTTTGAATAGATATTTTGACTAAGTAATTAAACTTAAAAAGGATAAATATACTGACAATCATCTTTAGTTTGTAATTTGCTAATAAATATCTTCATTAATTCAATCAGATGTGTTGATAATTGTAAAACAATATGATCTCATGTCTGAATCTTTCTCAAACAAAAAGATTTGTTTGTTTTGTTAGTATAGTTAGTTTTGTTAAATTTATAGTTTAATTGTTCTAAAAATTTGAAAAATTACAAAAGGATTTTTATTTTTTATCTGAGGTTAAATCAATAATTTTTGATTATTTGTTTGACTTTGAAACATTTAAACTTGATTTTGTTTTGAAATTTTAAATAAAAATCAAATTTTCTTAAAAGGTTCGCCAGAAAAAGGTTTGTGAGAAGGTTCGTCCAAGAGGTTCGTTGGACAGGTTCGTTGTCCAGGTTCGTATGAGAGGTTCGTCCAAGAGGTTCGTTGGACAGGTTCGTTGTCCAGGTTCGCATGAGAGGTTCGTCTAAGAGGTTCGTTGGACAGGTTCGCATGAGAGCTTCGTCCAAGAGGTTCGTTGGACAGGTTCGTTGTCCAGGTTCGCATGAGAGGTTCGTTCAAAAGGTTTGTGGACAGGTTCGCCTGAAAGATTTGGTCAATAGGTTCACGCATATAAATAATAGGTTCGTTTGACGTGAAGGTTCGTTCAATGAAGGTTCGTTCATTGAAGGTTCGTTCATTCAAAGGTTCGTTCATCAGAAGGTTCGTTCAGTGAATAGGTTTGTCTAAACAACAGGTTCGTCTAGCATTAGGTTCGTCTCAGGGAAGCTTCAATGGGTTCTATACATAGAAAATTTTTGACTTTTTAATTTTTTAATTTTGTTTTTAATTTTTTTTCTAATTTTGTTTTCTTTCAAATTGTAGAAATGGCGAATCTAACATTTGGAGATAAACACAATGTGTGTGCTTATCTAGATCCGACAACCAGGAATTGCAAAGACTTTCGACCGATGATTGAGTTTCTGCGACGATCTCGGATTTACTACGCAATCTCTAATTCTTGCTAGATATATAAATCGCACATTCAGAGCTTTTGGGAGTCTGCTAGACTGATTTCAGTTGATGAAGAGTATGTTATAGAGGCAAATGTGCTTGTACAAGCACTTCGTATGACTGAAGCCGATATTAAACGAGTGTTGCAGTTCGGAGGAGAACCTGCTCGTATAACACTCATACCAGAAAGGTGCATTAAAGGATGCTTTTTGAGGATAAGATATTTTGGAGCTTACAATGTCACTTCTATCAAGAAAGGCAAGCTTCCTTTGCAGTACAAGCTTCTAGCACATGTGTTGCTTCACTGCCTAAGCATGAGGAAGGGAACGTTTGATGAGCTTAGAGACTTAACGCAATCATATAGATAATAATTTAACGAAAATAAAACGAGAATCGTTTACGAAATAATTTAAATAAAAGCATTTTGTTATTGTGAAACATAATTATTTAGAGGCTTTATGTTTTAAATATATTCACGAGCTAAACCGAACATTTTATAAATTTTATCGCGATAAAAACGTGGCCGAGCACGTGGTGACGATACACGCTATAAGAAAGAAGATGATCTTCTTCTTCCTCATTCACCAACCAAGCTTTGTCTCTCCACATTCAATTTTCGTCACCTACATTCTCTCTACCTTCTCTCTAGAATATTTCACTCGTTTCTCAACCGATTCGCGTGATTCTTGGCCCTAAACAACCGCACGATCGAGTAGAACAAGAAACCACGAAGAAATCACTAAGCGTAATTCCCCCTAGACAATAAAATATGTTTACATGAGGAGGAACATATTTACTAGTTATATCATACGCAATTGCCTGAATCTCGAGAAACCATGAACCAGAATAGAAGAGCTTGCCCTACCCATGAGTAAATATTTCATAGTAGCCTCCACTTGGTCGTTATTTCGAGGTAAATCTACTACTTTACTTTCCGATTTTACTAAGAAAGTTCATGTAAACTTGGATGCTGTCTTAAATCGAAATTAGGGTTTGTTTATTGTTTAAATCGAGTTATTGTTGAACCGTGGGAAGCCATAGACGACCCTAAAACCTGCAAAATTCGAGGATGAGGATGATGGAGCTGTGGTTCAAAACCCAGCACACTGGCCAGACCTCTCATGGAAGGGACGAACCCCTTAGGGGCGAACCTGCTGGCCGAAAACCCTAGTTGGCTGAACCTTGTGGTGGCCTAACTTGCGAACCTGCGAACCATGTTCCACACGAACCTGAGTGGGTCTAGGTGAACCTCCCAGCAGCGAACCCATGGGGAGAACCTTGCACCATGCTCAGCCGAACCCTAATCCAGCCGAACCTGCACTACTCCTGGCCGAACCTCCCTAAGTCCACGAACCCAAGGGTGGCCGAACCAATTGGCTTGCGAACCTAATGAAGATGTCGAACCCTAGCTACTATCTCGTTAGATGGGACGAACCTAGGGGACCGAACTTTCCATATGGGCGAAGCCATGAACCCACGAACCTCCCTATGTATGCAATGAACCTGCTCTTCATTTCAGCCGAACCTTTGTGAAACAAACCCTAGCTGAGTGAACCTAATCCCACGAACCAAATGGGCCACGAACCTTTAAAGGTTAGCCGAACCTAAGGGTGACCAGGCCTTAGGTTCGCTGGAAATCATGGGCTAACAAGAACCAAAATGACCAACTAGGGTTAATAAGTACCAAAGGCTTAAGAAATCAATGTATAATCATGCATGCATGAAGGATGATACTAACCACCACCTTTTCTTTCTTTAAATTAAGTTCTCTTTAAAATTATGGAGTTATATATGTATATATTGAACTTGTTGGGCAACACTTAACTTCTCATGTGGATAATTTAAATGCAAATTTTTAAACATAAGGTTAAGAAGTGGTTAATTGAATGAAATCATGCATGTGGGCATAGGTATGTGTATGATTAGGATTATCATTTCTACATATACATACGTATAAGTGTATACATAGGATCTCAAGACTTGTTTATCATTAGGTGACGATAAAAGAAGTAACAAGTTTAAGTTATAAACTAATGATGACTAATTACAAATATTAGTTGAATCACTTTAACTTTGATGAAATAACCTAAGTTAATGACACAATTAATAATTAGAAGAGAACACGTATGGGTAATTAATTGAAATGAAACGCGTATGCTTATAAGCACGAAACATATTAAATACAGGTTGATTGTGTTGCTTTTGAGTTCACATACGCGATCGCGCATACTACAAGAATTCAAATTCTAAGGACTCAGGTGAGTTCTCATAACCTCCTTTTAAAACCATTTTGCTTTTAAACTCGGAAGTGGAACATGTATACCAATATTTAAGATATAATTTTGATAACACATGGTGACACCTGAATTATCAATATGATATTCATATTAATGGATTATTATTGGTTATTGATTGAGATGGATTATTACTTATCCGTGAGTCATCGTTGGTTGAGTTGACTTAGGTCCTCTGTAATGATTGAATTACTGTTGGTGAGTTGACTAATGTCCTCCTCAGTGATTCCACAGTTGGTTGAGTTGACTAAGGTCCTCCGCAGTGCATGAAGACACTTATAGGAATATCGTTGGTTGAGTTGACTGAGGTCCTCTACGATGATTCCGCCGTTGATCGAGTTGACTGAGGTCCTCTGCGGTAACTTATATTGATATGATTATGCTGATTGATGCTGATTGAATTGATGTGATTGGATGAACATATGTGGATAATTATTTGTGATTATTGTGTATGTGATTACTTGGATTGTTTGAATGTTGTGTTCGTTGGATTTGGCAGTGTTGGATTATTTTGCAGGTGCACATGTGGAATCTCTTAGGAAATTATAAATTTTTATAAACCCATTTATAAACTTTAATAAACATTTTTAATGCAATAAAACTTATGATTTTTCACCAACTACTTCGTAGTTGACACTTCATTTCCTACATGTTTCAGGGAATGAGGAGAAGTAGGTAGAGCAGGATAGCTCTACATCTTTTGGACATCATCACTTAGGATCTTGGACTTAGCTAAAATAACTGAAATTCTGAAGACTAGAATTTAGTTAGTTAGCTAAATCTTTTGCGTATTTGATGTAACTAATTCATGATAAACATGATTTTGATGTAATTAATTTGGTTAATTAATTGATATGTGATGATTTAATTAGATGCCCACGAGCTTATGAACAATCTACACATCCCTCGTGGCATCCCGACGTTTCCGCCATCGGTCGGGGTGTTACAGATTGGTATCAGAGCCTGGGTTATAGGGAATTAGGTTACTAGAAATGGTTGACCTAGTCTATAACCGTAGGATACCCTAGTATGAAACTATTTCATACAGTAGTTATTATATTCAGGATTTCATGCTTATGTGTTTATTACATGTTAATTGAACTCATGATTATATATCTGAACTGCATACGTTACTTGCTGATTATCAGCTTATTTGTGCCCTGACAATTCGATAAGGACATACTCGTGATGTATTGTAAAGGTGGTGGGACGGTGGTTTGGGAGGTTGCGACCTACCCTTATCATACGCCCTATACATATACCATTTACAGTACATCGGGTGGATGTCAGTATCGAGGAATAAGGGAACTACCCATTTGGGAAATTATCTGTTTAGGAAAAATACTTGTTTAGGAATTGCCTGCTTGATGGACTGTTGATGGAAATTGTTTGAATTGGGTATGGGTTAACATATTAGATGATCATATTTGATGAACACATATAAAACCACTTATGAACACACTTATTGGACACGTGGGGTGAATAGGATCAACGAACGATACAAACACTTATGGACAGACTGAAGACTTGGGTGATGATATAGACACTTGGTGATAATATGAACGCATAGTGAGAATACTAACACTTAGTGAGGGTATGAACACTTGATGAGAATAAATCATAGGGAGGATATGAACACTTAGTGACAATAAGAACACTCAGTGATGATATGAACCCTCATTGATAATTATGAACATTGGGATATGGTATGAACTTTTAGTGAACTTAGACAATAGGGGAACTTTAATGTCAGGTGAACTTAGACATTAGGTAAACTTAGAAATAGGCAAACCTACATGTCAGGTGAACTTAGACATTAGGTGAACCTAATTGTCCAAGGGAACTAGAGACCACTTCACTCAAAATTATCATACCTATGATAAGGTTTGTGAAGTGAGATAATGGTAAGACACATGATACACCCTAAATTCTAGCAAGGGCATAATCGTGGTGCAATGCAACGGTGGTGGGACGGCGTATGAGGCGACTGCGGTCAAATCTATGTATGCCCTATATATAAGCTTGTTGCACTGCATTGGGAGGTTGTTAGTCTTGGTATAGGGTGGAAAATGTTTGGAACTTAGGACTAGTTAGTTTATATTAGCGATGACCAAACAGGATGCGTTAGTGGAATATTAGGAAATTACTACTTGTTATGAGTTTAATGACAGATAGGAGAAAAATATAGTTCCTATATGTAATCCTAACTGTTGAAATGAACTCATGCAACGGTGGTGGGATGGCTTCAGCTAGGTCTTTACAATGCAATATGGCGCGTGTATGGAATCAAACTTATTTTATTTTTGTATTTTCCAAGCTTAATACCAGCTTGATTTTCTTATATTTTCTTATGATTCAATCATTCTCATCTGAATGGACGGCTTCAGCTAGGTCTTTACAAAGCAATATGGCACGTGTACAGACTTGAATTCATGAATCATTGGAAACCTTATTAGATTCTATGATAACAGGTGTATGCCTGATTTGAGTCAAAAACTATTTTTCACTTAGCCGGTTTTCTAAAACGGATCCCACAAATTAGACTTTCTAAGCTATCTCAAATTGTCTATACATTTTGTAAAGTCGGTCTATCAGTACATCAATTCACAATTCTCATGTGTTTTCAACTTAGGCACTCACCTTAGCTTTTAAGACATAATAGGTTAACATATTACTTTCTCAAATAAGACTTTCTCATTATTATGATTTTTGAAGTGTTTTTGTATTTTTCAAATTTTTAGATGTTTTTGGTTTTTCAATTAATCTGCTTTTTCTCCCCCTAAAAACCTAAAACAGAAAATCTTTTTGAGTTTTTGATTAAATAAAAGAAATAACAGAAAATACTTAACAATGAAAAATAAAACAAAACAAAACTAACTAATAAAAGCAATGATCATTTGTTAGTTTTAGATGAAGGAATGACTTCATCCTTTAAAAAACACCATTAGCCGATAGCAGATATAAAAATCTGGGTTTATCAAAAGCTTTAGTAGATCGGCTTTCTGGTGATCGGTGTGTATTTTAACAACATCGATGAGTTTCTTTTCACAACAATCACGTATAAAGTGATATTTGATGTCGATGTGTTTGGTTTTCGAGTGCTGGACCAGATTCTTAGTGATAGCTATGGCAGCAGTGTTATCAACATAAATAGGTGTTAGAAAAATGTAACCCATAGTCCCTGAGTTGCTGTTGTATCCAGATGATTTGTGAACAGCAACTAGCAGCAGCAATGTATTCAGCTTCACAGGTTGAAGGAGACACCGACGTCTGCTTCTTGCACTGCCAGGTAACTAAACGGGTTTCAAAGAACTGACATCTTGCAGACGTTGACTTGAAATCTCTCTTTCATCCGCCATAGTCTGAATCACTGTAAGCAGTAAGTTCAAAGTAATCATCATTAGGGTACCTTAAGCCAAGATCTGGTGTACCCTTCAGATAACGCGTAATCCTCTTCTCAGCAATCAGATGTGATGCTCTTGGTTTGGACTGATAGTGAGCACACAAGCATGTGGCGAACATTATATCTAGCTGAGAAGCTGTAAGATACATGAGAGACCCAATCATTCCTCGATACAGAGTGGCATCGATTAACTCCCCCTTTTCGTCTGGTGTAATCCCGTGATTAACAGCCAGTGGGGTACCAGCAGGTTTTGCATCAGACATACTGAACTGGCTCAGAATGTCACCAACGTATTTGGTCTGACGAACGAAAATCCCTGCCTCAGATTGATCCATTTGCAACCAGAGAAAAAGTTTCCTCTCCCCCATTGAGCTCATCTCAAACTTGTCTTTCATGACCTTCTCAAATTCCTTACACAGACTATCATTTGTAGAACCGAAAATGATGTCGTACACATAAACTTGTACCAAGAGTAAGTCACCATCCTTCTCTCGAATAAACAGTGTGCAGTCAATGACACCTCTTCTGAACCCATTGTTCAGAAGGTGAGTAGATAGTGTCTCGTAACATGCTCGCGGAGCTTGATGCAATCCATATAAAGCCTTGTCTAGCTTGTAGACTTGGTCACGATGCAATGGATCCTCAGACCCGGGAGTGACTGACATACACTGTTTCACTGATCAGACCGTGAAGGAATGCACTCTTGACATCCATTTGATAAACATTGAATTTCTTGAAGGATGCATATGCCAAGAAGATACAGTTTGCTTCGAGACGAGCAACTGGTGCAAACACTTCATTATAGTCAAGTCCTTCAATCTGTCTGAATCCTTGAACCACCAGACGTGCCTTGTTTCGCACAACAATCCCGTGATCGTCCCTTTTGCAACGAAGAACCCATCTGGTGCCTATAACTTTTGCACCTTTCGATTTGTCAACAAGTTGCCAAACACCTAATTTCTTGAATTGTAGGAGTTCTTCATGCATGGCATAAACCCATGATTCATCTCGTAATGCTTCAGTGACGGTGCGTGGTTCAACTTGAGAGATGAAGCAGGAATGGGTGCAGTAGTTCACATCAGCAAAGTCAAGAATATCAGCAAGGCCTCCTGAAGATAGCTGATTTCTTGTCTTAACCCCATCAAGTGGACTTCCAATAATATTCTCCTGAGGATGAATTCGATTAATTCTTCCAACAGGATGAGCAGGAACCTCAACCTGTGGGTCAAGGTTGTTCAAATTCATGTCCTCAAGTCCAGGTACAAGATTGTCAACATTTAGATCGGGGGCAGCTGGCTGAACTGGGTTATCATCTGTGTCTGAGCTGTCATCATTTATCTGTACTGTGGGAATTGAAGCTGAGGAAGGTTGCACAGGTTCATCAGGTGCATTCTGTGCATCATACATCATTTGAACAGCAACATCTTCATCTGAGTACATGGGAGGCATATTCAATGAGTCGAAAACGTCTGAATAGTCAAACATCCAGTCTGGACCTTTCCCAGGTAGGGGCATATAGTGTCTCTGAACATCAACATGGTACCACTCCTCCACATTCTGAGTTGATCTGTTGTAGACTCTTTTATTAGGAGTGTTGTACCCAAGAAACTACCCTTCTTCCACCATCTCATTGAACTTGCCCTGCTCGAGTTTCTTAAGCATCGTGCACGGTGCACCAAAAGGTTCAAGATACTTAAGATTAGGCTTTCTGTTGTGGAGCAGTTCAAAGCAAGTCTTCCCATGTCTATTGACTATCAATACCCGGTTTAGTGTGTAGCAAGCATTTGCCACAGCTTCTTTCCAGAACTGAACTAGAAGAGATGAATCAGCAAGCATCGTCCTAGCAGCCTCAATCAAAGTTCTATTCTTTCGCTCAGCAACACCATTCATTTGTGGGACATATGGAGCACTGAATTGTTGGACAATGCCATGTGCATTACAGAAGTTCTCCATGTTATGATTCTTGAACTCTGTCCCGTTGTCTGTTCTGAGCATACGAATCTTGAGCTTATAAAGAGATTCAAGTTTGGTCACCAACACTTGAATACACTCAAACGTTTCAGATTTCTCCTTTAGAAAGAACACCCAAGAATATCTGGAACACTCATCAGTGATGACTAGACAATATTGATCTCCAGCTATACTCTTGCGGTTGATTGGACCAAATAAATCCATGTGGAGAAGCTCAAGAGGAACATTGATTGAATGAAACTTTTTCAGCTTGTGAGACTGCTTAGTCTGCTTTCCTTTCTTGCATGAGACACAGATATCAGACCACTTAAAATTCTTCAGACTGACTTCCTCAACCAAGTTGTTGTGTACCAAATGGTTCATCTTGCATAGACTCAAATGGTCCATTCTCTTATGCCAAAGAATAGAATCTTTCTCAGTTACCTTTGACATAAAACATGAAGCTGTGGAGGATGTTGTCGAAGCTTTGGCCATGTTGAGTACATACAAGTCCTGCTTACAGGGTGTTGACATCAAAATCCAATCTTCAGGAATAGTCACACCTTGCTTGAGTATGTAGCAGTTAGAGTCATCAGAAAGAACTTTGTACTGTTTGTCACAGATCTGTGACACTGAAAGAAGATTATTCTCCAACTGCTTGACATATCTGACTTTGTCAAAAGAAACTTGGCCATTTGACAGAATACCCTCTCCTGTTATGAAACCGCCTTTGTCACCAGCAAATGCTACATAACCACCTCGAACAGAATTAACGTTGGTGAGCAAAGAAATATCACCAGTCATGTGCCTAGAAGCCCCACTATCAACGATGCATGAGCTGTTAAGAGCAGCTGTTGGGGCAATCTGCACAAACACAAACAATTAGTTCATTTTGGGAACCCAAGCCTTTACAGTCTTGGGTTGACCCAATGAGTCTCGGATTTAAACATCAATCCCTTTACCATCAGGGGTAGCCTTGTCTGGAGTTTGTAAAACTGAAGTCTCTGAAGACTTGACTTTCGAGACTGTGTTTTTACTGAAAGAGTTTTTCAGGTAAATGGATGATGACTTTGATTGATTGACATTAATCATTTTGGGAACATCCAAGTTCACCACTTTCCTTTTACCCTTATCCAAAGGTTTAACCTGATTGAGTTGTTTGGGTCTTGCTTGAGTTGACTTAGAATCATATTTAACAGTTTTGTCGTGGATATAAACATGATCCCAGTGGATAGGATACTCAAAAGCCCGGTGGATGACAAACGTACACTGTTTCCTTCAATGACCCATAAAGGAATGCAGACTTGACATCCAACTGAAATACTTTAAATTTCTTGTGGGCAGCAAAAGCCAGAAATAGTCGAATTGCTTCTAGCCGCGCCACAGGTGCAAACACTTCGTCATAATCAATTCCTTCAACCTATTTGAATCCTTGAACAACTAAACGTGCTTTGTTCCGAACAATCACGCCTCTATCCTCTCTCTTGCACTTTAACACCCATTTGGTGCCAATCTTCTTTTCTCCCTTTGGCAAATCCACTAAATGCCACACTCAATTTCTGAAACTGATTCAATTCCTCTTGCATGGCCTCCACCCAGGCAGGCTCACGCAACACTTCAGTAACAGATTTTGGCTCAATCTGAGAAATGAATGTAGAATGCATCCATAACTCTTGAGTTCCATGAGTTCTCTCCAACTCAGCACACAGACTCTCCGCCTTTGTAACTTGACTTCTTGTATGTACTCCAACAGACGGATTTCCAATAATCTGCTCAACAGGATGATTGACATGGACTCTAGTAACTGGCACTTACGGGACCCCAACATTACGATCAAGATTTGTGATATTCTGTTCAACATTTTGATCATGAGAAACTGCATCTTCAGAAACATCCTGATCATCCTCAGATGACCAATCATCATTCATTGCTCCTGAAGTGCCTTCCTCTGTTGGATGATTATCTTCAGCTTGATGAGAAATACCTTGATCATCAGCATTCTGCATATCATGTAACATTTGCAAGGATATTTCATCATCAGTAACATTAGGAGACAAGTTAAAAGACTCAAAAAATTTTTCATAATCGAAAAGCCAATTTGGTCCTTTGCCTTTAGGTACAGGTTTATGTCTTTGAACATCCACATCATACCATAGTTCCACAACACCCGTGCGTTTGTTAAACACACGTTTGTTGGGCAGGCTGTAAGCAAGAAAAAGAAACATTCTTCAACTTTAGAGTTGAATTTAGCATCTTTCTTAAGCATGGTACAAGGAGCCCCGAAAGGTTCCAAGTGCTCCAAATTAGGTTTTCGATTTTGAAGCAATTCATAGCAAATCTTATTATGTCTTTTCACAATAAGCACTCTGTTAATAGTAAAACAGGTGGTCGCTACGGCTTCACTCCAAAATGTAATGGGGAGCTTCGAATCAGCGAGCATAGTTCTAGCAGACTCAATCAATGTCCGGTTCTTTCTCTCAGCTACACCGTTCATCTGTGGTTCATATGGTGCACTGTATTGCTGCTGAATGCCTTTTAAATCAGAAAATGCTTCCATGTTTTGATTCTTGAACTCTGTCCCATTGTCTGATCGAACACGCCTTACTCTCAACTTGTACAAAGTCTCCAACCTATTCACCAACAAAACAAAATTTTCTTAAGTCTCTGATTTAAACTTTAAGAACATTACCCATGAAAATATAGAAAAATCATCGGTCACCACAAAACAATATGATTCACCACCGATACTCTTCACATTAATCGGTCCAAACAAATCCATGTGAAGTAGTTCCAGTGGTTTATCAATAGAAAACACTGTTTTTGTTTTATGGGACCTCCTTTTATGTTTACCCTTCTTGCAAGACACACACACATCATGGAGTTTAAAGTATTTCACCGGTACACCATCAACCAAATGATTATGCACTAAATGATTCATCTTCCTGATATGTATGTGACCCTTCGACACCAGACACGTCTCTACCTTGTTTACCGTCTCTGCCTTAGCCATATCCAAAACATATAAATCCTTACTCCTGTTTGCAGTCATCAAAATCCAATCTTCAGGAATCTGAATTCCTTGTTGAAGCACATAAAATTTCATCAAACAACACTTTATAACCTTTGTCACAAATCCGTGACACACTCAAAAGATTGTTAGTTAACTCCTTGCAGTAATTCACATTGTCAAAGGAAACTCTACCATTAGTCAAACTACCATACCCGGTAATCTGAACACCTTTGTCACCTGCAAAATTAACATAACATCCGTTCATTTGCTTGAACTCTTTCAACAAACGTAACTCTCCCGTCATGTGCCGTGAGCATCCGCTATCAACAATCCATCGACTGTTGATATGCCCCATGAATGCCACCTGCACAATAAATTAAAAACTTTGATCAGTATCAAAAGGGATGACTCCCGCCATTCCGGCGTTGAGTCTCCCTGAATAGCCTCCTGCCATTCGGTTTTGATGACCTACTTGAAGACCCATCTTCCAAGCATTCATCCTTTCTCACAAAAAATTTATCATCTGACCTGTGTCTGAATTTCCAAAAAGAATTTGAATTAACATTTTGTTTTGAAAATCGATTAGAAGAAAAATTGTCATAAAATTCATCATCAAATAATGATGCATTTTTTACCAACTTTTTGACATGTTGTTTGTTATCAAAAACTTTCTTTTCTGATTCTTTTCTTCTTTAACCCAGACACATTCAGGATTAACTTTCCTGAGGAATCTCATTTCCTCCTCGCTAGGCTTTATTTTCCTAGGACTCCCACCAGATTGGATCACCCGACTGTCATTTACAACACTTTTCTTGATCTTATCATTTGGACAATTTGCTGAAATATGTCCTTTTCCACCACAAGTAAAACACTATCGTGTTTCTCGTGGAGTAAAAGAATGAAATCTGTGGCAATTATCCAAATCACAATTAGCAATGACATGACCCAATCTCCCACATCTGTAGCATTTCCTTTGTGAAAAACTCTTTGGTTTTGATTCATCACAATTCTTAGATGAACCCAAAGATTTAGATACAACAGATGGAGATGAAACTTTTTGCCTCAAACCAGTGGCTTTTATCTTGAAATTATTTTTAGTTTGAGAAATCTTTGATTTTCCTTTGTTTCCAACCCCAATTTGATTAACTTTGTCAACCACCTTGACAAACTTCTTATCAACCTTTTCAGAAAAACCCTTTTGTTTTTTAAAAACATTACTCGACTCTCCTTTCTGTGTAGTGGAAGACTTGACAAACACAGTAGATTTGAGAGTGGAGGAAGTTTTGACTTTTAATCCTAGTTTGGAAACAACATTTTGTTTGACCACTGCTTTCTCGACTGTTTTTATTTCATACTTTGATTTCTGAAAATTTGGACTCTTCTTCTCTACATTATTAACTTGATGACCAATCATCCTCATAATATCAGCTGGAAATTCCGAATCTGTGATGTCCTCGATAATAGGAGCATCATAATCAACAAACTCACTATCATGAGATGATAAACTTTCCTCATCCTCAGTTACATGGTCAGACACAATCTTCTTTAATGAAGCTGGATTAACTTCCAAAGTCGGATCAAGTTGTGGTCTTGACACAAAACTAGGAGGATGTGGCACATCATGAAAACCAAATCCAGAAGTATCATGCGAAGATCTTTGCATAGCCGCAAAGTAATCGATGACATAAGCTGAATTTTGGTAATTATCAAGCTTGCCCTTGTGTAACTCAGCTTTAGCTTTAGCTGCTGATAATTCCACCATTAACTTCTGAACTGATTCAAGATGCACAGACACAGCATGGTGATTTTGTAAAACTTTGATTTTTAAATCTTCATTTTCTTTACCAATATCGATTATCTTCTTGTCAAAAGATTTTTCTCTTAAAATCAGCTTTTTATTTGCTTCTGTGCTCTCCATCAGTTCAGTTGTTAGCTGAACATTCATCACCTTCAGTTTATCAATCGTCTCAAGCAAATCCTCATTTACCTCATCCACTTTCTCCTTTCCTTTTCCATTGTCTTCTTCCATTGAAGCCATAAACGCACCAATCAGTTCATCGTATTGCTTCCCCCAGTCATAGCCCTCATCAGCTTGACTCACAAGAGCTTTAGATGAATCATCATATTTTTCTTTTTTTTTTTTTTTCTGGAAAGTATCTTGTCGCTTGAACGGATTTAGATTCCCTTGTTTCTTTGGGTTCATGCATTCTCTGGCGAAGTGATCATGCTCACCACAGTTATAACACTGAGTAGACTTTGGATTGAATCCAAATTTGGTGTTGCGGTCGAAAGTGAATTTCTTGCCCGTCTTCTTCTCATACCGATTGATTCTTCATATAACACTCGCCAATGCCCATTGTGTATCAATTAATTCCATTTCATCATCATCAATTTGTGCATAGTCTTCAAATGTCAGATTTGCATTTCCAGTCCTTCCAGCAACTTGTTCATCGTATGCACTGACAACACAAGATAGAATAGACATATGATCCTTAACAGCTTCAACAGTAACTTTTCCCAGATTAGTAGTATTGAGCTGAACAGGAGGTGGTATTGGATCAGACTTTTTCTCATTGTTAGAACAATATGAACTAGAACTTGTAGATGTAGAAGGAACATGAGTACTATCAGAAGTACTAGACACAAATGCAGTCTGAATTTTGGCAGATGAAGCAGGCGGTGTAACTACAGAACCACCATATAATGAAGGATCTTGGGTAAGATTCACTCGTCTCGCTTTTCGTTTATCCTTCATCTCTTGTTCTTCAAGCTTCTGAATGAATTCTACCAAGGTCAATCCTGGTAGATTCTCCCTCAATATCAGCGCGAAAGAGTTTCATTTATCGGGCAAAGCATCAGCTAGAAAATCAATGTTTTCATCTTCTGAATATTCAATGCCACATTTTCTCACTTCTGTCAATAGATGTCTGTATCTAGTGATTAAAGCATCCCGACTTTTTCTCAACTCTAGCTTTTAAGGCATTCCAAAGACTATAAGCAGTCTTGTGTTCATCGAATTGATGTAAAATCTGGTTTGGAATAGCTTGACTTAATAACCAGTATGCCTTTTTCTCTGAATCATATTTCTTTCGCTCATCGACATCTAATCTTTCTAAGAGTTGATATAGATCAGTTCCAACAAATATGGGTCTCTCATATGGAGATAGAATTCTCTCCCATAGATTAGTGTCCGTGCCATTAAGATGAGTTTCGAATCGACGCTTCCAATTGTCATAATCAGCCAAATCTAGTAACTTTGGCACCTTGTTGGCACTTCCCACTTCGGTTTCACTAATCAGAATACTTTGGAGCTTGGTATTCTGAGTAGCCATAGCTGCGTACATCTCAGACATGATTTAGAATTCTTAAGTAGCGAACCTTTTCAGCAAAATCACTTGCCAAACCTTTTCAGATAGGCGAACCTTCAGTCAACCAAACGAACCTAGAGTAGCGAACCTTAAAATCACGAACCTAGATCACAAGCAAACCTTTAGACAGGCGAACCTTGAAACAAACGAACCCTTAGACAGACGAACCCTGAGACAAGCGAACCTTGAAACAAGCGAACCCTGACACAAGCGAACCCTGAGACAAGCGAACCTTGATCCAAGCGAACCTTGAACCAGACGAATATCTTGCAACCAAGACGAACCTTTAGACGAACTATCACACGAACCTAGGATGAACCTTGGACGAACCTTGCACCCGAACCTCAGACGAACCTTGCACAGTCACCAGCGAACCTTGCTAACTCACCAGCGAACCTCAGCCGAACCTTGCAAAATAACTAACGAACCTTCACTGAAACTGAACGAACCTCTTTTGAAAACACAAACGAACCTCAGAAACTTGTCAATTCCAGCGAACCTTTTGTTCCAATAACTCACAGGTTCGGCTCACGAACCTGTACAGCAAAATTCAAAAATTTTGACAGGGAAACCTTCCAAAACTTCGAAAAATCCTTCTGAATCTTCAAAATAACAACACCAAATCGTGAATTGTAGTAATACAACAACAATTGATGATAAAGTGAATCTCAAACAGCAATCAATCGACTAGAAAATAAGAAACTTTAGCCATAAACTTCAAATCTTCAAATCACTTGAATTATTTGATCAAATAACCTCGGTAGCCAAACCTATAGGTTCGCGGAACCTTTCTCAGATTATAGGTTTGCCGAACCTATCAGAGTAATAGGTTCGTGGGCCAGACAAACCTAAGGCAAACCTCTTAGCCGAACCTATACAAAACTTTAAATAAATTACATTTTTGAATAGCAAACTATTACAATTATGCACTAACAAGAAGTAACTGCATCCTGCTTGTTGAGAACAGCGATCTCAGCCTCATGCAACTGTTTGTTTAACAAATTGATTTTATCTTGAAAATCTTTTTCATTAGATTTTAAAATTCTGTTAGCCTCAATCATTTGGTTGAGATCGCTGATCAAGTCAGCATTGTTCTTCTGATAAGCCAGAACCTTACTGTCAAGGTCAACACAGTTAAAACATCTAGAATGAGAAGAAGAGCATTCATCAGATACCTGATCTGATTGTGAGGATGCAGCATGAGTAGCAGATGAGTTCACCATCAAAGCAAACTAAGTAACAGTTTCTTCAAGATCAGCATCATAATCTGCTTGAGTGTCTGAGTCTGAAATGCTTTCTGACTCTGAACCAGATGTTTCTTCTAGTCTGATCTTTGCTTCTTCAGATATGCTTTCTTTACTTGAATCATCCATCTTCAGAATCTTAGCAACACAAGCTTTATCCAGTCCACTCTGATCAGGATTAAATCTGAAATCCCAATTCTCACCCTCATCTTGTTGTACCATCAATGCTTTGCTTGCATTTGAAGAACCAGCCTGAGCAGGAGAATCAATTGGTACAAGTCTTCTGTCTGGATTTGAGGTAGAAGATCTATGATGCTGAAAAGGATTCTTGTTTCCTTACTTCTTTGGTTGTTTGCATTGTCTTGCAAAGTGCCCCTTCTCCCCACAGTGGTAGCGAGTGACACATGCCATGTCAAAACCAAATTTAGAATCCTTATTCTAGTTGATTTCTTTGCCAGTCCTTTTCACAAAATCCTTTGCTTTTCTCACAGCACTAGCCAGAACCCACATGATATCAATCCTCTCCATGTCATCCGGGTCAATATGAGAATAATCATCATTAGTCAAGTAAGGATTGCCAATCTGTCATGCCACTAATCCATCGTAGGAGCTAACAAGAGTAGATAGAAGACCCATGTGCTCCTTTGCAACCTCTACAGTCACTTTATCAAAGTTGTCTGTCTTCATACTTATGACTGGTTGACAGCTTTCTTTCTGAGAACTGGATGATGAAGAAGATTGACTAAAATGAATCTGATTGGAAGATGGAGCTTTAGTAGTCTCAGAGACAAAAGCAGTCTTCAGTGGAGCGTGAGAAGAGGCTCTCTCTACAGTAGGTGTAGAATAATACAGTGAAGGGTCCTTAACTTGAGCAACTTTTTTAGCCTTCCACTTGTTCTCAATTTCCTGCTCTTTCAACTTTTGGATGAAATCATTTATGTCCATACTTGCCATTGTCTCATTCTGCTTTAGAACCATAAGAAAAGATTCCCACATTGGAGGTAGGGCATCTGCTAAGCACTGAATCTTCTCCCGAGTTGTAGTCTTGACTTGATGATTGAACAGCTCACTCAGAAGATGGTAGAATCTTGCAATCAGATCATCCAGTGATTCGTTTCCCACATACATGAAGTTGTTGAATTCCTTCCTTAAAGCTTTTGACTTGATGTTCTTCAGCGCATCATTTCCCTCGTATCTCTGCTGTAAAGCATCCCATAGAAACTTGGAAGATGTAAACTGTCTGAACTGATGAAAGATATCAGTTGCAATTGACTGGGACAGGATAGCGTAGGCTTTCTTCTCATAATCATAAAGCTTCCTTTGTGGTTCAGCCATCGTGTGACTAATATTGGAGTCCCATCTTCATTAAGAGGTCTCAGATAACCGCTCTCTATCATCATCCACAAGTTAGTATCAACTCCATTGATGTGGATTTCAAACCTGTACTTCCAATGGGGATAATCATCTAATGAAAGCAACTTGGGAGCTTTATTAGAGTTTCATGTCTCTGTCTCAGTGAGCAACAGTGTCTGAATGCGATGATTCTGGTTCGCCATCAAAGCTAAGTCATCCATTTGATCAAGAACAAGAGGGTCCAACACTTAGAAAAATTTTGAAATCTGATGGCCGAATGTCGGAGACCGAATGTAGTTGATATTGGCGAATGAATAAGCAAAATGAACTTAAGGGCCGAATGAGCAACTCAGAATGACAACTAGGACCGAACGAATAGGTCTGACGAATGAATGAATAGCCAACTGGAGTTATTTGGCGAATGAGTAAGCGAAAGAGAGCTATTCGGCGAATGAGGCTGATTTGGCGGAAAGAGGGTGATTCGGGCAAGCTATTCGGTCGGGTAGATCATTTGGGCTATCTGGGGTTTTCAGCTGCAAAAATCACGATAACTTTCGATTTAGACAAGATCTAAGCACCAAATTTTGTACAGAAAATCAAGACATGATTACCAACCAATTGTGATAAACTATTTGACAAACCAACCACAAAAACCCACCGATTTTAAATGAAACAGTGACTTGGAGGGCAAGAAACCTAGGGTTTTTGCAGATCGAACAATCAATCAAAGAGATGATGATTTGGAATGGAAATCGAGCAGAATCAAGAGCCAAAGCTCTGATACCACTTTGTAGGACCAACTAGGAGCTCAGAAACAATCGGGTTCCAATGGAGATCTGCTCGACAGCCACTGGATTAGTGCGGAATCCTATTCCATGGTTTTCCAATCGAAACCAACAGCAACTGTGGTGATCCGAAGGTAAAGGATGAATGTTTGATGCTAGATAGAACACCATGGGTTGAGAATCGAACTTGGACAGCAAGAACCGCTCAAAACTTCTAGGGTTTGACACTGGAGTGCTCAGGGAAGAAGGAGGGCTAGAAAAAGTTGGGTTTGAATCTGTTTGGGTTGGTTTTTATTGACTGTACTCATTCGGGCGAGTGAGTGGCCGAAACAACTCATTCAGCGAATGACTCAACCGAATGAGCTTGAACCAGCGAATGAGTCATGCAGGTGACTCATTCGATCGCCCAAGACCTTCTGTAGGCATTCATTCGGCCGAATGACTTCATTCATAGAGTCATTCGCCCGAATGGGTCTATAAACATAAATAATTAAAGTTAAACATAATCAAACACTTATAAACTAAAATAAACATTAAGAACAAGCTAGAAATATTGATTTTATTAACGATATAAACTTTATACGTCAAAAGATCATACAAAACTAAACTAGGGACATTTCGTGCACCAACACAATGTCTGTATATATCATCATGGACCTAACTTACCATGTCGCGTTTGCAACTACTGCGGTAAGTATGGACATTTTTCCAACATGTGTAGAAGTGCACAACAAGCGCACCGGATGCAACCTGCACCGCTTGCATTACCTTCTCCACATGCACAACAACTTCAAGCAATACATTTTCGTCCTGCGCCAACACAGGCGAGAGCCAGTTACGAGTGAGGTGATGTTGTGTCACACCCCTGCGCCGCGTGCGGAATCCACGGCGCGGTGACGTATGATCAGTTGAATCATGCACAAGTATTGAATAAGAACAACCACAATGGATTACTATGTTGCATAATTGTTTAGACAATTGTTTAGTTACAGACAATCTATCTACCAAAAGAAAGACAACTACAGACCCAAAATATGGTTTACAAAATAAGACTTCAAACAAGACAATTAAACATTTAGGATTTTGTGTGTTTCTAATCCATCCTAGCATGTTTCTTCATCTTGTTCTATCTTAGAATGGTCTCCTTAGTTGTCCCTGAGAATGTCTTAAACCTGATTACCTGAAACACGTGAAAAGTAACTGTCAACTACAGACGTAGTTGGTGAGAACAATAGGTTTAAACATTTGTAAACATGAGTATATGATATAAGACATAGGTAAGTTAAAGCATCATAAGATTCACATGGATGAGCTGCAACCCAAACTAACATCAAGTAAGAAAATGAGTGTAAACAGTCCAATCACTGTTCGCACGAAAGCCAATAATATCAAGTCCCAAACCACGTTTGGAGTTAGATAATACGTCAGCAGTTTTTGATAACCATATGACACCAGACCTGCAGTTGGCTTTTAAAATAAATTTAAAAGCCAACTCCATCCTGGATAAGAAAACAATGACACCAGACCTACAGTTAGCTTTTAAAACAAATTTAAAAGCTAACTCCATCCTGGATAAGAAACAATGAGTCCGCTTTCCCTTGTTGTGATCACCCAGTACTAACGACAATGAAACTTGATGGGTTTATAAGTTTGTTTACAACAATGGACACCATGTTTATGAATCTTACTTTAACCGGATGTGTTAATGTCTTATTGAAAACCTGGATTTAACTCCACGAGTTGAATCCTTTGTTTATGTAACATGAAAATGAATCCCTTGATTTGATTACCATGATGTGAACCATATGATTTGAATACCATGAAATGAACCATTTGATTTGAATACCACAAAATGAACCACTTGATTTGAATACCACAAAATGAACCACTTGCTTTGAATACCATGATATAGTGACCTTGTGTAACAACAAGGTTTTTAACAAAAGAAAGAGTTTATGAAATCATTTATTTAAAAATGTTTATCCTTTAAAAGAACATTTGAGTAAAACTGTTATAAAACATTTCAAGAAAACATTATAAAATCCTTTTTAGTAATAAGGGTTTAATAGTGAATAATTCCTTTAAAACAGTTGACAATTTCCTTAAACAGTTGAAGAATCACTTGGATTCATAAGATAAACCTGTAATGTTTATGAATACACATAAACTGTGCAATGAAACAAGATTGAAATAGCGGTTTTGATTCACGTGTTCCACCCCAAAACAGTTATAAAACAGTAAAAGAGGGGCTAAAGTTTTCACCTGTCTGCAGTAGACTCTGAACTAAAACAGATAGCAAGTAGCAAACAGGACTTCTAATTGTTTCCTATAACATTGTAATCATACATAAGATATAGGATTTATAATTGTATAGACTTTGATTCATTGATTGACTTGTGTTCTCAAGATTTGATTGTTGTGAAAACTTGAAAGTTATGATTTGAATCACTTGATTGATCATGGGTCAATGAAACTTATGAAATGTTCTTTTGTGTTCAAACTTGTTTGTACACATCACATGTGTTTGAGAATTTGATTAACCTTTGATTACTATGATTCATGAAAGATGTTCAATTGTTTTCAAGTTCTTGAAATTGTGATGTGATCCTCATGATTAAGTTTAGTTATAAACTTAAACCCAATAAGATCGAATTACAATTTACTTTGAGTGGTGGCCTATAATTTGGGCCTTAAGCCCATGAAACCATGATGGTACTTAAACCGAGTCCATGGGCCAATTAGGTTAATGGTGAGCCTAATGGGCTTGGATTAGGCCTAAGAATTTAATTGGGCCCACTAATGTGTATGTAACCCACACAAGTTTCTAAGACAATATCGGGCCAATTAAACCATAATGGGCCAATTTAACCCTATTGTGCTTAGTTGAAACCTATGGGCCAAGTGTTAATGAAATTGGGCCATGAAGAACCGGATTGGGCCGAAAGGGTTTGGGCTGCCACCTTAGGCAGCGAACCCTCCAATTTAATGGACCAAGGTTCGGCCATCAACATGACAAGGTTCGGCTCTATCAGTAAATCAAGCAAGGTTCGGCCTTAGGTTTGTGTTTAAGATGGTTCGCTGCATGGCAAGAGGCTCGGCTGTTTAAATGGTTCGGCTACATCCCTATGGTTCGTGTCTACACTAAAGTTCGTAAGACACATGAAGGTTCGGGCAGCTAGGGTTCGCTGCATGAAAGCTTCGGCTGGTTTTAGCAACAGTATGCGAAGGTTCGTGTAGTCCAGAAGGGTTCGTGACCTTAGGATGGTTCGTCGACAGCATGAGGGCTCGTGAGGACCCCTAGGGTTCGGCTGATAACTCCACGAACCATGCAGGGTTCGTCGGGCTCGCTGTGTTCTCTAAGGTTCGGCCAGGTGCTGTTTGAGGGTTCGGTCCCTGAACCTTCGACGAACCTGTAACCTGGATCGTCTCCTTCGTCTAAACCTCATTTCTAGACCACGATCTAGGTCATCCTAAGCTCAATGAAGGTTACTACATGTGCGAAATTCAAACGATGGTGCAAGAGAACCGGTTATGTGAGTGTTTAACAAACCCACGCACAAAACCCTAATTCCCGCAACTTCTTTGGCTCATACCTCGTTTTTGGCTGGATGAATCTGGAAAATTCTTGTACTTTCGTGTAGAGTTTGTCGAGAGCTTCGCGTGGACACCAAGAACACCGAAATCCGTCGAGAAATGAAGAAGATACGATCGTTTAAAGCTTGGTTTTTAGAGAGAGAAAAGGTTTGGCCGAATTTCTAGTGAGAGAAAGTGGTGTAGGTGAAATAAATGAGGGTTTAAGCCTTGTTCAAGGCTTTTATAGTCCGGGTGGTGTTCGGGTTCGTTTCGGTTGCTCGGTTCGCGTTTCCGAAACGTAATGCGTATTTTACGCGGTTAAAAATAAAAAAGTTATTAAACTCATTAAAATGATGAGTTTCAAAATTGTAAAAATATAAAATAATTAATTTAATTATTTTACTCTTCGTGTGTTGCCAGATCGTTAAACACATACAATTACGTGTATACCCGCAATCGCGTACGTTTTCCGATCGTATTAATTATTTAAAGTCGTTTAATCGTAATTATAAGTTCAACATTCGTACTATTATGGATCGTCACCCATAACTATACTCAGTCTCGCTTACAGATTACGATCTTTGTTGAATTAATTAATTGTTATACTATTCGTCTCGACACTACGCACTAACACTAACCTGTTACACCGAACGCAGTATATGTATAGGGCTCACTCTCGCTGCCCACCACTGTTTCGATATAACAAGTTACTGTTCTTGCCTAGTGAAATCGACTGTAATTAAATAATACATACTTGTTTTCTGATTACTAAGATCCTGTAACACACAAGCACACATTTTGAACATACGAATCACATTGATGAACTGAACCATGAATAGACACTGTTCTAACACTGTTTACAACTACATGACTATATGCACAAATGTTACATGTTGGTCATTTCAGAAACCAGTGCCCAAGACTAACTGGTAATAACCAAAGGGTGGCAAGAGGCAGAGCCTTTCAAATGAATGCTCCAGCAGCTCAAGCCAACCAGGATGTTGTTAACGGTACGTTTCTGATTAATAACTCTTATGCACCTATCTTATTTGATTCCGGTGTTAATAGGAGTTTTGTTTCTTATGAGTATGAATGTATGCTTTGTATAACATGTACTAAATTAGACAAACCATTTAATGTACAGGTGGCTGACGGTAACATTATTGATATTGACACTACTATTATTGGATGTACTTTGAACTTAAATGATCGCGTTTTTCCTATTGATCTTATACCTATGCATCTTGGTAGCTTTTATGTTATCATAGGCATGGATTGGTTAGCCACCCACAAAGCGGAAATAGTTTGTCATGAGAATTATATACATATTCCCTTACATTCGTGTGAAACTATAAGAGTTTTCGGGGAAACCGCTAGTAAAGGTCTTAGGATAATGTTATGTACCAAAGCCCATAAGTACCTTAGGAAGAAATGCATAGCTTTCTTAGCACATGTGGTGGAAAAGAAGAGCAAAGCTAGAGCATACAACATGTTCCAGTGATACGAGATTTTTCTAAAGTATTTCATGATGATTTGCCGGGGATTCCACCAGAGCATTAAGTAGAATTTCAAATCGAATTAGTATCTGCTGCGAACCCAGTCGCCAAGGCTCCTTACCGATTTTTGCCTTCCGAGTTACAAGAATTGACGAGTCAACTACAAGAACTGTCTGATAAAGGATTCATTCGCCCGAGCCATTCACCATGGGGTGCACCAGTCCTATTGTTCTAGATGAAGGACGGGTCGTTTCGGATGCGCATCGATTGCTATGGATTGAATAGGCTAACCATTAAGAATCGATACCCGTTGTCGCGTATCGATGATCTCTTCGATCAACTTCAAGGCTCGGCATGGTTTCCGAAAATTGATCTTAGGTCTGGGTATCATCAGCTTCGTGTACATGAAGATGATATTCCCAGGACAACTTTTAGAACAAGATATGGCCATTACGAATTTCTAGTAATGCCCTTCGGCCTTACCAATGCACCTGCTGCTTTCGTGGACCTCATGAACCGTGTTTGCAGGCCATACTTGGATAAATTTGTGATTGTATTCATAGATGATATATTGATATGCTACAAAAGCAAAGAAGAACACGAACAACACCTTAATTTGATTCTGGAAATCTTAAGAAAAAAACAACTGTATGTCAAGTTCTCCACGTGTGAATTTTTGCTTAAGGAAGTTCAATTCTTTGGACACATAGTTAATAAAAAGGGTGTTCACGCGGATCCTGCAAAGATTGAAGCTGTGAAAAATTGGAGTACACCGAAGACACCAACGGAGATACGTTCATTCCTAAGACTTGCCGGTTATTATCGGCCGTTTATTTCGAATTTCTCCAGGATTGTTGTTCCCCTTACTTCCATAACTCAAAAGGATAGGCCTTATGAGTGAGGACCAAAGCAAGAAGAGGCATTTCAGACACTGAACCAGAAACTTCGTGATGCTCCTGTCCTGTCACTACCTGATGGAAATGATGATTTTGTTGTTTACAGTGATGCGTACAAGCAAGGTCTCAGTTGTGTTCTTATTCACCGGGAAAGGTTGTGGCATATGCATCAAGAAAGTTGAAAATCCATGAAAAGAACTACACTACACCCGATTTGGAACTTGGTGCAGTCGTGTTTGCTTTGAAGATATGGAGACATTATCTTTATCGCACTAAGTGTGTAGTCTATACAGATCACAAGAGTTTGTATCATATTCTTAACCAGAAGGAACTTAATATGAGCCAAAGGAAACGGGTTGAACTGTTAAACGATTCTAAATGTGAAATTCGCTACCATCCTGGCAAAGTGAAAATAATAGCAGATACACTTAGTCGCAAGAGTCATGTTCAAATCCACAGTGTCCGAGTGCACACTAATCTCCATAACCATGTTTTGGTATCCCAAAAAAGCTCATTATCTCAATGCAGCCTACATGATGAGATTCTTGTGGGGCTGAATTACAATTGGAAACTAAGGATGATGGTTTGATGTACTATTTGAATCGGTTGTGGATACCGAACAGAGATGATCTTAGGATTATGATTATGAGCGATGCACAAAAGTCTCGATATTCAAACCATCCAGGTGTTTACAAGATGTACCAAGACCTTAGAGTCTTGTACCGGTGGCCTGGAATGAAGAAGGATATAGCTGATTATGTAGCCAAATGCCTTAACTGTGCAAAACTCAAGGTTGAACACCGGCGACCTTCGGGATTGTTAGAACAACCAGAAATACCCATGTGGAAGTGGGAGAATATATCCATTGATTTTATTACCAAAATCCCATGAACCACAAGTGGTCATGATAGCATACGGGTGATAATAGATCGGTTAAACAAATCAGCTCATTTCCTACTGATAAGGGAAACGTACCCTGTGCAGAAATTAGCTTGTATCTACGTTGATGAGATTGTTAGCCGACACGAGATTCCCTTAAGCATAATACGGATCGTGATGCTCGTTTGACAGCACGATTTTGGGAATCATTGCATGAAGCTTTAGGAACACGATTGGATCTCAGCACCGCTTATCGTCCTCAAATGGATGGACAGATGGAGCGGACGATTCAGACATTAGAAAATATTCTAAGAGCTTGTGTCATCGATTTCGTTGGCAACTGGGATAGCCATTTATCATTAGTCGAGTTCTCGTATAACAACAGTTATCATGCGAGCATTGGTATGGCACTGTTCGAAGCTCTTTATGGTCGAAAATGTCGGTCACCTAATTGTTGGACTGAGATCGGCGAATCGTAGATCAATGGTCTCGAGATTATTCAAGAGACGACTGACAAGATTCACCAGATCCACGACAATTTGTTAGCTGCTCGCAGTCGACAAAAGAGTTATGTGGATAAATGTCGTAAGCCTTTAGAGTTTCAACTAAATGATATGGTATTACATAAAGTATCAGAGTTGTATCTTTCGAGAAGAAAGGTAAGCTTGCTCCACGTTATGTTGGCCCTTTTAAGATTCTTGAACGAGTCGAGAAGGTTGCCTACAAGCAGGAACATCCTCCTAAACTCCGTAATGTACACCCGACCTTTAATGTGTCAAATTTGAAGAAATGCTTAGCTGATTAGGATCTTCAAGTACCGCTCGATGGTATACGCATGGAAGATACTATGCACTTTGTTGAAAAACAAGTCGAGATTATGGACCGTGATGTTAAGAAACTCAAGCACAGCCGGATCCCAATTGTCAAGGATGATGGGAGTCGAAGCATGGTCCAGAGTTCACCTGGGAACGAGAAGATCAGATGAAGCTTAAGTATCCACACTTATTCACTACAGTTACTCCAAGTTGAATTTCAGGACGAAATCCCCTCAACTAGGACAGACTATAACATCATTGTATTTCAGGTATTTTCATTACATATATACTTGTATTGATAGAACCTGATATGATAATTTGATGATTTGGATTTGATTGATGATATTATTATTGGTATGCATTGATGAGAACATATGATTAATAAGCATAAACCATGGGAAAGTTTAGTTTGGAATACAAATAGACTAAACCACAGTGTTTATTACAGATGAATATATATGTATGATATGAGATGGTGTGATTGAGATTGGTAGTTGTGTAGGATTATATCACCAAATATAGGCAAGGATATAGTGATGGTATATCAAAGAGGTGGTGGACTGGCGGCTGGATAAGTTGCGACTGATTCCTATGAATGCCCTATACAAAAATTTTGTTGATGCATATTTTGGGTGTTCGCTGCTAGTCGAATAGATTAGATTTGTATTTGTTCAAATTGTAATCACTTGTATGTGTTGGTATGTTGTTATACTAGAAACTGAGTCGCTCACAGGAGCATATGCGAATGGATTTTATGTAAAGGGGTCCATTCGGGCGAATGGGATACAGACCCTATAAATACCAGTTTCCAGATTTTAGGGTTTAAGGTTTGTGTGTGTTCTTGGGTTTGAGCACGAGAGGGGCATAGATCATGCTCGATCTCTCCCCGGCAACACTATGTTCTTTTATGATGTGAATTCAATCATGTAATCATTCGATTCTTCAATATACCATTTGATTTTATTCATCATCTTCATGTGTGCAAACCCTAACCGTCCGTCCAAAGTGAAATTGGCGGTCCTAAAACCTCTTTACAACTTTCTTCGGTTTATCATGAGTATGTCAGTGTTGAGGATTTGGTGAGGAGAATCCGAGGTTTTGTTGTGAATTGTTAACGGCTATGGTATGATCACTAAATATAGTCAAGGACACACGGTCATGGTTTATCAAATTGGTGGTGGGACGGCGGTTGAATAGGTTGCGACCGACTCCTACGTATGCCTTATATATAAACTTATTTCGATCGATCATGGATGTGTCAGTAATATGATTTAGTGGGGTTAAGGATTCAAAAATTGAAAATTGATATGCATATTTAATTAAAATAATGAAAAGGATACTAAAAATAGTTACGCGATAATGAGGTCACAAGTAAAACTTATAACGCGAATGTTATTTCAGAAATCTTAGCCTAATAATGTGTTCGCGTGGGTGACGATTCACACGAATATAATTATTAGAAATGATATACTAAAATGATATTCCGTAAATTGTAAATCAAGTTGTAATCCGATACAAACGTTGTAATTATAAAGGTGATGATCTTTTTAATTATAAACGTGAGTTACGCGTTCAAACCAGATGACCAAAGTAATATCTTTACGATGTTAAATTAATAAAAAAGGATTTAAAAATATTTATTAGAAATTACTACCTTAAACGGTTTTAAATAAAATCATTTCATTAAACGTTTCGTAATTTAACGATAACATACGTAAAACTGATCAAATTAAAATCGTTAATACGTAAATAATCGTAACCGAGCATCCGCATTCAACCCAGGCTATAAAAAGGAAGAAATCTTTCTTCTTCCTCATTATGCCAAGCTCGCTCTCTCTAAAAACACAAAATTTGGCACTTTCTCTTGCTAGAACTTCTCTCTAAAAGTTCTTCTTTATATCTCAACCATTTTGGTTGATTCTTGTCTCAAATCGCTCGTATAATCTTGTAGATCATAAACCCACAAGGATTTCCAGCATTTGATTGAGTTTTGAAGGTAGATTATATGTTTTACTTTACGGGTTTTCACTCAAAAACAAATAGGTTATGAACACCACCTTTCTAAACGATCACAACATCTTAGAACCTTAAAATATATGTGTTTTGATCGACGGGGAGCCAAGGAAGAACCTGTAACTGGACCTGACCGGTCATGGTAGTTGGAGAAGATGACCTCCCATCGATATTGACAATATCGATGGGGAGGATCATCGAATCTGGTCACAACCATCGATACTAACCATTGTTAATGTTCCAACGATACTGCACTTGCCGAACTTACAAAATTGACAAAGATCGGTTGAACTTGATAATATCGATCAAGGTCCTGTAGAGATTATTAGTCTCGACAACTCTATTGTCGAACTTCATAAATTCAAGAAGGTAGAATCAATATTAGGCATTGAACTTGGTCATCGATACTAATGGAAAGAACCGTCGAGACTAACCATCGAGACTTATACTCTTGATGGTGATGTTGTCGATACTGAGTTAAATTTCTAACTGTCGATGCTGTGGGCTAACCCTGTCGATACTAAGTTTCGATACTAAGGGTGTAACAAGTTAATATCGATAGATGGACACATATATGAAATTAACTAACTTAAGGAATGTGTAGCATGCATCGAAGCATGCAAGTACATATATATATATATATATATATACTAGTCGGAAACCCGCGCGATGCGGCGGCGACGATTATAATTTACAATACGGTGTCACGCATTTCCGATTCATGGTTAATCAAATTTTAGAATACCTTGTTTAAGTCAAAAATCAAACCTAATAATATATCTTATTAATTATTATACACTTCTAATTCCAACACAAAAATTTAGTAGTTTTTACCATTAACTAAAGATAAAACACTTGAGTATAATCGTGAGAACTAACCTATTCTTCGACATATTAATTTGTTGCTCTGTTTATAGCAACTGCAAAATCCTTCAATTAACATTTGAATCACGGGCAACCTTTAGATAAAAGATGCAAAATCTCATAGGCAACCCTTAGATACCTAAATTAGAAGACCTAGTATAGAGCAGTGTTTATATATCTATTATACACCAATAAAAAAGATTTGGTGACAAAAAATCTGGTTATCCATATAGGAAACCACAAAAATCAAGCATAAGAACAAATTTCTAGGAAATCCATAAATCAAACTATGATTATATGAATGTTAACTTGCACAAGAACAAGTTTTAGATAAAAAGATTATACTCATTGGTTATTCAGGTAGTCTTCAATCCCATTCTCATGATGATCAACGTTAATATGTAAAATCAATACGATTACAATTACAACACACATATTTTAAGTCAAATTTCAATTTGATTCACTTTTGTATATCGAATTTTAAGTACATCAGTACATGTACTCAAATTAAGTTCATGCATAAGAAAAAAACCTAAAGAACGCAATCAGAGCAACAATAGTAGCTTGAAGGATCTCATTTTCGGCACAGCCCGAAAGAGAATTCACTGAAAGGTCACTTTTTCTTGTTTCAGCTTTTGGCACAAAAGTGTGGCTTAGAGCTCATATCAAGTGTTCTAGAAACAATGATGAAAGCTCGTCGTGTAGTGAAAAAACCTATACACTGGAAAAACAAGTATACTTTATCCTTGTTGAATGATTGATTTCATTGAAAAATGAAGGAATATATAGGCATTCTAGTTCTAGTTTCAACATCAATGCAAGCCCACATAAAATGAATCTTGTATTGGCCAACCACCTGTCATTCTAAGTATGTCCTTAGTGACAATATCTCTTGCTCCAACAGTCAATAATTCATTAAAAACAACTCCCGAGATGGTATTTTCAGCAAGAGAAGAAATCTTCAGAAAATCAAAGAATATAATATGAATAAAGCACATCAAAAAAAGAATATATATGAAAGGTGGAGTTCAGACTTGTATTTTAGAACTTAATTATATAATTAGTGTGACCTAAAATTGCTATAACCAGTCTTGATTGTTTGAATAAGCATATTCTACCTAAGATTGTTTACAGGATAAATAATAATCAGCTTCATACAAAATGCAATACAACTTTATCAAAATTAACCATCTAATTTTGATTATTCAATATCACACAACCACTTTTAAAATGCATTGTGCTAAAGCAGAAAAACAAAACAAAATGTAAACATAAATTTTTCAAAATTCTTGATAGAAAAACTCATAGCTACAATGAAAAAACTATCCCAATTTATAGTTCATATATTTATATTGCTATTAATATTTTATATCTTTGTATGTACAAAAAAATAAACGTTGTCATAAAATGGCTTTCATATTAGATCAATTGGGTTTTTATTGCTTTTAATCATCAAGCACCTGAAAATAAACGACGATAAGATCCCAAAAAGAAATTGCTGTAAACCCAAGAAATAGATTATATATCATTGATATTAACCAAACTTAAGTAGAATGAAAAAACCATGAAATTAACATGGCCACTTTGATCCATAAAATCTATGATAACCTGGTGGGTTTAGTTCAAGTTGACCAGAGAAAGAGTCCATATGATAAATTTTTAGTTTCATAAATAATCTTACTTTGAGTAATATTGACGTCTGACACTTTGACCATCATTGACCTCTCTAGAATACATGGTGGTGATTCCAAGCGTCAGCCTTTCATCATCAACTTCCCTTACATGTATTTTTTTCCATGGTACATCATGTACAAACTCCTGCAGTGAAAACAATACTCATAATGTCAACATTTCAAACAAACAAATGTTGAGGGGCAAAATACCCAAGTTCATGAATCAGTGACAATAGCCTTGTTGTTTCTTTACAATTCGAATCAGACAAAGGTTTTTGACTCTCCTCTGCTAGCATGTTATTGTCTAAATTTCTCATCTTCAGTTTCAAATATGATATTAGGGGCCAACAATGGGAACTACAACCTGTACCCACCAGGTTAGTTTAACTACCCCTGCTGTATCACTATCAGTTGACAAATGTTTTAATTTGTTATTATGATTACTCGTAATAACATGATAAAATGTCAATAATACATCATTACATCACTTTTAACCACTTAAAATTCCTAAAAATGAGATTTTATGAATTAGAACCCTTAGTTGTTGGTGATGCTAATTTCTGTAAGAAAACTTGGCAACTTAACACGACCAACTGCTCCCACAACTATATGTCTATATCCAACCCTATTACAACAATATGATTATATATTATGATACTAAATTAACTCAAATAAGCTGCACTACAGTAGCAATTCTCAAGGCCTCATTTTGTAAGATCTCCGAGCTCATTAAATAATAAAGCGGTACTCCAACCCCATGTAAAAATATGAAGTGTCAATTTACTTTCTCTGTTGGACCAACTTGTTTTGATAAAATGCTCCATAATTAAAAAATAACAATTTACTTGTAAGATAAAGGATAAATTAAAACCAATGAACAAAGATACAACAAAAAAAAATAAAGAACACATATTTGGTCAGACAAATACTACCATAAGTTGAAATGTGTTTGCAAAATAAATAACCTATTTGATCCCAAAATTCATTAAGTATTGGTACATATATGTGGTATTGATCAATTTATATCATGTCCAAATTAGGGAGGTAATCAATCTCATCTCACAATAAACCTATATTCATTGAAACAAAGAAACTCATCCTTCCTGTTAATTTAGAATTTGCAGATGTGAACTTACCTGCATTTGAGTTTTATATTCACGATAATTTTGCACCTGCCAAATACGTTAATTTCCAATAAACTTGTACTTACCATCAGATCAATTTATTCTTCGAGTTCCTGTAACACCAGAAATGTATGAGTTTAAGTATAAAGGGTGTATCTATAGTATGATTATAGGGAACACTCATATGTTCAAATGGATGCATCTAACACATATTTATCAAATACAATTTATCATCATAAATACATTGAGGAGTATATAGATTAGAAACTATAATCTTGACACACTTGGGTGATATCACAATATTCTTCTCCCAGCATTTGATGTCCTGTACTCATGTCCTATTGTAAAAATATAATAAAGTGTGTGGCCCAAAAGCTTGGTCTACATAATCTTACATCATTTAAAGCACCTGACCCAATTTGATGAAAATTTTATTGAGATTAACACAAAACTTTAAAGGAACCAAGAAACTTCAAACCACTACTGTACATGCAAGATCTAATACAAAAACTAATTTGTGGTATTATGAAAAATAGGGACATGGAAAGCATTATACTTAAAAATGTACAAGAACATAGTTTATGATGTTATGACCTTTTAAAGTCAAAACTATACTTATAATAACTATATTGAAAAAAACTTTGCTTTGATTTCTTTTTGATGTGCGACGATCAAATTTGAAAATATGTTAGAAATCATATCAACATGTCAAACTCATTTGTTAACACCCAAAACAATTGAAACAAATTACAATTCACATGAAAAATATATAAAAGAGGCTGATATCATTTATATAATTGAAATTGATCAATAAAACAAACAAAACTAACAAAAGAACTACACCACTTTATCATCATACCTAAGAAGTTTTTTTGTGACATTTGGAAATTTAGCTTGAGCATAGGATTCATTAATGTTTTTCACTGTGATATATGTTGGTCCTGCTAAATCTTTCATAAATTGTGAAAATGTTGATGCATTGGTAGGAGTTGAAACAAAATCAATTATTTCTGATTAAGCTATATCCAATATATTAACTTTTGTTGTTGTAATGAATAATGTTGATGCATAGTTTCTAGATCCCAAACATAGCCACACACACCTGCACAAAATAAAGTACCCACAATCAGTTAACCCTTGTTCAAGAGACCTAGTACCACTTAGAACAAAACAATAGAAAAGAAAGGGAAACAATCATCTGTTACCCATAGTGTCTTCAAACCCTAGAAACAAAACCAATAAATGTCGTATCCAAGGTCTGTGCCATCGCTTAAACCTTCAAATATATAGCTTCAAACACCATATTGGCACCCTTATGCGGCCTGACTTAGAGTAAGATCCAGATTTTTTGGTTATTTTGTCACTTATCTTGATTAATAAACTCATGTGCAATGCTACAAAAGGGACCTATAGAGCAGGTCCAGTACAATATGTCAAAAGAAATATACATGTTTATGGATAAGATAGGACAAGAATTTAAACCTATCATCTATGTTAACGAACATTTTTGCAATAAAAAGTTAAATATGATGAACGTAGAGATACCTTGAGCTCAATACTACTTTCATTAGTGTTATGCTGGGAAAGGTTCAAAAACAATTTATTGTTAGCAAGGAATATCCTAAATGCCATCTTTAGAGCAATTTATATTGATGTTGATCCATTATATGTAAAATGTACTCTAGAATCCCATCCTTGATGAAAAGTAAAATCACCACATAAATAACAATAAAAATTGTCACATTATTATTAAAATTATATAACTTTTTAAACATTATTACTAAAGTTATACAACTTTTTATACGAATTTGACAAACTAAATGATTGTAGCAAATTAAAAAATCTGGACATATTTTTGGGTCAACCATATGGTTTCAACTTGTACTAAAAATGACTAACCCTATTACCAAACCCGACCCGTTTTGCCACTCCTACAAAAAATTTAATATTGCAGTCATTTTAGTTTATAAAACTAACCTTTTCCTATACCTTCAAGAAAAAGCTCTGCATATATAAAAGCAGGCTAATGAACAATCTCAGGGAACATCACATGCCCATATCTGCAGTCGTATAACCCATTTCCCATGCCACCTTAATATGAACCCATCTAAACACGTAAGCACCATTAAGAAATACTTACAGTGCTGTCCAAACCAACCATATATAATTAGATATAAAGCGAGAAACAAAAATGCTCCTAAATTAAGAAAAGAACAAAGATAAACAAAATCTACCTGTAAAGGAGCATTAGGGCCCTGAGTCCACCAGCTTGCACAAGCATCAAACATTTGAGAAATATTGCTATGATCCATCATGTGGAAAGAATCCAGAATTCAAATACGATTTACCAGTCAAATTTTTTTTCTTATATTTAAATTTCAGAACTAATTAATATATTAAATATGAATTCAGAAGATTCATGATTCAGCGTTTTGAAATACACACGAACATACCCAACACATACAGAACTACATATCAATTAGGTTAAAATGCAAAAGAAACATACCAATTTTCTGAGGTAGGGATATGCAAACGCAAGAGAAGCAGGAGGATCGGTTGAGGAAAAATTGAGTAGAAACAACCTTCTTTATTGGTGAAATCCAAATTTTTGAAATTTGAATGTGGAGCCATTTCTCCCTTTATCGTGTATGCAGTGCTTTGAAATGAAGAATCCAAAACATTACAGGCTACCTGTTTTCGTCTTCAAGCATCAGAGATCTTCACGGGTGGAAAAATCGAATCTGGTTGAGAAAAATTCAAAATAAGGAAAGAAATTCATAGAGGAGCCCTGTGGTTGAAAAAGCGCACCTGATGATTTCTTGGTTTGGGCAGTTGAAGAAAAATAAGGAAAAGAATGTTGAAGGAGATGGGAAAGTAGGTAACCAGTTGTGTATTCGATATATGGTATTCAAAGATGTATTAAACGAATGCTGCATTAAAGTGTGGTACCACAAGCTAACCCAGATGTACATTTCTTAATTTTAAGACAATGAACCACTCTCTTACCAATATATATTATATATAGTAGTAAGATATATATATATATATATATATATATATATATATATATATATATATATATATGCACTAGTCGGAAACCCGCGCGATGCGGCGGCGGCAACGAATATACAACACGGTGTTCGTTTTTTTGGTAATTTATCATTGTTTTCGTGATATAAAAATTGCTATTGATACTTTTCCTCTTTGCATGCAGTTCGGTATGGTCTATCCATGACATGAGTTTTACAAAATACAAAATCCACTAAATTAATATACAAAAAACTAAAAAAAGTTTAAAAACAAAATGATCTTGAAATATTTTTTATCTATGTATATGACACTTTGACCTTTATTTTTGTCAACACAATCATGCAATTCCAACAAAAAGTTTGAAGTTTGAAGTATTTAACCATTCTGTGTTGCCTCTCAGCATGTTCACGGTCCTCTATTGATGTTTTGCTTCCTTTCCAAACAAAGATAAGTGGATCTATATATAATATATAACAATAAGATGGGTTCAAGGGTGAAGCAACATAAGCCAGTTAGATGTGCCAATCAACATTTAACAGTAAGCTATACAAATGTTTAAACAAGAATGATTCATGCTTACCAGAACTGCTATATTTTAGCTTGTTTGCCCTTGCAAGCTCTGAAAGATTCTTTAACATCAGCGAATACAATTAATCGATCTTCTATAGCACCAAGCGGGATCTACATGAAAAAGATAATAAACATACAAACATACCTAGTTTTGTTTAATGTGTATTTTTTTGTGGGAGTAGCTTCTTAAAATGCAGATGGACAGAGTCACCGATGTTACACAAACTACAAGAATGCCAAAGAAGGGTGCATATGGGTTGGCCAAAACACACCAATAGAGTATTAATCGGGACCGATTTAACTTGAAATCATTACTAATTCATTATACAGAAGTATTAATTTAATGGAATTGATAATATAATTAAAAAAATCAAAAAATTTATAAAAAAAATCTGCCCTACATTATACAGTATTACTTCATTAGCTCGAATCACCATCTGGTGACACAAAGCTGATCGGGGATTGCAAAATTTGCCAAAACTCAACTAAATAGAACTAAAATATAGGGTAAGATTGCAGAGTTTTTAAGTATATAAATCTTTGAAAATGGTTGATTATGAAAGAAAAAATACCAGCAACCTTAAAATTACAGGCAACCTCAAAAATACCTCAACCTCAACTTTGAAGAAGGTTGATATTACACTTTGAATGTTATACAAACCCCACAAAATTACCAACAACCTCAACATCAACTGAAACAAATTAATAAACAAATTTCAACTTCAGCTAATCTGATGTGTTATGCCACAGACTCAATTTATAACCTAAATCGTTGCTGACCATTCAACACACAATAAATCCAAAATCCTTACCTTTTCTAAGAGGAACAAAATCACAAGTCACCTCCATCACTGCTATAGGTGGTGGTGGTCTTTATCGAAAGCGGAATGGGGCTTAAGAAATAACGAAAAATAACTAAAGATTACAGATAAGGAAACTACCTGTGATTCTGCGAAGAACAACTTGCTTGAAAAATTGCACAATCCAAACAAAAAAATAATTTGTTATTTGCTGGTATGATTTTACGACCAACCACAAATTACCACAACGACCCTCAAAATACCACAACCAATTATGCAATTTATGAAGACATGCATCCATCAATATCGCTGATATCTTGAATAAATGTATATGCATACAAACTAACAAGAAAACTAATATTACCAACATGATGATCACTAAGAGCAGTATCAAGAAGCAATGGCAGTCAATGAGAGTTGCAAGTGAATATTTTTTCCCATTTTTCATCCAGGAGGTCTTCGGAAACTGTGACACCTCGCAAATTCCAGGTCAGCGTTAACTTTATCTTTAATAATAATGTGTGTTATTATTTCATACGTGGCACTAGAATAATTGTATTTAGTGTGACACATGACACAACAGTTCGAACACATCGATAATTCGAGGAATTATCGCACAATACTCGCTCGTGTCTTGAATAACGAACGTTGGTGAAATTATCAAACCACAGTCCACATACACCACACTTAGGTTCTAGGGAACCTAAAATAGGTAAAACGATGTTCATATGTCTCGAAACGATGTCCATAATCGAGAAATACGCGAAAAATAGGCCGAAACATGAAAATGGGTCAAATTGGGCCGAATCCAGGGTCCAGGCGGTACGCCTGACCCGATGACCCTACTCCTGGGGATGCGCGCGGATGAGGAAGGAACGCCTCTCATCTGTCTGACTCGCGTGTAACGCCTGGCTTCGGTGGTTATCGTCAGGCGATACGCCTGGGGTGTCTGACATCTAAAAATCTTGTAAATCTCATGATTACCACACGATACTCCTTTTACCCAATACCATACGTAAACCCCTCTATTTAATACCCCAAAAACGTCTGATTTCACTACTACAACACCACATCACACTCATTTGAAGCCTTGGAAGCCATTGTTGGGAGATTTGAAGCTTGGGAAGATCAAGGAAGACTCATAAGATCTTGTCACCACCATCACCATTTCTTGCACTAGTTGAGGAGCGATTCCAGGAGCTCAAGAAGCTGCTCAACCATTATCTCAACACATTCGAAGCTTTGGAAGGTAGATCTTGAGACTATGTAGCATAAAACTCACATACAACACACATAAACTCACATACAAGGTTCAAAGCTTGCACGCACACACTAGATCCACACATACACGAATTTTTCTTGTTTGAATTTGAGTTGATGATGTTTCTATGTTTATTGATGATTAGATGATGTATCTTTACATACTATGATGATGTTGTTATGATAGGATGTTCATAGTAGCTAAAATGATGGTGCTAGCAACATGTATGTATGATCTAGGTGGAGATTCATGAAGTTGATATTGAAGTATTATTGGATATGATTTATGAGATCTAAAAGTGTTATGAATAGCAAGATATGTTGAAATGTGATTTTTTTTACAAATTGTGATAACTTTAATATCATGAAATATTGATTTATGATGAAATGGCCTAATGCATGTGTTTAGATATATAAGTTATGTTCAAAATGGTGTTTAGAAACTAAAAGGATGGTTATTGATGTGTTAAAATTGTTAAAATCATCAAATATATGATTTTTATGAATAGTACCGTAAATAGTAACTTTATTTCACAAAGTCTATAAATGATGACATATTTGTTGTAATAAATACGAGTTAACGGTTATTTTGAACTAGGATGACGATATTAAGATGAGATGGTTAGTTAGACTTGGTGACACATGCTTATTTTGTAACTTTCTGATTATAGAAACTTTTACGCGCAAACTATGCTAAACCGACTATGTGTAACTATGTGCTATGTGATAACATGCTCATTTAGGATAAATATGCAAAATAGAATAATCGGAATATGATTTCTTGTATGACTTGCCTAATGTGAAAACTATTCTGAAATAGAAACTTACTATAAAGTAAGTTTCCTCACAAAAATGACTACTGGTATCCGTACACTTCACACGACACAAAACCGCACATTACACGAACACTTGATCCAAAACAGTCACCAACGGGTCGTTAGGTCAAACACGGTCAACGCGACCCACAAAACAACTCGGAGTTGTTGAACTCAAACACGGTTCTGTGAGACCCACATTTGTGAATACAAACTTATAACACCTATATGATATAGGTAACTACTAGCCGGCGAGCTACACAGTTCTTGTACGAACACTCTGCCAAACTCAGGTGAGTTTACGGCCCCACTTTTACTCTTTAACTGCTTTTGCTAAACTATTGGGGTGAGAATACAATGCAACTCTTTTAGATATATGACTGGTATGTTGTGAAAATCATTTTCGAGTGTAACTATTATCGCTTAAAGTCCTCACTTATCCTTACCGTTAGTTGTGTAAACAAACGAGTCGTAATTACGTAGTACTACTGGGTTTGACTAGCCCCACTCGGCACCAATGTTGACTGGAGGTCATAACGAGTGTAATTTCGATGTTGATGTCGGGTTCAGCGATGACCCGCGGAGGCAAACGGAAACAGTCGAGTTTCGGTAAGATGAACTGACACACTCCACGGATCGTAGTATCCAACAACAAAACTTAACATACCCAATATATGTCTGTTTACCTTTCAGTCTGTCTAAACCTGTGAACTCACCAACTTTTTAGCTGACACTTTTCGCATGTATTCTCAGGTAATTAATGGAGCACACGCTAGGACGCACTCAAGGAAGCATTAAGGAGTCTGAATGGCATATAGACTCATGTCCTAGGCTTGTGTGTGCATTTGTTGGTTTTTAAACCAATTTGAACAATGTAGTGTCTGTTAAACAATTTACTTTCCGCTGCAAACTTATTTACTTATGATGTTGAAACATTTTCCGCTGCATATTAAATGAAACTATGTTATTTTGCAAATCTGTGTGAATGTGAAACCCATATGGAGTCGTTCTATATGACCATGAGCTGTGATCCTGGCCACGTCACACCCACGTGGACTGACACCACGAGTGGGAATTTGGGGGTGTGACAGAAACACGAACAAAAAAATTGTCCAGCTGCAGCTAAGAGCCCAAATAGTGTAATCCGTTTTATTTTGCAACCCTACAACCAATTAATTACCATAAACTATTGTCTCATGTTTTGATAAATCTTGTTTGATAGCATCTCCTTCAAAATCTAAAGAAATATAAAGTTCATTTTTCGTATAAATTTTAATTCATTTTTTTTCAAATAAAAAAATTACAACTATTAAAAAGAGAAATACAATAGATCGTCTTTTCTCTTTCAACAAGTTGCTCTGATTTTTCATATTCTAACAATCATCGTAATTCAGCTACTTTGTTTGATAATTCCTCATTACCCGACTCTGCAACCACAAAATAATTTGTTATTTGCTGGTATGATTTTACAACCAACCACAAATTACCACAACGACCCTCAAAATACCACAACCAATTATGCAATTTATGAAGACATGCATCCATCAATATCGTTGATATCTTGAATAAATGTATATGCATACAAACTAACAAGAAAACTAATCTTACCAACATGATGATCACTAAGAGCAGTATCAAGAAGCAATGGCAGTCAATGAGAGTTGCAAGTGAATATTTTTCCCATTTTTCATCCAGGAGGTCTTCGGAACCACGAACAAAAAAATTGTCCAACTGCAGCTAAGAGCCCAAATAGTGTATTCCGTTTTATTTTGCAACCCTACAACCAATTAATTACCATAAACTATTGTCTCATGTTTTGATAAATCTTGTTTGATAGCATCTGCTTCAAAATCTAAAGAAATATAAAGTTCATTTTTGGTATAAATTTTAATTCATTTTTTTTCAAATAAAAAAAATTACAACTATTAAAAAGAGAAATACAATAGATCGTCTTTTCTCTTTCGACAAGTTGCTCTGATTTTGCATATTCTAACAATCATCGTAATTCAGCTACTTTGTTTGATAATTCCTCATTACCCTACTCTGCAACCACAAAATAATTTGTTATTTGCTGGTATGATTTTACAACCAACCACAAATTACCACAACGACCCTCAAAATACCACAACCAATTATACAATTTATGAAGACATGCATCCATCAATATCGTTGATATCTTGAATAAATGTATATGCATACAAACTAACAAGAAAACTAATCTTACCAACATGATGATCACTAAGAGCAGTATCAAGAAGCAATGGCAGTCAATGAGAGTTGCAAGTGAATATTTTTTCCCATTTTTCATCCAGGAGGTCTTCGGAACCACGAACAAAAAAATTGTCCAGCTGCAGCTAAGAGCCCAAATAGTGTAATCCGTTTTATTTTGCAACCCTACAACCAATTAATTACCATAAACTATTGTCTCACGTTTTGATAAATCTTGTTTGATAGCATCTCCTTCAAAATCTAAAGAAATATAAAGTTCATTTTTGGTATAAATTTTAATTCATTTTTTTTCAAATAAAAAAAATTACAACTATTAAAAAGAGAAATACAATAGATCGTCTTTTCTCTTTCAACAAGTTGCTCTGATTTTGCATATTCTAACAATCATCGTAATTCAGCTACTTTGTTTGATAATTCCTCATTACCCGACTCTGCAACCACAAAATAATTTGTTATTTGCTGGTATGATTTTACAACCAACCACAAATTACCACAACGACCCTCAAAATACCACAACCAATTATGCAATTTATGAAGACATGCATCCATCAATATAGTTGATATCTTGAATAAATGTATATGTATACAAACTAACAAGAAAACTAATCTTACCAACATGATGATCACTAAGAGCAGTATCAAGAAGCAATGGCAGTCAATGAGAGTTGCAAGTGAATATTTTTTCCCATTTTTCATCCAGGAGGTCTTCGGAATCACGAACAAAAAAATTGTCCAGCTGCAGCTAAGAGCCCAAATAGTGTAATCCGTTTTATTTTGCAACCCTACAACCAATTAATTACCATAAACTATTGTCTCATGTTTTGATAAATCTTGTTTGATAGCATCTCCTTCAAAATCTAAAGAAATATAAAGTTCATTTTTGGTATAAATTTTAATTCATTTTTTTTCAAATAAAAAAAATTACAACTATTAAAAAGAGAAATACAATAGATCGTCTTTTCTCTTTCAACAAGTTGCTCTGATTTTGCATATTCTAACAATCATCGTAATTCAGCTACTTTGTTTGTTAATTCCTCATTACCCGACTCTGCAACCACTATCATACAAAATGAAAAAAAAAAATTAAGGTTTAACAACATATAAATACACTTCAGAACAAGGGTATAAAGTAAATTAAGTAACTTGCTTAGGAACCAACATCTTGTTGTGGCAAATGCAGCTTCAAGTCTTGCTAAGTGTTCCTTTAAATTAATCATTAGCAAGTTAGACACCTTTTTAGAGTTAAAAGAAATCTCTGTTCAATCTAAAAAATCAAAAATGCGCATATTTTGGGTGTGAGCGAGTGGTGTTTGCTGATTTAAAAAACTAATAAATAAATTAACTTGTACCACTGTATTGATCATATGCAGCACCATCAATGATGAACTAACAGAATGCTCATCTTGGCTAACACAACAATCCTTGATTTGGCTCGTTTATATAAATGAGCTTTTACATATCAAGTTCATGTTACTGTTATGTGAGTTGTGTTTAGGTTCAATGATTCAACCTACCAACCCAAGATGATTCACACCTTTAAGTTATAACATATAGAAAAACCTAATAATGAACACAAATATCATGTGAAAAAATTGATTCATTTAACAACAAAGCCTACTTTTTGAAGATTTTGCTTAGCGAAGATGAAAGTGATTTACAATAAATTATGTTAAAGCCCTTGCAGAAGTCCTCATCTGCAGTAACCAAATTGAAAAGATTGCACAATGGCACAGTACCAGAAAAGAGGCAACGATCTGATTTCCTGTAATCACATGTGGAATTGAATCATTCACATATGATTAGCAAATCAACCATTCATAGCAGAGAAGATGACATATGTATTGTTACAACTTACAAGAGCTAAACACATAATAAGAATTAATCAAATCCTCATTAATCATGTTCTTCTTCTTGAAATAGCATTTCCTAAATTGCAAATCTACATCCTGCGTTTAGCTGATTGCAAAATAATAATTAGGGACATTGATTTTGTTGTTGGTTGTGGAGCAATTGAAGAAATACGCAACAACCAAAAACAATTATATGAAAGAAATGCGCAACAACCAAAAACAATTATATGGAAGAAATTGAAGCCATACCAACGAAACGGAGTGAAGAAAAAGTGCTCCTACATCAAGACTGAAAACTGCAAAAATAAAAAATAAAAAATATATGATAAAATTATTCCAATTAATTACATAGATGTGAAAACCGACCTAATATAATTTTATTTTTTTTTCATTTAAGCATATCATTGAACACATGGTTATTCACGGTCGTTGATGTAACCCTAAATGCCAGAATTTGTGTACCTTGATGGAATAAGAGAATGACTGAGAAGGTATGTGAGCTGTGTGAGGATGATCAGAGGTATGCTGTCAACCGCCATGGTTTGTTATGTTTCTCTCCGGCGAACTTCACCGATCAAATTAAGGAGTGTCTCAACTAGACTGGGATGGGTTTCACCTGTGCTTGTGAGTTGAATTTGAACATGAGAGCTTGCTTTAAGAGTTGAACGACCTGCCGTTGTAGCACCATCGCAAGTTTGTCTCCTCCATTGCTCTCTCATTTGCACATTTGAATGTGAACAAAAGATGAGGTTTGAAATTTGAAATATATTAGGGTTTTCAAATATACGTTTGTGATGTCTGAGGTAATTCAAGGCTTAGTCACTCAGTTGTGCATCACCTAATTGGGAGAAGGAAGCTGAGAATGGTAAAGGATGCTTTGGGTAGAACGAAAGTAGAAATCAAGATTTCAACAAGGAAAGAAGAAAGAAGATAGCACGGGTGTGATTTGAAGCATAGCTTACTTGTACCACAAGCTTTATAAGTTGTATTTTTCTTAATTTTAAGACTTTGGATGTTTATCTTACCAATATTCATTATATAATAGTAAAGATATATATATTTGATTACCACCTTTTATTAATAAAAATACGCAAACTTTTATGATTTACATAATTTAGATTTTGATATCATCATTATCATTTGTTTAAACTTAATAAGGTCTTTAAAACCCAAAATGATAATGGTTAACTTGAATAATGTTTTGTACAAGAATGAACAATACATGCATGGAATTATGCATGCATGCACGTAAAGATTATATGTAAGTATGAGGTTGTCACCTTTACAACATATATATATATATACACATGTATGTATGTGTGTGTTAGCATACCTTGGTTTTAAATAAAAATTTTCATTAACTATTTAAAACTAACAAGTTTTAAAACGTAGATTTATGATGATTACGGCTATTGTAACACATAAGTGTTTCATGATAACTTAGAAAATCTTACAAAAGTAATGACAAGTTCTAATGTAAAACTTAAACACTTGAAACATTACCCACTTTTAACGCATATGAATTCATGAACATAAAACATATGGAAGACAGGTTGTTGAGTCACAGTTGATTCCACCTAAGTGAGAGCGCGTTCTACAAAACATTCATTTATAAGACATCATTGTGAGTTCTCATAACCCCCTTTTTAAATCTTTTGTTTTTAACATGTATACCAAAATCATTATGATTTTTATATAACGTGTGTGGAACCTGGGTTATCATTGAGATATTATTATTGAGATATTATTGTTGATGTGGGTTATCATAACTCCTGTGAGTCATTGTTGATTGAGTTGACTTCGGTCCTCCACGATGATTTAATTACTGTTGATTGAGTTGACTTCGGTCCTCTGCGGTAATTCCACTGTTTATTGAGTTGACTACGGGCCTTCCCGATGTACAATATTGACAGTTATGCATATTACGAATATCGTATAATGAGTTGACTGTGGTCCTCCACTATGATTCTACCTACCGTTGATTGAGTTGACTAAGGTCCTCTGCGGTAAATTATTTGAGATTATTATGGTGATTGATGGTTATTGATTAATGTGTTTGGTTTAGATTGATTGAATGTAGTTGGATGATTACTTGGATTAATTGACTTGGTGTGTTTGCTTGTGTGTATACAGGTTATGATTATCTTACAGGTTTACACATGTTATTCTTATAACTTTTATAAATATTTTCGAAGTATGAAAAACTTATGATTACTCACCAACTACATTTGTAGTTGACACTTGATTTTCTACATGTTTCGGGGAATGAGGAGAAGTAGGTAGAGAAAGATAACTCTACAACTTTTGGACATCGTCACTTATGATATTGGACTTAGCTAAATTAATTGGATTACTGATGACTAGAGTTTAGTTAATTTAGCTATATATTTTGTGAATTTGTTGTAAATGATTCATATCGAACATGATTTTTGTGTAACTACTTTTAGTTAAATTAAATGATATGTGATGATATGTTTAGATGCCTATGAGCTTGTGAATAATCTACAAATCCCTAGTGGCATCCCGACGATTCCGCCATTGGCTGGGGTGTTACAGTTAATAAGTTGGATTTAGCTTCCTTTGCAATAATGAATGCTAAATTTAGTCACATGACTAAGATGATCAAATTCATTCATGATAATGTTTTTCAAGTTTTTAAAGACCATTATAATTAAATTAAAGCACTTAAAGCTCAAATGATAAATACTTCAGCTCAGGGTGAGACAAGTTGCAGAGCTGAAGCTATTACGCCATTTTAGGGACCGAGTGATGATGATCAAGATGATCAAGCTGGTGGTCCATCTGGCAATGATCCTTTTACTGGAAACAAGGAAGGATTAAGTACAGTTAATTTTGTATCTCAGGGAAGCCAGTAGGACAAACATCTGATAAGGGCAAAGAGAAAGTTCAAGAAGAAGACTTTATTGATGATTTGATTGTTGTTCAAGATCAAAATCAAGATAATTTGACTATAGATGCTCTTGTAGATATTGATGATGATGATCTTGGATATGATGATCAGGATGATGGAGACTATGTCTTGGATATTGAGCCAAGATTAACTGACAAAGAGTATCAAGTTGCATCGAGTTTTGAAGATATTAATGATGTATGTAAGGAGGATCTATAAGTAGGAGAATGGTTTCCTATTAAGGTAGTAAGAGGCTTGTTTCTTGATCTTGACTAGGAGGAGATGATGGTGAAAGAGAAAGCAGAAAATGTTGTGCTTGATTGTGTATTACAATCATGTGCAAATGAAGTTAAAAGAGAAACAAATTACAGCAGGGACAATCACTGAAGATGTACATAAATCTCTGACAACTGCTGAGGTGATTCAAATGGCAAAAGATTCTCTTGCATCTGCTCCTCAGAGTCCAATTTTGAAGAAACAATACAAGAATAAAGTTGAATTTGTTGGTAAAATTTTGGCTTGGAAATTTGAGATTGAAGGTAATCTCTTTATAGTAAACAGACTTGATGGTGTACAGTACTTTAAAAAGTTAATAATGAGCTTTCATCAGTTGTCTTTGTGTGAGTTAAGGGAGTTGGCTAAGATTAGATTGATAAATCCAACAAATGACTATATGGCTGGAATAATTGAGATAATAATAAAGAAAGAGGTTCGTACTTTGAAGTTTAATTTATTAAAACCACATACACTGAAAAAAATTCCTATAGTTGGGAATTTAGCTAGGGTTACCAGGAAGTGAAAGGGGAGATATGAATTCAAGCATATTAAATCTTTAAAGAATATTCCTCTGTTAAATTTTAACTTAGGTATTATGAATAACCTCCACTTATGGTATCTAGATGGTTATACTTCTAAAGCTGTATTTCATGATGAAAACAAGATGGAGTTGTGAAGAGTGTTTGATCCTATCCATCTGATTAACCTTTCAAAAAATGACCAGAAGAAGATACAACTAAAACAGATACAATATCATAAGGATCACATAGACGAAGCAATGCTGTTCAGGAAAGTGTTAGTGTTTGTAACATGCACAAAATTTGTGCTGGTAGTCATCTGCCTTCTACGTAGAAAGAATGAAGACTAACACTGAGCTTTTGCTAAGGGAAAGTCTGTAAGTACCCTGATAGCATCAGCCTCAGATGTTAAACTAAAGACTGAAGCTACTGCAGAGTTGAAGTGAAGACCTTTATGTTATTGTATTGTAATTGTTTAGTTTACTTTGTTTTGTTTTTGTTTCTTATGTTGTTTACATTTTTTTTCTTGTAATTAGACTAAGTGTTGGTTTCGTCAATACAAATAGTATCGATGATAGTACCATCGATACTATTAGTATCAACATTAACAACCATCGATACTAACAGTATCGATAGCAGGTCTATAAATAGCTTTTTTTCGATACTAATTGTATGGAACTTGTTCATAATTCAGATTATTAAGTGTGTGTTTCGCTCTTCTTGTACAAAGTTCATTCCAATTATTAATACAAGAGATTGAAGTTTGATCATTGATTTGATCTATTTCTACTCATTTCTATTATTACTCGAACATAGATTTTTTGATTTCACACGAATTTCTCTGTGAAACCAGATCATTCAGATCCTAGAGACGAAGTAATGCAGTTCAGAGGATCTATAAGAAGGAGAATGGTTTCCTATTAAGGAAGTAAGAGACTTGTTTATTGATCTTGACTAGGAGGAGATGATGTTTAAAGAGAAAGTAGAAAATATTGTGCTTGATTGCGTATTTTAATCAAGTGCAAATGAAGTTAAAGAGAAACAAATTACAGCAAAGATAATCACTGAAGATTTACATAAATCTCTGACAACTGCTGAGGTGATTCAAATGGCAAAAGATTCTCTTGCATCTGCTCCTCAAAGTCAAATTTTGAAGAAACAATAAAAGAATAAAGTTGAATTTGTTAGTAAAATTTTTGCTTGGAAATTTGAGATTGAAAGTAATCTCTTTATAGTAAAAAGACTTGATCGTGTACAGTACTTTAAAAAGTCAATAAAGAGCTTTTATCAGTTCTCTTTGTGTGAGTTAAGGGATTTGGCAGATATTAAATTGATAAATCCAGCAAATGACCATATGGCAGCAATAATTGAGAGAATAATAAGTAAAGAACTAACAAGTTTGATTTATTAAAACCACAGAAATTGAAGGAAATTCCTATAGTGGGGAATTTAGCTTGGATTACCAAGAACTGAAAGGTGAGATATGAATTCAAGCGTGTTAAATCTTTAAAGGGAATTCCTCTCTTAAAGTTTAACTTAGGTATTATGAATAACCTCAACTTATGGTATCTAGATGGTTATACATCTGAAGCTGTATTTCATGATGAAAACAAGATGGAGTTGTGAAGAGTGTTTGATCTTATCCATCTGATTAACCTTTCAGAAGATGACGAGAAGAAGTTACAAATAAAACGGATACAATATCATAAGGATCATAGAGACAAAGCAATGCAATTCAAGAAAGTGTTAGATGTTTGTAACATGCACAAAATTTATGCTGGTAGTCATCTACCTTCTCAGTTGAAGGAATGAAGACTAACACTGAGCTGTTGCTAAGGGGGAGTCAGTTATTACCTTATAGCATCAGCCTCAGATGTTAAACTGCAGACTGAAGCTGCTATAGAGTTGAAGTGAAGACATTTATGTTATTGCATTGTAATTGTTTTAGTTTTGTTTGTTTTTTTTGTATGTTGTTTATGTTTTTGTATCTTGTAATTTGACTAAGTGTTGGTTTCGTCGATACTAATAGTATCTATGATACTACCATCGATACTATTAGTATTGACACTAACAACCATCGATACTAACAATATCGTGGAAGGTCTATAAATAGTTTTGTTTCGATACTAAATGTATGGAACTTGTTGATAATTCAGATTATTAAGTGTGTTTCTCTCTGCTTGTACAAAGTTCATTTCAATTATTAATTCAAGAGATTGAAGTTTGATCATTGATTGGTTCTATTTCTACTCATTTCCATTATTACTCGAACATAGATTTTTGGAATTCACACGTATTTCTATGTGACACCAAATCATTCTTATCCTAGAGACGAAACAATGCAGTTCAAGAAAGTGTTAGATATTTGTATCAAACACAAAACTTGGGCTGCATCTACCTTCTTAGTGGAAAGAATGTAGACTAATATTGAGCTGTTGCTAAGGGGAGATTCTGTTAGTACCCTAATAGCCTTAGCATCAGATGTTAAACTAAAGACTGAAGCTACTACAGAGTTGAAGTGAAGACCTTTATGTTATGTGTTGGTTTCGTATGTTTTCTACGTTTTCGTATCATGTAATTTGACTATGTGTTGGTTTCATCAATACTAAAAGTACGGATGATACTACCATCGATACTATTAGTATCTACACTAGTCAACCATCGATAGTAACAGTATCGATGGCAGGTCTATAAATATCTTTTTTTTGATACTAATTGTATGGAACTTGTTCATAATTCAGATTATTAAGTGTGTGTTTCTCTATGCTTGTACAAAGTTCATTCGAATAATTAATACAAGAGATTGAAGTTTCATCATTTATTTTTTCTATTTCTACTCATTTCCATTATTACTCAAACATAGATTTATGGATTTTGCACGTATTTCTATGTGATACCAAGTCATTCAGATCCTAGAGAGGAAGCAATGCAATTGAAGAATGTGTTAGATGTTAGTATCAAGCACAAAATATATGGTGGTAGTCATCTACCTTCTCAGTGGATAGAATGAAGACTAACATTGAGTTGTTGCTAAGGGGGATTCTGTTAGTACCTGATAGAATCAGCCTCAGATGTTAAACTAAAGACTGAAGCTGCTGCAGAGTTGAAGTGAATACCTTTATGTTATTGTATTGTAATTGTTTTATTTTCGTTTGTGTTTTTTTTTTGTATGTTGTTTATGTTGTTGTATATTGTAATTTGACTAAGTGTTGGTTTAATCGATACTAATAGTATCGATGATACTTCCATCGATACTCTTAGTATCAACACTATCAACCATCGATACTAACAGTATCGATGGAAGGTCTATAAATAGCTTTGTTTTGATACTAATTGTATGGAACTTGTTCATAATTCAGATTATTAAGTGTGTGCTTCACTCTGCATGTACAAAGTTCATTCCAATTATAAATTCAAGAGATTGAAGTTTGATCATTGATTTGTTCAATTCTACTGGTTTCTATTATTACTAAAACATAAATTTAAGGATTTCGCACGTATTTCTATGTGATAACAGATCATTCAGATCCTAGACATGGACCTACAGTGATTAGGGATCAACTACTTACATATAATTCCTCCCTCAAATCCTCAAAACTGACAACCACCCAATATACTGTAAATGGTATATATGTATAGGGCAAACGTAGAAGTCAGTCACAACTGCTTCTTTAGCTACAGACCACCTTTATAGTAGATCATGAGTATGTCCTTGTCTAGTAGTCAGGGCTCAATTAATCATATAAGGTAAGAATTAAAAAGTAGCATGTATCACTTATGTTATAATAGCTATCATGTGGCATATGATATACATAGTGACCATATATTATATATAACAGTGTGGCAGTTAACATTTAATAAACATATAAGCACAAAATCCTGAATATAGTAACTAGTGTATGAAATAATTCATACTTGGGTATCCTAGGGTTATAGAATTGGTCATCCATTTCTACTAACCTAATTCCTTCTAACCCAGTTTATAATACCAATCTGTAACATCCCGATCGTCGGCAGAATGATCAGGATGCAGCGAGGAATGTGCAGATTCTTCAAAAGCTCATGGGCAACTAAAATGTAACATCACATATCATATAGTCATTCAAATTAATTACACAAAAATCATGTTTATCATAAAACCATAACAAGTTACACAAAGGATGTAGCTAAGTTAACTAAACCCTAGTATTCAATAGATCTAGTGAAATTATCCAAGTCCAAGATCCTATGTGAGGATATCCAAAAGTGTATAGTTATCCTCCCTACTTCTCCTCATTCTCTGAAACATGTAAAAACCAAGTGTCAACTACAAAAGTAGTTGGTGAATAATCATAAGTTTTAACACAGAGAAAAATAGTTATAAGAGTTTAAATAAACGCAAGTGAACCTGTAAAGATGAACATATTCTGCAAATTCACTAACAAGAAGGTCAACAAACATTCCAAGTAAATTCAACCAATCTTCTGAATAAGTTTAATCAAATAAAACAATAACAAAAATAATTAGTATAACTTATAGTTACTGCGGAGGACCAATGTCAACTCAATCAAAAACATAAGGAATCACTGCGGAGGACCGTAGTCATCTCAATCAATAGCGTAAAGAATCACCTCAGAGGACCGAAGTCAAATCGATAAATGGTGGTTCAGTGTCCATAAGAGTTTAACTTAATCACTACGGAGGACCGAAGTCAGCTCAATCAATTGTGGTTTAGATCAATGCAAGTCTAGTGGCAATAAATTAATGACATCTAAGCTTCACAGGTGTTATGAAAAAGTATAAGAGTTTAAGTATACATGCTTCACCCCCGAGTTTAAAAAACAGAAAGAGTAAATGGGGGTTATGAGAACTCACGGATGATGTTTTATCTTTTGTGTTTCGTAGAATGCTTGCTCACTATTGTGAATTCACCAAATGTTCAACACCCTATATTTTATTAATTTGGATTTCCGTATGTGCATGGTTTAAATAAAAAGGTTATGTGAAATCGATTTGGGTTATTAGCAACTCAATGTTGTATCTAAGTCATTTTTAGCTTGACTTTAATATTCATATGTGTACATTGGCATTAACACTAATATCATGATTAAAGTTTGATCCAATCCAATAATACTAGTTGTTATAGAAATAAGTTTTTGTATAACCATTTACTTAGGAAGAATCCATTATTAGCCATGAGGCTATGCCAATAAGTATGGTAATTATGAAAAGGGTTTTAAGTAAAACTATATACTATATAAGCTCCAATGCAAAGGTGGTAACTTTAAACTCATGCATGCATGAAATCATGCATGTATCTTTTAGTTTAGTTGATAAAAATTGTCAATGCTATTTATTATTCTACCCATTAATATTTTGATCAGGAGTCCACCGATATTATAAGTTCAGCAAGTTTATATTGACGATTATATATAGGTGTGGTTAGTGTCGATGGTTATATATAATTGTTATTAATATCGATAGATTCACCATCGAATCTATCAATCTCGATAGCCACCTACGAAAATATTAATATCGATGACACATACTATCGATGGAGGAAAAATTTGATGGATATTATCGACATGGACAAGTTCGATGGGCAATATCGATGGACTGGCGTCGAGACTAGTAAGTTCAACGGGGATGGAATCGAGACTGTTAGCATCGACGGAGCTCCGGTCGAACTTGTTAGGTTCGAAGGTACTGTTCATCATCTCCAACATCTTTCCACACTTTCCAACTTACAGGTTTATCCCACAGTTCCAAATCATTCGTACATGCTCATTTTATGGGTTTAAAAGTACTAAACCCGTTTTAAAAGTTTGTACCACAGGCCGGTTTTTGTTTTAAACCTAAACCCGAATTTAACTCTTAGATCTACCTTTTTCTTGATGTTTTGAGCTCAAAAACTCTGTACTTTCGAGTTCTAGGTTGATGGAGAAACGTTTTGGTGACAAGATCTTGCAAAATGGTGATGAAATGAGAGAGATTTTAGAAATAGAATGCTAGAGAGAGAAAGTTATAGATTTGTGTGTCTTAGAGAGAGAGAAGGCTGCAATATTATGAGGAAGGAAAGAAGGTTCCAGCTTTTATAGTCCGTGTTTAATGCGGTGCTCGGTTTCATTTGTTTATGCGTTATCGTGACCTTTTTGTCGGTTTAGTATTAATTAACTATAAAACATAAAATGTTTTATAAAATAGTTTTATTTTTAAATCATTTAAGGTGGTAATTTCTAAGAAACATTTTTATTTCCTCTTTATCATTTTAAACTTCGTAAAAATATTTATTATGATCGTCACCCACGCGAACACATTATTAAGTTAACCTTTCTAACATAACATTTGCGTTGTCAATTGTATTTATGTTCTTACCAACGTTTAGTATTTTCCATTATAATTATTATTTTAATTCGTTTATTAATCCAATATTCAAGAATTCTCCTCACTAAATCATAACACTGACGCATCCATGCTATACCGAAGTAAGTTCATGTATAGGGCATGTGTAGAAGTCAGTTGCAACCTATTCAGCTGCCAGCCCACCACCACTTTGATAAACCATGACATGTATCTTTGCCTATATTTAGTAATAGAATCTTACACCAATACCGTAAAATCATTCAAACCAAAATATGTTGTATATGTGGAAACTGCAATAACTACTCTGGGCATGTTCTACTATAACAACTACAACTACAACTTCCCGGTAGTTCATGCGTTTCAATTATATGTTCTTAATGATGCTAATCGGAGTTTAACTGACAATGCAAAGTTAAATTACTCAATAGCATAATGTGTTATATCAGTAATAACATCTGTGTAATAACAATTTACCTGAAAAGCAGCGATGTTACAGCTGAGATCATGTCAATACTTATTCGATTATTATTCAAATAAGGCTATACAAACTACGGTAACTTTCTGAACAAATTCTATAAAACTAAGGAAAACCAACTGCACATAGATGACGATCAGAAGACTGCTTGTCTTGCATATTCACAAGGCATATGCAAGACACATTTTAATACATATTGGTAAGACCCTTCAAAAATTCTTTACAATTACTTTGCAGAGGTCAACCAACGGTAACGTAGATAGTAAAATTAGTGTAAAGAATATCTGGTGCCGAGGCCGGTGCGTTACGTGAACATGTCAACACTTCAATCACTAGGTTTAGGGTTGTGTGACCTAACGAACGGTAACGTAGATAGTACTGTCACACCCCGAGACGGTGGGCTGGATCGACTTTCCCGTCGGGCGGAAGGTTCTCGGGGCGCGATGTCGTTGTGATAATCATAGTGATCAGATTGTTTACATGGCACATGATATATAATAAGAAATGCTAACATGACATTGATACAGAATTACACAGTTAAATTATACAATTCATGTTCATAATTTAACTAAGAAAATCTGCCAAAAAGAATCATAAAGTAGCTATATTGTATCTGCACAAGATTTACAAAAGATGATTTAAAGTTTTGTCATTTAAAAATATGCACGACACAAAACGAAGCTAGGTCTTCTACAAGTCCTCTAGATTAAGTCCTGAATGCTTGGTGACTAAACCTGGTCGTCACCTGAGAAAACATGCATTTAAACTAAGTCAACACTAGTTTGGTGAGTTCATAAGTTTAGTAATTGAAAACATTTGTACTTTGCCAATCACAAGTCATATTGTCACACTCAAATCTCATTTTTGTTATCATATCTTGTCTCACAAATGTTCTTTCCATAGCTACCCTTACAAATAGTGTGTCATCCATATCAAGCATGCTTATATATAGGGCATACGCATCACAAGTGAAGCCGCTAGCCCACCACATACTTGACTGAATTGAATACCACTTATAACATAACTATGGATACCTATTTTCATGTCACATTGTGTTTGTCTCATTTGATATCCAACCTGTTAATCCCATATGATGTATTCTCATGCGACAGTGTTATGTGTATATACTAGTAGTGTTTTGAAAGGAATAAATTACCATGACCTAAGTTATGGTAATCCCTTGTTGTTGTAAGGAAAGTAGATTAATTTATTCTTATTCTTATTAGTGTTCTCTCAATAGTAGGGTTAACTGTACTTCACTTCTAATAATAGAAGTGACAGTTAACTTATTGATATTGTTCACAATCTTGAATGTATAGAGCGTAAATGGGATCCATTGTGGTCCTCACATAATCAGACCACGATGCATCTAATTTACCTCTATCCCATTTGTAGTCTCAAAAGAATCAGTGCCTTCACAACGAATCTGTCCCAGTAATATGACATGAGTAAAAGACAACTCCCCAGTCTACAAGTAAACAGAAACAAAGGGTACAATTACAATCAGTGTCTAAAGATTTATATCACCATGTGTCGTTTACCAAACCTGACTGATGCAGCCCTTTTATCGGTCATACGATACCGGCCAATGAATATGTTACGATTAACGTACCAACCTCACTTGCTGGCGGTTTGTCAAACCTATGGTACCACTACGCTATTGTCGGTTTAGTCGCACTAAATCAATGGTAAAAGATTTTCTTGAAGGGGCTTACAAGTGTATATGAACTCATGAACACATGATTGTTGTGATATAATATAAACAGTCTTAATAGTAATCAATTATTGTTATGTGTTCTACCATTGTCATTGTCTCAGTATCATGTTTTCGCAGTGTTATATGTTCTCATAGTCTTTAACAAAGTGTTATAAGAACTAGTCTTATTACACGATGTTAATATATGTGGTGAATGATTTCATCATCATGAAATTATGTTATAATGATTATCATTCTTCTTATCACTTGTATTTGTCTCGGTGTTATCTCATAGTCTTCACCATGTTGTAAACATAGTGTTGTAAGAACTAGTCTTACTACACTTAGTTAATTCAGGCGGTGAATGATATCATGAAGTTATGTTATCATCATACCAATCTTGTTAACTCTTGTAATTGTCTCATGTTATCTCATTGTTATCTCAATTTAAATAGCAAAGTGTTATAAGATCAAATCTTATTTCACTTGAGTTATTTAAATGTTTGGATGATTTCATGAAGTTATGTTATCATGAAACATCCTTGAGTTGTCATTGTCGTGAATGCACACACAAGCATACACATTGGTCATGATATAAGTGTGATAATAAAGATGAAATATTTATTATCTAAATCACATGATATTTGAAGTAATGTAATAAAACTTTTAATAATTTAAAAGACTTAGCATGTTTCTCAGCCCCGTAATTAAAATCAAAAGATTAGAAAAGGGGCATATGAACTCACCTTGTTGTTGTGGTGGTTGACTAAGACTCAAGAAATGCACGCGCTCACTGTTGTTGTACTGATCTTGTTTTCACAGTCCTGTGTCTGATTAAATGTTATATGAGTTATGATCCCTTAATTGATTGTTCTTTTTCATATCTGAGTTGTTAACTGAGTTCGTGAAGTGAAAATCAATCATTCTTGTGATTTTTGTAAGAATGACTCATGCTAATGGCCATTCATACGAATGAGTAGGTCACACGAATGAATAGTTCACATGAATGACTCATGCTAATGAGTAGCTCGCACGAATGACTAGATCGTACGAATGAGTAGTTCGTACGAATGAGCGGTTCGTTCTTATGAGCCGTTCGCCTGAAACGGGTTTCAGCCATCGGGTTTAGGTCGTACATATAGTCTTTTTGAGTAGGTTTAGGTGAGTAAACTCATTTAGAATGAGTATGGGTAGAAAAAAAGATGTTTAAAACTGGGTAAACATCGATTCTTGTCGGGTTTGTAGAAAACCATAAAAATCGAAACCTATGAGCTCATTTTACCGTCGTTTCGGTTGATTCTAAGCCCGATCCTTGGTACTTTCGTGTGAGGAATGTCAGGAGCTTTGATTTGCTAGCTTATATGAACAATTTGGTAAAGAATATTGAGGGAGTTATGTGGGTTTTTGTGTGGGTTTTCTAGAGAGAGAGATAAACCGGATGAGAGAGAGAGAGAGAGAGAGAAAAAAGAGGTTGGTGGTGTGTTTAATAAAGAAAATGGAAGAATTAAGGTTTTTATACCTCGGGTAAGTTCGGGTTCGTTCGGTTTGCTCAGTTTTCGTTTTCGTTTTCGTTACGTTTACGAAAATTAACGCGTATTTTTCGTAACTTTAAATAAAATAGTTTTATTTATTATTTCTAAGTAGTAATTCCTAATAAATCTTTTTAATTTCTTTTTCTTCTTTTACTGTTTCGAAAACTTTTATTTTTAACGTTTCGTCAGATCGTATCACCTTCGCGCGTATTCATTAGAATCGTCACCCGAACGGACATGACGATGGCTTTACTTTCTGATTTTGTTTTCTACTTTTCAGTTATCATTCCGAACGTTAAACCCACATATATATTTGTATGAATCGTCACCCACGCAAACACACTGTTAGGTTATTATTCTGAAATAATACTGAAATTCTGTCTCGAATTGGACTTCCTCACTGACGGAGTCAACTAAAATGCCCTATTTTCACCTTGTTATAATTGTTTTCTTATTGTTTTCTCACAGAATTATCGGCCATCTGATTTCTGTCATTTATGGAAATCAGATCGCAACCAATATGTTTTTGTCACTTGTTTTGACACTGTTGTCTCACATGAATTGTTGTATTTTTGTATTTAAATTTTCATTCAAACACATACAACTGTTACTTGTTTTCATATTCCTGTTGCCAGACAACTATTACACACATTGTATTTACACATAGTAATGGTGAAAGTACACATACCGTACGGATTTGCCGGACGATCTGGTACTAGTTGTCACACTACCGACAACATCGAAATTAAGGGACAAAATTTCTTTCAAAATGGGGATGATGTGATACCCTGCAATTTCAGGTAAAGTGCAACACCTACAAATTACTTTATCACATTCATATTCTTTGCATTGCACTTAATTAGTACTTAATTAAGTGAGTTAAATATAAACAAATATGAAACGATATTCGGGGAATTATCTAATCGTACATTACGCATTGATTGTGATAATCAAGTGTGTCGAACACAAACGCAATTGCAAAACGATAGTTCAGGGAATTATCGAATTCAACATTACAAATTGATTATGATTAAGCAAGAGTGCAAACGTTTCACAAAATCAAGCACAAACAATCGTCAATCGATAATTCGAGGAAATACCGAAACACACACGAGCCTTATTACGCGAACGTTGGTGAACTAATGTTGGTTTGGTGAATTTAATCTGGATCGAATCAAGAAGTTCTATGAACAATCAAACAAGTGCGGAATCCATGTTTGATCTATAAAAAATCAAAGAAGAACAAGTAATTTCATAAACATCTTCTTGTATTAATCAACTAATTGATTACAAATCTTTCACACAGAAAGTTTCTCACACAGAGAATACACACACACACATTTCTGATTTTCTCAAAGTTCTGCAAAAGTTCTGAGAAAATCAGACAAACATTCAATATATACACAGACCTGTCAGCCGAACCTAGGTTGCCAAACCTATAGGTTTGCCGAACCTTTCTAAGGTTATAGGTTTGCCAAACTTATCAATGGGATAGGTTCGCCAAACCTGCCTAGGTTCATGGGCCAGACGAACCTAAGCAAAACCTTTACAAATTCAACTTTACAAAACCTTCTATAATTTACAATTCGAAAAGCAACCTATTACAAATATGTACTAACAAACTCCCCCTTAATAAGTGCTATCAAAAATCTTCAGTCTTGACCTTCAGCTTTGTCTTCAGTCTTGTCTTCAACCCCATTTGTTTCTCCAACAACATTATCCACCGCTCGTATCACAACTGAACATGGAATCTTTGCTAATCTTTCAGCTTCTAACTTGTCATCCCTTTCATCTCTGAATCTTCATCAATTCAGCATATAGATAGTTCACATCTTCCCAATTACATCCAGAATGTATACCAATAGTATAACACATTCTAGCAATGGTCTGAAACTGAACAGCCATATCTTTATAGCTTATCCCAACATCATGATAACCATCAGCTGCAAAAATCTCAGCCATGTTAAGTAAATCAATATCATCCTTCGAACACTTAACAATCCATACAGGATCCAACATCCTAATAACTCTCCATTGATCTTCTTGTTTTAACAAGATTACTGCTTCAGCTGTCTGCTCATCATAGAACCAGAATTTGAAATACGGATTCCAATTCTGTTCAATCATTCTCAGCCTTGGTCTCTTGAACACTTTCGGCTTTGGATATCCATGAATTTTGTCTTTTGTTTGTGGACTTAACAAACTACATCCAAATCTAGCTTCCTTCTTCAGTAACTTCTCAAAAGTTTCATTATGATTGGTCTGAATGGGCTTGATTATCTTCAATCTTGACAGCTCCATGCACTCAAAAGATGGTAAACTCATCAAGTCTAAAGCTTTACCAAAATACTGACATCCATCTATACGCTTCACCACATAGCATCCTTTATCAGCAAGACTTCCAGGAATATTATGAAAGTAACCATAATTAACAATTCTTCCAATCATCTTCGATTTGGATCCAATCTTGAATCTTTTGAATTGTTTAGTTTGGTTGTCTTGAACTTTTTCGTCTATCACTTCAATCATTTGCTTGAGGATATATAAATGATCAACAATGTACTTCATTTCAGCTTGATTTTCTTTCCAGAAATCCATGTTAGTCTTTTCTTGAACTTGAGCCAGTGAAGTCTTTGACACACCTCCAAGCTCAAAAATCTTCTTTAAAGTATTCATGTTATACAAGTTTTCATCTATCGGATCATCCTTTTCAAAATCAAATAAATCCAAATCATCCTCTTGCTCAAAATCAAACATTAGATCTGCATCAACATCAAACATATCATTGAAATCTTTTGCAGAATAACCTCCAGCTATTTCACCTTCTTCTAAGTCTTTATCAACTGATCTCTCAACAATCAATCTCTGCAAATCAATATCAGAATGTTGCTTAAATAAATCAAGAAATGTAGGCAGAGAGTAATCGATAATCTGTTTTGGTTCCATTTCCATTAAATCTTCAAAATCATCATCATTACAATCTATAGCCCTATCAGAAGACACAACTGTTACAGGAATAGCATTCACACTAATCTTTGAAGAATCATATACAACAATAGCTCCAGTCACCGAATTCAATCCACCAGATCCACTCACACCACCAACATCACCATCATCCACTTCATCATCACCATGAGCATTCAGGCTCGGATGTTCATCCACATCAGAATCACCATAATCTACCTTTTCATCCTCTTCCTCCTCTTCCTCCACATCTATAAATACTTTCTCAGCACCAGAACCAGAAGCTTCAGCTTTAGAATCTTTAGCTTTCAGATGATCAATCATATGTCTCAAATCCCTGTTCTCATTCTGCAGCTTAGCTATATCAACATTCTGAATGTCAATCATGGATTCCAAAGAAGTAATCCTGTCATTCAATATCTTCTTTTCAGCTTCATCTTCCTCTCTCCACTTCATAAGTTGAGCAATTTGTGCTTTCATCTCATTTAACTCACTTGTTCCCGAGGAAGATGGTTTATCAGCTTTAGCTTTCTCCTTTTCCATCTTGTAAATATCAAACTCTTTTGACATCATAGATAATCTTCTTCTAAGCTTGGTATAATCATTATCCACAGTAAAATTTATATTCAAATCATCTAAATTGTCATATAATCCTGTTGAAGCAAAATCATCCTTAAATGAAGTCTCTTGAAACGAGGTAGTCACAGTTGTAGTATCCATAAAGGATGGAACAAACGAAGCTACGTTCACATACTCAGGAGCTTGTCCAAAGCCTCCTGTAACTGTAGAAACAGTAACTATAGCAGTAGTCTGTGAGGAATAAGAAAAAACCTGCATGTGGAGATGAAACAACAGAAATAACCGGAGAAGAAGAAACTGTAGAACTAATAGTAGATGAAGATAAAATGATCTTAGGAGCTTCCGACTTCTTCTTTGCATATGGACCTTTAGACATCCTTTTCTTCTTCTTCGGCCTTGAAGACTCAGGCTCTTCAACAATAAAATCAGGATCTGCCCTTTCTTCTCTTGCTTCTGCAGTTTGTTCTAGAGCAGTCCTTTTCTTTAATCTCATAATCACTGTGCTACCCATCACAATAGTCTCTAACTCAGACTCTGAATCAGTAGTCTCTTCACATTCATCTGCACCTTCTACAACAACATGAACAGAAATATCTTCTTGTTGTCTTGCTTCATCCTGTTGCTCTAGAAATACAACTTGAATAGGTTCCAATGTAGTAGAAGTAACACTTGGTCCTTGAGAAGATTGACTTTGTTGTTGAGATCTGGAAGACTGAACAGTAGACTTTCTTGATTGTTGTCTTGGAGGATGAGGTGGTGGTTGCTGCTGATCATCATCATCATTACGGAAAACTTCAGTTTCAGAACCAGACTCTGCATGCCTCCATGAATCATCCTCAGGTGCTAAATAATTAGCCCTGGCACAGTGACCAATCAAATCTTTCTCCAATATAACATCACCACTCTTCTGGTACACCCTGACCTGACCAAGACTTGAGTCAGTCATGTGTTTGAGCTTTAGAAGATCAGTAGCATCCCTAGGCAACATCTGCTCTGGCAGTCTCTCATCTATCAGCATTTGAACAAAACGGGAATACATGTAGAATCGATCTTTAGCTTTGCTGATATTATCAGACATATATCTGAATATCCTAGCAGAGAAATTGAACGGTTTGTTCAATATCAATGCCACCATAGCTGATCGCATTAAGTCCCGAAGCTCATCGAATGTCCCCTTCCTCATGCTGAGACAACGAAATAAAACATGTGCAAGCAGCTTGTACTATAGAGGAAGTTTGGCCTTCTTGATAGATGTAACATTGTAGGCCCCGAAGTATCTGATGCTCATGAAACAGCCTTTAATACACCTCTCTGTTATGAGTGTCATACCAACAGGCTCTCCTCCGAACTGCAACACCCGTCGAATATCAGCCTCAGTAACACAAATTGCTTGTCCAATCACATTCGCCTTTGTAACATATTCTTCATCCACAGATATCAACCTGGCAGATTCCCGAAAGGTCTGAATATGTGATCGATAGATCTGGCAAGAATTGGAGATGGCATGATAAATCCGAGATCGTCTCAAAAACTCGATCATCGGTCTAAAGTCTTTGTCGTTCCTGGTTGTAGGATCCATGTATGCACACAAGTTATGCTTGTCACCAAAGGTCAGATTCGCCATGTCTACAATCAAAAGGAAAAACAAATTAAAAAAAAAATTTTAAAAAACTAAACAAAATATAAAATTCTAAGTATTGAACACCAGCGAACCTTCCCTGAGACGAACCTAATTCTAGACGAACCTGTTGTTCAGACAAACCTATTCACTGAACGAACCTTCTGATGAACGAACCTTTAAATGAACGAACCTTCAATGAACGAACCTTCATTGAACGAACCTTCATATCAAACGAACCTGTTGGTCAAACGAACCTTGACCAACAAAGGTTCGGTTCTTTTAAAATTCAGAGGATAGTCACGAACCTATTAGGTTTAGACGAACATTAGAACCAACGAACCTTGTTCATCCAGCGAACCTTTTCCAGTTTCAAAATCAAATTTTCAAATCTTTGAAATTTATGACAAAATTTATATCCCTAGGTTCGAAACTACACGATGAACAATTTTAATGAAAGCAGTTTAAACAAAACTTAGATTTTCACAGATTTTTATTCAAACAACCAAGGTTCGACTATACATCCTAAAAACCATTCATATCTCCTAAATTTATCGATCAAAATCCAAGATCTATACCTAAAATTGATCACAATCAGATTACGAGTCTAATAAAATCAAGAAAAAGGCTTCGGAGGTCCTAAATCAAAGATCGAATAATATGTTCTTGCAGATTCGTCAGGTCCAGAAAGTAAAAGTGACGAACCTCTATCACGAACCTGATATTTATATACGAACCTATTAACCGAACCTTTTCAACGAACCTCTCAGGAGAATCTGTTGGACGAACCTATCAGACAAATCAATTAGACGAACCTTCTCAACGAACCTGTCCCACGAACCAATTGGACGAACCTATCCTACTAACCTGTCCAACGAACCTGTCCAACAAACCATTTGGACAAACCTTCTCACAAACCTATTTAGGCGAACCTTTTGAAAAATTTGATTTTTATTTAAAATTTCGAAACAAATCAATGTTTAAATGTTTCAAAGTCCAACAAATAATCAAAAATTATTCATTTAACATCAGATAAAAAATAAAATTTTTTTTTAAATTTTTCAAATTCTTAGAACAACTAAAATAAAAATTTTAAAAATCTAACTAAAATAATCAAAACAATCACATCTTTTTGTTTGAGAAAGATCCAGACATGAGATCATATTGTTTTACAATTATCAACACATCTGATTGAGTTAATGAATATATTTATTAGCAAATTACAATTCAAAGATGATTGTCAGTATATACTTATCCTTTTTAAGTTTAATTACTTAGTTAAAATATCAATTAAAAACAAAGTTATCAAATACCTTATAATATCCATTTACTTGAACACATCCCCGGTTTGTGAATAACTAATCAAACACAAATGTTCTTGAAACTAGTTACTTCAATTTTAACTAGCTTGATCATGTAAAAATAAAGCAGAATTTCTTTTTGAAATAAAAAATAGAAAATAATTTGAATTTGCTCAAAATCTAGGAATCAAGGTTGATACTTACGTATTCTCAGATGATTCAGATAATGAACTAAAAAATAATTTAAGATTAAGCTTTTGACAATCAGATAGATATTTTCATATACGCAGAGATTGTACAAACCTTAATCAGAACCAATAAAACAAACTTGAATTGTTTAAAGCTATAACAATCAGGTCGATACGTAAGTATACGCAAAGAATGTTTCAGCTTTAAACTAAAATAAAAGAAAAACACAATTAGAATTTCTTTTGAAAATTAACACATGATCAAAACTAGTACCTTGACTTTTTGTTCAAGAAACATTTTGTAAGAATAATTACCACTTATTCAGGACAAAACTAAGTACTGTATTCTAAGCATCTGTTTCTTATAAAGCATAATCAAAATTTTGTCTAATTTCATCTTAACTAAGTTATAAACCTACTAACATATCAAACTTATTAATTGTAACTGCTCTTTATGTTTATGTTCTAAGATGATACAAATATGCTTCTAATTGCAAACAATGTTCTATCATTTCTCACTTGGTAGGATCAATTTCTCAGAATTTTAATTTTTTTAATGTTTTTGTGTTTTTGAATTTTTAAATGTTTTTGTATTTTTCAAATTTTCTCCCCCTAAAAACTAAAACACAAAAAATAACAATAATAAAATATCTGATGTTCATTCAATAAAACTGATTATGAAGGAGATTGATTTGAAATTACCTCACCCATGACCCTAATGCCATTTAATTTGAGTAAATACTCAAAACGGTTTTTATCAAAGGCCTTGGTGAGAAGGTCTGCTCGTTGCTCATTTGTATATATCTTCACCACATCAATAAGTTTCTTTTCATAGCAATCGCGTATGAAATGAAATCTAATATCAATGTGTTTGGATCGTGAATGATACACCGCATTCTTGGTTATAGCAATAGCAGCCTCGTTGTCAACATGAATAGGAGTAGTCAGAAAATTCAAACCATAGTCTCTCATCTGTTGTTGTATCCACAAGACCTGTGAACAACAACTGGCAGCCGCTACATACTCAGCCTCACATGTAGATGTAGCAACAGATGTTTGCTTTTTGCACTGCCTAGAGACTAACCGCTCCCCTAAATATTGTGCATGTCCAGTTCTGGATTTCACATCAGTCTTACATCCTCCGTAGTCAGAATCACTATAGGCATTGAAGAAAAAGTTATCATCCTTAGGATACCACAGACCGATGTCTGGTGTACCCTTCAGATAACGAAGAATACGGTTGACTGCTATCACATGTGACACTTTAGGTTTTGATTGATACCGAGCGTAGATACTTGTAGCAAATACAATATCTGGTCGTGAGGCAGTCAAATACATCAAACTTCCAATCATTCCACGATACAAAGTAGCACCGATTAACTCCCCCTTAATATCATGCTCAATCCCGTGATTGGGCTGAATAGGCGTGGAAATGGGTTTAGAATCAAGCATGCTAAACCGTTTTAGCACATCTTGAATGTATTTTGCCTAATGAATAAAGATTCCATCATCAGTCTGATCAATTTGTAAACCCAAGAAGAATTTGTTGTCTGACATGGCACTCATTTCGAATTTCTCAATCGTAACCTCTTTAAACTCCAAACACAGTTGTTCATCGGTTGATCCAAAGATGATGTCATCTACATAGATCTGAACAAGAATAATATCCTTGCCCTTTTCCCGATAAAACAATGTTTTGTCAATCTGACCCCTATTGAAACCGTGTTCAATAAGGTGAGTCGATAGAGTCTCATACCAGGCACGCGGAACCTGATGTAAATCGTAAAGTTCTTTGTTGAGGATGTAAACCTGATCCCGGTGGATAGGATCCTCAAAGCCCGGTGGTTGACAAACGTACACTGTTTCCTTCAAAGACCCATAGAGGAATGCAGACTTGACATCCAACTGAAAATTTTGAATTTCTTGTGGTCTGCAAAAGCCAAAAATAGTCGAATTGTTTCTAGCCGCGCCACTGGTGCAAACACTTCGTCATAATCAATCCCTTCGACTTGTTTGAAACCTTGAACCACTAAACATGCTTTGTTCCGAACAATTACGCCTCGATCATCTCTTTTGCACTTTAACACCCATCTCGTTCCAATTTTCTTTTCGCCCTTTGGCAAATCAACGAGATGCCAAACACCCAATTTCTGAAACTGATTTAGCTCCTCTTGCATAGCCTCCACCCAGGCAGGCTCACGCAATGCTTCAGTAACAGATTTTGGCTCAATCTGAGAAATAAATGCAGAATGCATCCATAACTCTTGAGAACCATGAGTTCTTTCCAACACAACATACAAAATCTCCTCGTTTGTAACTTGACTTCTTGTCTGCACTCCAGCAGATGGATTTCCAATAATCTGCTCAACAGGATGATTTACATGTACTCTAGTAACAGGAACTTGAGGGACCCCAACATTATAATCAAGATTTGTGATATTATGATCGATATCTTGATCATGAGAAACTGCATCTTCAAAAACATCATGATCATCATCAGATGACCAATCATCATTAATTGCTCCTGAAGTGCCTTCCTCAAGTGGATGATTATCTTCAGCTTGATGTGAAATGTCACACCCCGAGCCGGCGGGGTAGGATCAGGTTTCCCCGACAGGCGGAAGGTTCCCGGGGCGCGATATCGAGGGTGATAATCGGAATGATCAGATTGTTTACATTGCACATGATATATATAAATGAGAAACTTGCTAAAATAAAATAGAATTACAAAGTTAAATTACATCAGTTACGTTTATAATTTAACAATGTAAATCTACTATAACATCATAAATCTTCAATCTTGTATCTGCACAAGATATACAAAATAATAGTGTATGATGTCCAAAAATATGCAGGTCCAAAAGCTAGGTCCTCTATGTGTAACCTAGTCCAAAAGAAACAACTCTTCAGTTGACCTGTTCGTCACCTGAGAAGTCATGCAAAAATAAAGTCAACACATGGTTGGTGAGTTCATATAGTTTAGTAGTTGAAAATGATTTGAAAATGACCCTTTCGGTAAAGACCCTAACCTCATTAACACCACATGTAATATCCATATCGGTATGCTTATATATAGGTCATACCCCTGAGTCGAGCCTACAAGCCCGCCCAGACGCCATCCCACCACATACTAATACGCATATGACACTGTTGTTAATGATAATTAAGCATTTTTTCCCTACAAACCTCTGATTTGAACTATGTTTTTCCAAAACATGATTTACCTTTGATCCTCTTGAGTTCCTCATAGATATATGATTTCCAAAAGTCAGTAATAGAAATAAATGTTAAATATTTAATTAACTAAGTAAATAAAACATTTAAGTACAACTAAGACATGATGATTGGGCCTTATTTGACTCAATCAATTAGACTTAGTTGTTGGTGGTTGTCCAAGTTGTAACCTCTCACACGTGACCCATGTCAGGCTTAACTCACAAGGAGTACACCTGAACTGAGCGGGATTTTAATGTTTTGCCCGTTACAGCCTGACCCAATGGTCTTCTGCATCTGAGAGGGACTTTAAGGATATCCTTTGATTTTTTGATCTCCTGATTCTCTTGATTTCATTAGATCGTTCATGTTATTGCCCGTATAGTCTGACTACAAGAGCCTTCTATACCTGAAAGGGACTTTATATGTGTGTTACACGTGGTCTTGATTCCCTATACAACTGACATCCACCTTAAATTGAATATTAATGATTTCACTAGATCATAATGATTTCATTATTTTCATGATTCACACACACATATGATTTCTGATTTCTTGAGTCTCTTGATCTTGATCTTTAGAATTTCCATGATTCACAATGATAATTAATTTGGTTATGATTCATTGTTCTCAGATCCCACACCGAGTTAGGTTTCATTTGAATATGATCTTTTGATTTTGTTCATTTGATTTCACTTTGAGTTTAGATTCTTGAATTTGAGTTTGATGGACTAAGGGTTGATTTGGGGTTTAAATTTAAAGTATCACTCATAAGAGTACTTTAATAAATTTGGATATTTGATCTATTTAATAATTTCCTAGACAGGAGTCTAGGAGTATCAACAACATATATATGTAAAACATATAATAAATAAAAGCATTTAAGTAAACAATTTAAATAAATAGTTTACGCATGCTTCTCAGCCCCGCGTTTTAAAACCAAAAATGTTAGAAAAGGGGCAATGAACTCACCTGTGCTGTTATGTAATTGATCTAACACAAAATGCGCGCTCTTGTTTGTAGCTAGGTTTCTTCAGTTCCTGAGTTATAATTCGAATACAATAAGTACGCGTAGTAATCGTTGTGCCTAAGGTTTGATCTTGGTGTGTGTGCAACTAAGTGTCTTAGTACTAAGTGTATCTAAGATCTAATCTATCTTAATTACCCTTCTTATGATCCCAACTCCCATGATTTGTTATAATAGCTTACTTTTATATTTTAGAAAATTTTGGCAGAGTTTCCTTTATTTTATGTTTGAAATCCAGACAATTTTCATTGTCTATTTTATAACAAAGTCCCAATTCAATCAATTCAAATAAATATTTAAACCAAAGCATTGCAATTAATCTTTTATAACAACATTTAACTAAAAGAAAACGATGCCATTATAATTCACATTTCAAACTAAATAAAACTTTAGAAGTTATTAAACGAACTCTTATAAATTCACCATGTCTTTTCCTTTAATTGATACATCATTATTTGAGTTTAAGTAACCACTTAAGGTATGATGGGCCTAATTAAGCCCTATTGGGCCCACTTAAGCCCATTGACAACCTTTTGATTCTTCCTTGATCATAGTCAAAAATGTTTGAATCATATGACATAAATGTTCAAGTTAGTCAAAATTAACAACTCATTTTAAGTTGTTTATATGTGTGAATGACCTTAGTTTAGAAATTTCTACCCCACATATGAACTTCATGATTCATCATGACTTATAACTAGCTCTTATATCAATCTCATGCAAAATTCTAAGTGGTTTATTCCATGCATAGCTTACATGACTTCCCATGCACTCACATAGTGTATTCCATGCATGCATGTCCCCTATATCCTCATATTTTGTCAAAACCGATTTCCACCAGCCTCCTATCAGCGAACCTATGTGTTCCAGGTAGGGTTCGGCTACATCACATCTCCCACGAACCTTTAGGGTTCGGCCATGCTAGCTTACAAGTCCTAAGGTTCGTCCCATGGTTCGCATGATTCTAAATTCAGCCTCCAAGGTTCGGGAGTTAAAGGCTCGTCACCCTAAGTTTGTGACATTTGTCTAAGGTTCGATTGTATTGTGGACAAAGGTTCGGCCGCAAGTAAGGGTTCGTAGATATCAAGGGTTCGCTGCATTGATGGTTCGGTTAATAGACTCAATGTAACAGGTTCGGTACAGGTGGGGCACAGGTTTGGCTGCAGCCTTGCAGGTTTCGTTGCAGGGTTGCAGAGTTCGTGGGTCTGTAACAAGGGTTCGGTGTCCAGAAGGCCACAGGTTAATTACAGGCCCTGCAGGTTCGTTGCAGGGTTCGTACATGGTTCGACCATCCATGAGAAGGTTCGGCTGGTCCTTACCCTCTCAAGAAGGTTCGGCCGACTGTATGCATCCACGAACTTATATGTTCAATTCTTTTCTCGATCTAATCTGTTACAACACAAGCCCCTAGCTTCTTCTAGCTGGTTACGTGATCCATCTAGGTGTTTTAAGTGTTTATCATCAATTATAATAACAAGACTCCATGAACTCGTGAAAAACCCTATAAACCGAGTTTAAACTTAAACATTACCTCAAATTTCGTGGATGAAAGCTTGAATAATTCGTACTTCAGTGATCTATGTAGCAAGATGAACGTCTTGACACCTAGATTGCCTGAATCCGACTTGAATTGAGCTCCCAATCGTAGAGAGAAGTTTCGTTCTTGAGTGGGTTTTTAGAGAGAGGGGAGAGAGACGAGGTGAAGGGAGAGAGAGGGGTTGGTGGGGTTGGTCATGGCAATTTATTGCCATAATAAATGATTCCATCACTCCCGGTTAGTCGGTCTCCATCGGTTTCGCGTAAAATACCGGTTCGCGTAGTTTTCGCGACGAAGCGACGCGGTTTGTAAAATTAGAAATCACTTAATTATTCTAGGTTGTGATTCCTAATAAATTAACTAATATCTTCTATTTATTATTTTAAAATATTAATTAACTGTTTAAATCGAAGTTTACGGTTGTCGCGCGTACTCGTTCGGATCGTCATCCGTACGAGCACGGCGATAACCATACCTTCCAATCTTGTTTTCTAATTACAGAATATCATTCAGAACATTAAACTTTCAGATATATTCGTACAGATCGTCACCTATACGAATAACCCGTCAATTTAGCATTCACATAACGATATTCGTGTGTTTTGTTCTGTAAAGCCTCACATACGTTTATACATAATAAAATCCTAACAAATAAACCAATGATGGTTCTGTGTTGCCAGATTATTATCTGACTCAAGAACCATTGTTATGAACTGTGTTTCTGTTAATTGCTTCAGAGTTTGTTCTATGATAACACAAAATGACAATGATAAATGATATGAATCTGAAACGTACTGAAATGTATATGATTCGTACCTGTTTTACTGTTCATGTACTGCAGAGATCACTGTTCCGGTTATGGTTCCGGCACTGATGTTACATGAAATACCTTGATCTTCAGAATTCTGCAAATCATATAACATTTGCAAGATTATTTCGTCATCAGAAACATTTGGAGACAAATTAAAAGACTTAAAAAGTTTATCATAATCATAAAGCGAATTTGGTTCTTTACCATCAGGTATAGGTGTATGTCTTTAAAGATCCACATTATACCATAATTCCACAACACCCGTGCGTTTATTAAACACACGTTTATTGGGAAGACTGTACCTGATGTCGACGGAGCTTAGCTATAAAACTAACTAAAACCCGACTCTAAAATAGACACAAAGTAATAAATCTAGACTCTCTAAAACCTAAGCTACCGACAGGCAAGTGTACCTATCGTGTGTAGCAGAGCAAAGCAAGTCCGGATATCGAATCCACGGGCCTCTATAGACTATGCTAACTAAGACTCAATTACTTATCTATACAAATGTATGTAACTTAAATTAATATTTCAAAGGGGGTTTTGCTAACAATCTAAGAATACCTAAAAAGAACAATTCTTGAACAAAAAGAGACGAGCAAACAAAGATTAAAGAAGAGGAGGAAAAGCACTACTTAGGCTCAAATCATATACATTCTTGACAAGGTTCTATTGGTAAAGGAACTGACGTGACACCGGTATCTTATGATACTAAACTCAAAGGAAATTTAGAGTACCCTCGACCCTTCTCAAGGATGATCAACTAAAAGTCCTAAAAGCAGTTAAACCACCGATGGAATGGATTTCCCTCACAGGTCATCCAACTGCTTATGAAATATCCGCTAAATTATCTACCTCACAGCACAATAATCTCAAAACACCTAAGAATTAACTATTAAACACTCTACCTCGCGGCACGAGAGTCACAATTCACATAAATGCTAGGGATAACTTGGGTTTTCCTATTGGACTTGATAAACATGAAATGATAGATGAACTAGGACGATCTTCTCACAAAGGCTCCAACTAGCAATCTAACACCCAAGACTTATCGACGACTTCTCACTTCACAGCTATAGAAGTCGATTGCACACCTAAACCATCTAAATTCTGATAAACCACTCCTATGAATTACTTGGCCACAGCAATTCACCCACTAATCAAATACGCACAGTAATTGATGTAACATGCACCTATTATGTGACAGACGATAACCAAGACACATGAGGAGTATAATTTCAATCATCAAACAGTTATAGACACGCGTTTACATCCATTATTCAAAACCAAATCTTTAAATCATAAGTTTCAACACATCATATTGTTCCAAAACCTAAATGAACCAAAATCAATCATGTATAATCATCTAACCTAGGCAGTTCTAAATGTTTAGCCAAAAAACATTGTCAAAGTAGGAATCATAACAAGTTTACAAAGCTTGAAACACATAGTAATCAAGAATGAAACAAAGAACGAAAAAACCGAATGGTTAACACCCTAAAACTCAATCCCGGGGCTTCAATCCTTCGATCTCTTGCTTCGAGAACCTCCCAATCGCTTCTAATCGCCTCCAGCCATCTCTAGGATCGTCCACAATCGTCTGATACCCTAATTCTTCCTTCCCAGTCGTTTTTAATCACACAAACTTGATTTTCTGAGTTTCCCTCGCGTCGCATACCGCGACGGATCCTTAAAACCCCCTCGTGCTACGCGAGGGACCTCGCTACCCGACAAATTAATCGGGTCAACCAGTAATCATTAAAAATGGCATTTTGGACTTTTCCACCTGTCGCGTTACGCGACAGGGTTTCCTATACCCTTCGCGCTACGCGACAACACCCAATTTTCAGATTTTTCTTCTTTTGTTCTTGGGTCCGTTCTCGTTCAACCTGGAGCTCGTTTTCTTGACCTTTTCTGCCATAATAACACGTTTAATACCTGCAAGCATCAAATAATAGAAATGTGAAGAACCTGCATCAATCGACACTAAAAACGCATAAAACTGTATAGAAACTAACTAAAATCAAATAGAAAAACAGATGTGTTTCACAACACATTACATCTCCACACTTATCTCTTTTTCGTCCCTGAAAAAGGCTTATGCAAAAATCCGGATCATAGCCAAAATAAATGGTTTCTACACAATTAAACTACTCAATTCAAAATTCAATGCTTTGGAAAAGATTGCAAGTATTTTTATCTGTTAAACCCATACTTTATTCATGTCCCTTAATCATGGTCTATTATTTTGTTAATGTTCCACGTTTCATCTCATTAGACCCACACTTAGGAAATTTAAAACCAAATCAATCCTGGATTCTAGCTTTCAAGTCATCTTCACATATAAACAAACCAGACACTTCTCAAATCAGATTTTTATAAATGAAACAGATGGAAGTGTGAGCATTTTTCTTTTATTTTTCAATCCATTGAACTTAACTTAGTGGTGTTTCAAACAGGCTGCAACCCGGCGCGTGACACATAAGTTTTTAATCCAACTTCCTTTCTTTTATTTTATTTATTTTTTATTTTTATTTTTTTTACTCAGCTTGTTTGGTGAAATGAAGGCGCCATAAGACTCGAATTTATTCTCATAAAAAGAGTACTTATGTGCCAAACAAAAATTAGATTTTCAAAACTCTAATCTGTTATTATGCAAATACTCCTTTATAACTAGAAAACGGTTTCGTTAATTCCGAATCCCCAAGATGTTTCCCATGAAAAACATGCATTTAAGTAAAATTTAAACCAGTCCTACGGGACAAAAATTAGTTGAGCCTACCTACACTTCCCATAACCAAAGCATAAAACCCAAATCAACAAGTTAACCATGACTGAAACCACAAAACCCAACTTTCCTATCATTTCCCATCATGCTTTTGCAACGAACTTAAACAAGGACAAGAAAGATCTAAGCTAAAGATGTAGAAACAAAAATAAAAACAAAAATTTTCAAAAATTTTGACAAATTTTTACCTAAAAAGCTTAAGTAAACTAAAGCTAAAATTCAAAAACTAATCTACTGAAAACAAATTTAAACTAAGTGTCCCATCCCCACACTTAAACTTTACATTGTCCCCAATGTAGAGAAAAAAGAAACCCAAAAGAAAAACTAAAACTAAAAACCAAAAACTGAAAATGACTTAGCTGGTTGAAGAAAAGACTGTCGAGTGCCAATCTTTCCACGTAGCTCCACAATCTACAAATTTGCTCTGCATGCTACAAACAATCACATAAGATCTACAAAAGCAAAGATCAAACAAGCATCAACACGTCCAAAACATACTAATAATGATATCCATGACTAAGTCCAACCACAAACCAACCCTACCATTTAACTAAAGCACAAAACAACCAAAGAAAATTAAGAACTAACTAAAAAATTTGAAAAACATCAATTCAATGCGACAAGAATGAAATTAGAAAGCCACCTTACCTTGAAATCCACTTAGAACACCTCGCCTTTGTGCTAAACCCGCCAATGGAAATGAAGATGGTGGAATGGTGGTGAAAGATGGTTGAATGGGTATTTAGTGAATGAAGGATGGTGGTGAAAGCGGTGTAGGAGAGGCAATTTGGGGTTATAGTTCGAAAAATAAGGTTACAAAAGAGTTTTAACACTTCAGGGCCCCGTCGCGTATCGCGACAGATTCCCAAATTTCCGTCGCGTAGCGCGACGGATGTTTGACCCGTGTTTTGACCAAAATACCTGGTGTAGCGCGACAGGTTGGGTCATGAGTTTCGTGTGACGCGACGGGGTCATTTTTCCAGAGAGTTTCTGTCATTTTCATGCCTTAGCCAAATTTTCAACCCATTTTTCTTACTTAAATCATCCAAAAGCATTCTAAGGTAAAGAAAACATACCAGGTGACTCTAATCCGTCTTTATTGCATCAAATTGATCAAAATCCTGCAAAACACATTGAAACACACGAAAACGAAAAACGAAAAAAACAATAACGAAAAATTAAAAACACACCAAAGACATTAGAAAACTACTAACTCTACAAACTCTACACTTGGGAGTTTAACCCAAGATCTCACTCAAACTCAACTCAAATGGGAGGATCTAAAGAAACATCCTCTCCTGCAATCAAATTAGAACCACGATCACCAACATCCCATGGCCCTCCTCCCATGACCTCATTCACACCAACTTATCACTCACCAAAATCACACCATCCACTTGATGGACTAACTCACCACTGGCGCTCACAGAATTTGCTATCTTCAAACAAACATTCTCATCACCCACCCTAAAAGTGAGCTTACCCTTATACACATCTATGATTGCCTTGGCGATCCGCAAAAGTGGGCGCCCAAGAATGATGGAAACCCCGTGTCTGCCTCCATATCCATCACAACAAAATCCACAGGGAACACAAATCTATCCACTTTGACTAACACATTCTTCAAAATTCCCCATGGACATTTAACCGATCGGTCCGCCAATGATAAGGTCACGCGTGTGGGAGACAAGTCACCAAGGGCTAGCTTCTCGTATAGAGAATATGGCATCAGATTGATGCTAGCCCCTGAATCCGCCAAGGCATGCCTCGTAGCATCATCCCCAAATAAACATGGGATTGTAAACATTCCCGGATCTGAAAGCTTCTCAGGCAGCTTGTTTAAAATCACCGCGGAACACCCCGCGCTCAATGGGATGGTGACAACTTCTCCCAACTGATTCTTACTCTTCAGCAACTCTTTGAGATACTTAATATATTTTGGTATATGCTGAAGGGCTTCAATAAACGGGAGATTGATCACGAGTTGTTTGAACATGTCCAGAAAGTGCCCGTATTCCTTAGCGTGTTTTTGATTAGTTAAACGCGCTGGATAAGGAACGCGGGAAAGATCAATCTCTGAGGTGGGTTTAAACATGACCGGCTTACCACTGCCGGCTTCTCAACGGGAGACTCACTGTTAGGTGCGGTACTTGCTGGGACTAGCCTCGGAGGCACCCTCCCAGGAGTCTCAATCTCAATTTCCTCATCCACCTGTTCCTCCTCATCTAAATCAACCGGTGGGACCACTCTCTAACTCTCCTCAACTTCCACCAACACCGGTGGTATGAATCTCTCTCCTCCACCTCCTCCAGAACGGGTGGTGACCGCCTTAAAGTGGGCGTTTGGGTTGGCTTGGGGCTGACCCGGGAACAGGCCTTGGGGCCGTTCATCCAACCGCTTGGCGATGTCACCAACCGTTCTCTGTAAATCCAAGAACGCATATTGCTGGTTCTTGAGGAGAACATCGTGTTTATGTAGGATCTTTTGTGTAGTGGCATCTTTTGCCACTAACTGAGTCAATAACTCCTCTATCCTACCCATACTACCACCACCACCAGAAGTGCTACCAGAACCACAACCGCTAGGCTGACCCTGCCCCTGGTTTTGAGGATAATTATGATGGAAACCAGGGGAATTACCGGAAGATCTATAGGTTTGGTTAGAAGGATTTCCCAAACCGGGGTTATAAGACTACCCAAACCGGCCCTGCCCGCCTACAAAATTGGCTTGTTCTTGGCCCACTAAACACTCCGAGGTGGCATGACCACCTCTGCAGATCTCACACCTGTCTACTCTCATCTTCAGATCCCTAACATCCCTACCTAGAGACTCAAGAGCAGCTGAAACACTAGTGTCCACATTAACGTGGTGAATTCCTCTTGCTGAGGAGGAAGAACTAGTAATAGGAGTCGAATTCCTATTTGCAGACCGCTGCTCATACTCGACCTGAGCAAAACTCTCAAAAAGGTCATTGCATTCAGCCACATCCCTCTTACCCATGAGGTGGCCTCCTGCAGAAGTGTCAAGTCTGGCACGAGTCTCATATGTGAGCCCATTGTAGAATTTCTCTACCAGGGCCCATTCAGAAAAACCATGCTGGGAGCATCGACTGAGCAGGTTTTGAAACCGCTCCCAAGCAAGGTAGTAGGGCTCATCTGGGGCCATTCGGAACGAATGGATTTCATCTCTCAGGCGGGCGGCCTTAGCAGGTGGGAAGTACTTTTTAAGAAAAGCATCCCGGAGGCTAGCCCAAGTGGTAAAAGTGCCTGGTGGATAAGAGTCAAGCCAAGTAGCAGCTCGACCTGATAAAGAGAAGGGAAACAGGTGCATGAAAATCGCATCTTCGATGGCGCCTTGAATATTAAAGGTGCCACAGATGCGTGTGAGTCGAGCAAGGTGCGCGGGTGCATCTTCATGATCACGACCACTGAATTGAGCAATATTAATAGCGGTCATGATGTATGAAGGAATCTGCCACGAATTTTCATTCGGGATCGGTGGCAGTGTAATGGGGTTGTTAAGCCCCGTGAAACCCACAGTGGCCTGCTGGTGAACAGTACGACGCGCCGGCATTTGTGGATCAAAAGACAAGCGTGGACTGGAGTGAGTAGAAGAACTAGAAGAAGAAGGTGGTGTATGCTAAGAAAAAATAACAGAAATGGGAGTAGAAGCACTTACCTCGCTGGTAGAACCTTCAGAAAAGTTCTGTTGGACCGATTTGGAGCTCGGAAACAATCCGAATCCAATCAAAAACTACTCGACAACCTCTGGGATAGTGCGGAATCCTATTCCAGGGTTTTCCAATTGAAACCAACAGAAACCGTGGTGATCCGAGGCTGTAGAAACGACTTGGAAGCAACGATCGAACACCACGGGTTCAGAATCGAACTTGGATGATCAAGAACCGCTCAAATCTTCAAGGGTTTTGACATTGGAGTGCTAGGGAAGAAGGAGGGCTCAGGAAAGTTAGGTTTGAAATGATTTGAACATCTATATATAGGCTGTAGTCATTCGGCCGAATGAGTGGCCGAAGCAGCTCATTCGGCGAATGACTAAGCTCGAATGAGCAGACATTCGAATGAGTCATTCGGCGAATGACTCATTCTGAACTCAGACATTCGCTATAACCTTCATTCGCCGAATGACTTCATTCTAGAGTCATTCGGCCGAATGAGTACACTTCATACTTAAACAGTTTATAATCAAATCAAACAACTAGATAAACATTAATAGACAATAATCAATAGAAATAAACATTATGAAATAGATATAAAGACAACTTCCATTAATACTTTGAACATTTACATGATAAGAGTTACAAAACTGAACTAGGGACAATAAACATGCATCAACAAACTCCCCCTTGGACCTAGTTCAACTCTTGGAAGTGTCTTTCTTGAAATACTTTTCAGAAATAGCTTTCCAGTCTGCTCCAGCGTGCATCTTGAAAATGCTGCAGAGACGGATCACTCTCATGAATTGTAGTGCCTGCACCATGTCTTGAACATCAAAGAAGATTTGGTGCCTAAAAAGAGCTTGGACATCAGTGTGGGACATATTTGTCAACCACATGGGCTCGAATATCCTTATGGTCTCCCACTTCTTGTCCTTGCACAATACTATCACAGCCTCGCCAGTTCTCCCGTCATAGTACCACCATCGGAAGCCCTCCATAAAGTCCTGTCGCATCTTCCGTAATGGAATCTTCTTCATGACTTTAGGAGGAAGCCACTTCAGGATGACTTTATGCTTACGGGTATCTCCGTCAATTTCTGGCAAATAATAACGTTCCGGCTGTTGAGGCTGGAAGTTTACCCACCTTTTCCTATACTCGTACTGTATCTGCCTAGAGAACCAGGCAGACATGCCAGAATCCTCACTGTATAGTAACTTCAGACGTGCTAGTTGATTTACTTCAAAGCCCGGCAGCATCTTGAAGTCATGAGGGTGCTTAAAGTAATCGATCCCCCTTTCTCTCTTCACAGCATAGCACCCGAGATCATGAAAGTATGCCCAGCTTAGGATTTGACCTCTAGCTTTGTAGCCTTTGGTTCTGTAAACTTTCTTGTGCGTTGCTGGCATCTTCTCGGTGCTTTGCTTCTTCAAGACCTCCCAATAGGTCTGCCATTCCTCTTTTCGTCTCTTTTGGTCATCTGCTTCGGCTTTGCTGGCTTCGACTTGTTCTTCTAAGTATCGGATCAGTAAATCTTCAGTCTCTTGATCAAACTGATCAGTAAATGTCGGCAGCTCAGCCTCAGCAGATGTATACTTTGGGTATTCTTCTTCTGTGATGTCTTCTATGATAACTTCGTCAATGTCATCAAAAACTTCAGGCTCCGGTTCATCAATGATAGGAACGGAGGTATCATCAGTGATCACCTCGTCCGGATTAAGCCTGAACAGCTCAGCAATCTGCTCTCGGGATAAGCAATGAATAATCTCCCCTTCCTCTTTGTCATAGCTGACCGAGTGTTGTATAATGCCCTGAGCGTCCAAGATCATAGTCAACGTCTTATCTAGCTGACGTCTCAACGGCACAGCTTCTACTTCCTCGGCCGCTTTGGGTTCATCTGTCTGTGCAGGAGGAGGTGGAGCAGAGGCTTTCTTCTTATCATTGGCTGTCTTGGATCGAATCTATGATGAGGCTGGAGCTTGATCATCATTGTCATCATCATCATCATCAGTACCGGATGATTCAGAAGACCCACTCCCTGATCCATCTTTGTCATCATCATCAGCTTCATCATCTTCATCTGATTCCTCATCCTTCTCGGAATCCTCATAGTCAACTTGTTCCTCATCAGACTCTTCTTCATCTTCTTGTTTGTCAGAATCATCGGAAGGAGCAGCAGAGCCTTCAAGCCTGGGAGTGCCTTCCTTGGAACTCTCGACAAGTTCAGCAAGGCGAGCATTCTCAGCCTCGAGCTGAAGGATCCTATCATTGAAACCAGAGGCTGTCAAAGCCAGCTGGTTGTGCTCATCGATGTACTTAAGGAGCTGCTCCTCCTGTTGAGCTGACCTGGCTCTCAAATCAGCCCTCTGGTCTGATGCTTGAAGAAGCAGAGTATCCTGCTCTTCAACCCTTCTAGTAAGCTGAGCAATAACCAGCTCTTGCTCCTTGTTCTTCCTCTCTTGCTCCATGCTCCTCTCCATCAGTCTCAAGACCATGCTGTTCAGTGTGCTAAGCTGATCCACAACTGAAAAAGTAGGTATATGAACATCAGCACGGACTGTGGAAGGGCCAGAGGAAGCAGTAACATACACCGGCTCGCGAACAAAAGGAGTGGACAGAGGGGCAGTAGTAACCTGAGTGTGAATGGCCCTTGTCCTCGTCAGTGAAGAAACTGACACAGCTGCTACTGATGTGACAGTAGTTGTAGCAGCTGATGTCAGTTCTGACCTCCTTTGGAAAGAGAATCGAGATCTCTTTCCCCTTCCAGCTCTGGATGAGGTGGGCTGTCCAGCAGAAACAATCACTGCTGTAGAAGCAGGAGCAGATGACCTAGGAGGGGGAGAAAAGTCAAACTCCGGAATAAATAACGTATCAGTAATATCCTCCAAATCATCATCTGTCCTCTTTCTCTTCCTCATCTGCATTCTTCCACCCTCATCCACTTTCTCAAACTCATCATCATGAGTCTCTTCAGAATCAGAACTGTCTTCATCACCTTCACCTGCTACACCTTCATCCTCACTCGAGTCCTCTGACTCATCACCACCACCTGAGGAATGTGGAACTGAAACATCGAGAGGAACAGTCACTGAGGATGTAGTAGTAGTCAAGAAGTCCAAATCCATCAGTGAGGCGATGTCCAAATCCTCTTCCTGTGCGGTAGAAACATCAGCAACACCACCAGCAACAGAACCAACAACATCAACCATGCTTACTGAAGCAGCAGTGGTCATGTGTCCGGAAATCATCTCACCTACACCAGAACTCACCATAGCAGCAGTGCTCACTAACACTGTGCTCTCATCTGCTCCAGCACCACTCGGGCCCGCACCACCATCTCCATCCTCACCATCACTGTCATCATCACCAACCGGAACCACAATGTCCTCCACATCTGAATCGGAGTCATCGTGTCTCCATCTTCTTCCAGCCGGAGCCCTGTAATCGGGTCGAGAGAGGTGACCAAATAGGGATCTAGTGGTGGGCTTCCTCTCCTTCCCTCTGTATGACAAAACTCTGTTGAGAGTTATGTCATTCATGTGCTCCAATCTAATGATGTCAGCATTAAGCTTTGGAAGATCTGGAATCTGGGCATCGATAATCTGCTGTAGAAACCTAGGGTACATCAGGAACTACTTGTCACCCTTAAGCCCCACATTCTCCTTCATGTCTATAAAAACCATCTCGGAGAAGTTGAATGGTTTGTTGAGCACCAAGGCAGCAAATGCGCACTGAATGGTTTCGCGCATGTCATCAAAGCCCCCTCTCCTCGAGCCAAGGCAGTGAACAAGTACATGAGCCAAGTACTTGAACTGCGGCGACATGAACGCCTTGTTCAGAATCCCAGCTCCAATATCTCCCTCGTACTTGCATCGGAGAAAGCATCCACGGACTAAGAATCTGTCAAGTAGATCAGGATGATCCGGAGAGTCTTGAAAACCACAGACCCTCCGTATATGCTTAGCAGAGACCACCACATCATGACCCCTGACCTTGCCCCTTATGACTGTAGGCTCGGCCTCACAATCGATATCAGCAGATGACCAGAAATCCTGCTGATGTGATAAGTAGGGCACATGAACTGTCGATATGGCAGTGAAGATCCTGGAACGCCTCAAGAATGTGATAATATCTGCGTAGTGCTTCACGTTCGGGGTAGTCAAGTCAAGATGGGCACAGATGTTGTGCTTCGGAACTGATTTGTATCCTGCCATACTGCACAATACAAGAAATACACATGTCAGCACAAGATAATCAATCAAACATTGAAGTTTAACAAAAATCAGATTGACTGTTTTCTGATATGCCGAATGAGTCCATTCGCCGAATGTGTTAACAGTCGAATGAGGTTCATTCGTCGAATGACTCTCATTCGTCGAATGAAACTTGAGTATGACTGGTCATTCGCCGAATGATCCATTCGTCGAATGAGGTTCATTCGCCGAATGAGTCATTCACCGAATGACGACATTCGGCAGTATCACTGAGTTCAAAATCTCTTTGTTCAAAATCTCAAATCAATCCCAAAAACCTGGTAAACAACCCTCAGAAACGACCGATTAGCAATTTTAATACATGACATTTTGGGTTTAAGGTCCATCTTAACAGTTTATTTGTTGGGCGAATTTCAAAACCCTAAAACCCTAAATCTCAATCTGTTTATCATGATTTCGTGGATGGAATCGGTTGAAATTTGATCTCCATATACCTGAGAATAAGTACAAGATGATTATCAGTGACAAGATCTATCAAAGTCACAAGAAATCAAAAGAGGAGATTAGGTGTGTGTTTCGCCGAATGGGAAGTGTCTGATATCACGAAAGAACAAATGGTCGAATGACCTTCATTCGGCCGAAACACAGTTATATACTGTGTACTCATTCGCCGAATGAGCTAGGCGAAAGGTCACAAAGTTTCTGTTTCATTCGCCGAATGAATGTGGCGAATGAGTCAATCGGTGATGTTCATTCGCCGAATGAGAATGTCGAATGAGACATTCGACACTCTTCATTCGTCGAATGAAGTTCATTCTGAGAAGCTTATTCGGTCGAATGACTCATTCTCATTCGGCCGAATGAGTCCATTCTGCCTCTCATTCGCACGAATGAGATATGGACTTCTCCAAAACTCCAAAATTTCAAAGATTTGACATTTTGTGCACCAAAATTTTAACCAATTATGAAGATATGTCTAGTTGGTTCAGGATTCAGATATGACAGGCATCCGAATCTACAAATGATCATCTAAAATAAAATTGAAAATAGAAAATCTTTTTGTATTTTTCTGAAACAACCAAACAACTGTACAAACATAAATTAAAAGCAAGTAAACACAAGTAAACACATATTTTTGTGAAAAGCCCGTTAATAAAATAACACAAATCTCTGATTACATCATATAACCTTTAATGAATGCTTCACTTCAATCACAATTTCATTTTGACACGATTACTGATATATTTGTCCAAATTTAAACTGATCAATACATAACTCTTTAAACAAACTAAATGATCACTCATATTTTTTGACTATGTTCTCCAATTCATTTCATCAATTAAGATCAAAATCAGTTCATAACTCATTTCAGCATATCTTAATACCAGTCATCATGAATTCAATAAGATTCAATCATTTATTATCTTTTTGGATTTTTCTTGTTCTATCCACATGGATGGCTTCAGCTAGGTCCGTCCCAGCAATATGGCACATGTATGGAATCGAACTTTATTTGTTTAAGTTTTTCTCAAGCTTAATACCAGCTTGCATTAGATTTTCTTTACCAAGCTTAATACCAGCTTGTCTTTGATTTTTCTTTACCAAGCTTAATACCAGCTTGTCTTTGATTTTTCTTTACCAAGCTTAATACCAGCTTGTCTTTGATTTTTCTTTATCAAACTTTCTAAGTTCTCATAAGTCATTTATTTATTTTGTATAGTCAGCCTATCAGTACATCCCATCATCATTTCCTTATGATTTTGACTCATGCATTCATTTCTGCTTCTATGACATAATGAAATCAATGTGCTATATCATTAAACAGGACTGTTTCATTTTTAATTTTTCTATTGTTTTTGATTTTTCAAATTTTCTATTGTTTTTGGTTTTTCAAATTTTCTATTGTTTTTGGTTTTTCAAATTAGAGTATCTCCCCCTAAAAACCTAAAAATAGAAAATCTTTTTGTGTTTTTCTTGAGAAAAGAGAACTGTACAAGATAAAATGAAAATACTAAAAAATAAAATAAAAAAAAACTATCTAATGAAAGTGATGATCATTTGTTAGACTCAGATGAGGATTGAACTTCATCCTTTTGAAAAACACCATTAGCCGATAACAGATATAAAAATCTGGGTTTATCAAAAGCTTTTGTGAAAAGATCGGCTTTCTGGTGATCGGTGTGAATTTTAACAACATCGATTAATTTCTTCTCAAAACAATCACGTATGAAGTGATATTTTATGTCGATGTGTTTGGTTTTGGAGTGCTGCACTGGATTTTTAGTGACAGCAATGGCAGCAGTGTTATCAACATAAATCGGAGTGTTAGAAAAATGTAACCCATAGTCCCTGAGTTGCTGTTGAATCAAGATGATTTGAGAACAGCAACTTGCAGCAGCAATATATTCAGCTTCACAGGTTGAAGTAGACACCGACGTCTGCTTCTTGCACTGCCAGGTGACCAATCGGTTTCCAAAGAACTGACATCCCGCAGATGTTGACTTGAAATCTCTCTTGCATCCACCATAATCTGAATCACTATATGTAGTAAGCTCAAAGTTATCATCATTAGGGTACCATAAGCCAAGTTCCGGTGTACCCTTCAGATAACGCATAATCCTTTTGACAGCAATCAGGTGAGATACTCTTGGTTTGGATTGATAACGTGCACACAAGCAAGTGGCAAACATGATATCTGGCCGAGAGGCAGTGAGATACATGAGAGATCCGATCATTCCCCGATACAGAGTGGCATCAATTAACTCCCCCTTTTCATCTGGAGTAATCCCGTGATTAATCGCCAGTGGGGTACCAGCAGGCTTCGCATCAGACATACTGAACCGGCTCAGAATGTCACCAACGTATTTGGTTTGATGAATAAAAATCCCTGCCTCAGACTGATCCACCTGTAAACCCAAGAAAAACTTCATCTCTCCCATCGAACTCATTTCAAATTTTTCTTTCATAACTGTCTCAAATTCCTTGCACAGATTATCATTTGTGGATCCAAAAATTATATCATCCACATACACTTGTACCAAGAGTAAATCACTGTCCTTCTCACGGATGAATAAAGTGCAGTCAATGACACCTCTTCTGAACCCGTTGTTCAAAAGGTGAGTGGAAAGTGTCTCGTACCACGCTCTCGGAGCCTGATGCAATCCATACAACGCTTTGTCTAGCTTGTAGACTTTATCACGATGCAATGGATCTTCAAATCCGGGAGGTTGATTGACATACACTGTTTCACTGATAACCCCGTGAAGGAACGCGCTCTTTACATCCATTTGATAAACCTTGAACTTTTTGAAGGATGCATAAGCCAGAAAGATACGAATGGCTTCTAGTCGAGCGACCGGAGCAAACACCTCATTATAATCCAATCCCTCTATCTGTCTGAATCCTTGAACCACCAGACGAGCCTTGTTTCTCACGATTATCCCGTGATCATCCTTTTTGCAACGAAGAACCCATCTAGTGCCAATGACTTTTGCACCTTTGGGTTTATCAACTAGTTGCCAGACCCCTAACTTCTTGAACTGCAACAGTTCCTCTTGCATGGCGTCTACCCATGATTCTTCTTTGAGGGCTTCAGTGACGGTACGCGGTTCCACTTGAGATATAAAGCAGGAATGAGCACAAAAGCTTACATCTGCAAAATCAAGAATGTCTGCAAGACCACCTGAAGAAATCTGACTTCGAGTCTTTACTCCATCTAAAGGACTCCCTATAATGTTGTCTTGAGGATGAATTCGATTAATTCTTCCAACAGGATGAGCAGGAACCTCAACCTCAGGATCTAAGTTATTCAAATTCAAGTCCTCAAGATCAGGTACAAGATTATCAACAACTGGTTCAGGAGCAGCTGGGGGATTGTCGTCTGTGTCTGAGCTGTCATCATTTATCTGTGTAGAGGGACCAGATGTAGATGTAGGTTGAAAAGTAGCATCGGGGGCATTCTGTACATCATACAGCATCTGAACAGCTACATCTTCATCTGAGTACATGGGGGGCATATTGAATGAGTCAAAAAGACTGGAATAGTCAAACATCCAATCTGGCCCTTTTCCAGGTGGGGGCATTGTATACTTTTGAACATCCACGTGGTACCACTCCTCCACATTATGAGTTGCAATGTTGTAAACTCGTTTATTTGGAGTGCTATACCCAAGAAAGTACCCTTCTTCCACCTTTTCATTAAACTTGCCCTGCTCATGTTTCTTAAGCATAGTGCATGGAGCACCAAATGGTTCTAGATACTTAAGATTTGGCTTTCGGTTATGGAGCAGTTCAAAGCAAGTCTTCCCATGTCTCTTCACAATTAGGACCCGGTTCAATGTGTAACAAGCATTGGCAACAGCTTCATTCCAGAATTGAACCGGTAGAGAAGAATCAGCAAGCATAGTTCTAGCAGCCTCAATCAATGTCCTATTCTTGCGTTCAGCAACGCCATTCATCTGTGGAACATATGGAGCACTAAACTGTTGCACAATGCCTCTTGCATTACAAAAATTCTCCATGTTGTGATTTTTGAACTCAGTTCCATTATCAGTTCGAAACTGACGAATCTTGAGCTTATAGAGCGATTCAAGTTTGGTAACCAAAACTTGAATGCAATCAAACGTTTCTGATTTCTCCTTCAAAAAGAAGACCCAAGAGTATCTGGAGTATTCATCAGTGATAACCAGGCAGTATTGAGATCTCCAGCTATACTCTTCCGATTTACTGGACCAAACAAATCCATGTGGAGAAGCTCAAGAGGAACATTGATTGAATGATACTTTTTCAGCTTATGAGACTGCTTAGACTGCTTTCCTTTCTTGCATGAAACACAGATATCAGACAGCTTAAAATTTTTCAAGCTAACTCCCTCAACCAAACTGTTGTGTACCAGATGATTCATCTTGCGTAAACTCAAATGGCCCATCCTCTTATGCCAAAGGATTGAATCTTTTTCAGTTGCCTTTGTCATAAAACATGAAGCTGTGGAGGATGTAGTTGAAGCTGTAGCCATATTGAGAACATACAAGTCTTGTTTTCTTGGAGCAGACATTAAAATCCAATCTTCAGGTATCTGCACACCTTGCTTGAGAATATAACACTTTGAGTCATCAAACAGAACCTTGTACTCTTTGTCACAAATCTGAGAGACTGACAGGAGGTTGTTTTCCAACTGTTTGACATATCTGACATTATCGAACGAAACCTGTCCATTTGTCAAGATTCCCTCTCCTGTAATAAAACCACCCTTGTCTCCAGCAAAAGCTACATAGCCACCTCGAACTGCGTTCACATTGGTGAGCAAAGAAATATCACCAGTCATGTGTCTGGAAGCCCCACTATCAACGATCCAATTGTTGTTTACTCCAGCTTTTGGGGCAACCTGCACAATAAAGAGACTATCAGTTTACATTGGGAACCCAAGCCTTTACGGTCTTGGGTTGACCCATTGAGTCTCGGATCCAAACATCGATCCATTTCCCTTAAGAATAGGTTTGTCTGAAATTTGTGGAACAGACACCTCAGATGATTTAACTTTCCAAATTGCATTTTTATCAAAAGAGGTTTTCAGATAAATGGATGATGATTTTGATTGGTTAATTTTAACCCCATTTGGAACAACCAAAGTTTCCAACTTTCCCTTTCCCTTGTCTGAACTCTTAAATTGAGTTTGTGATGTTGATTTTGGCTGAAAAGACTTAGGCACAGATTTTACCGGTTTTGGTAAAGAAGATTTTAAGTCTTTGAAAGGGACAACCTTAGGTCTGATCAATTTAGGGCAAAACCTCACAATATGTCCTGATTCACCACACTCAAAACAGACTTTATCACCTTTTTTATGAAAATGTTTTAAATCAGAAAATGATTTTTTAGTTGATTTAAAAACATTTGATTTCTGACAATCTGATTCAAAACCCAAACCCGTCCTTCCTTTGTTACCAAATTGAGCTGATTTGGTAGCACAATTAGCTTCAGACCCCTGTGAAGCTTTAACAAAGCATAATTCTTTGTAAATCTTTGATTTGGAGATTGGGTCACCTTTCATGACACTAGAAGGTTGATTCCGAGGAGTGCTCTGCTTTGATGAATACTCTGATTCATCCTCGGAATCAGAAACCCAATCTTCCACAATTCCATCCACCCTTGAATCCTTAGTTTGAGATGAACTCTGATTTTCACTCAGACTAATTGGATCAACTACTAACGGAGTAGTAACTTGAAAATCCTTCACATCTTTGTCATTTGGAGTATTGACAAAGGCATTTAGGATTGGTGGAGGACACTTTTGATAATTAACCTTTTCTTTCCCCTGATCAGTACCCCTACTGATCATATGCTCAATGATATACGAGGAGCTCTCATAGCTCTTGAGCTTCTGTCCCAAAGTCTCATAATCACATTCAACTAATGCTAATTTCTTCTTAATCTCATTTATGGTATTGAGATAAGAAGTTATAGCATCTTGCTTGTTCAGAACAACGATCTCGGCCTCATGCAGTTGTCTATTTAAAAGATCAATTTTATTTTGAAAATCCTTTTCATTAGATTTTAAAACTTTTTTGCTTCAATGCACAGGTCGAGATCGGTCATCAGATCACTGTTATGCTTCTGATAAGCAAGGACTTTACTCCTTAGGTCAACACAATTGAAACAATCAGATTGAGAAGATGAACAATCAGTGTATACCTGCTCAGAAGAATCTGTAGAAGCAGAAGAGTTTGCCATCAAGGCAAATTGAGTTGAAGAGTCATCAGCTTCTCCATCAGATTCTTGAGTGTCAGAATCCGTCAAATTTTCTGATTCTGAACTTGATGTCTTGTCATCAATCACCAACAAATCTTCCTGACTGCTTTCTTCATCAATATCATCAGAATTCTGAATCTCTGCCACACATGCTTTCTCTTGATCTTCCTTATCAGCATTAAATCTGAAGTCCCAGTTTACACCTTCATCTTGTTGAACCATCAAGGCTTTACTACCAGAAGATGAAGATCCAGCTGTTGTAGGAGAATCAATAGGAACTAATCGCCTTTCAGAATTAGCATGGGCAGACTTCTGATGCTGAAATGGGTTCTTGTTTCCAGCTTTCTTTGGCTGCTTGCATTGTCTAGCAAAGTGACCCTTTTCACCACAGTTGTAGCATGTAACAGAAGCCATATCAAATCCAAACTTGGACTCCTTGTTTAGATTGATGTCTTTTCCTGTCCTCTTCACAAACTCCTTAGCTCTTCTGACTGCACTAGCCAATGCCCACATGATGTCAATTCTTTCCATATCATCAGGATCAATTTGAGAGTAGTCATCATTGGTCAAATATGGATTGCCGATCTGACCAGCAACCAATCCATCATATGAACTAACCAATGTTGACAGAAGACCCATGTGCTCTTTAGCAATCTCAACTGTGACTTTATCAAAGTTCTCTGTCTTCAGACTTGCAGTAGGCTGATGATGCTCTTGTTGTGAGCTCGATGAAGAAGATGGGCTAAAGTGCATCTGAGCTGCAGATGGGGCTTCAGAAGCTTTAGACACAAAGGCAGTTTTCAGAGGAGCATGAGTTGTAGACTTATCAACTGTGGGAGTGGAGTAGTATAGAGAAGGATCTTGAACTTGTGCAACCCTCTTGGCCTTCCATTTGTTCTCTATCTCCTGCTCTTTTAGCTTCTGAATGAAATCATTGATGTCCATATGAGCCATCATCTGATTTTGCTTGAGTACCATCAAGAAGGACTCCCACTTTGGAGGCAAAGCATCAGCTAAACACTGAATCTTCTCTTGAGTTGTAGTTTTGACCTCATGATTGAACAACTCACTCAACAGATGATAAAACCTAGCAATCAGTTCATCAAGGGACTCATTACCCACATACATAAAGCTGTTGAATTCCTTTTTCAAAGCTTTAGACTTAATGCTCTTCAAAGCATCATTACCCTCATATCTTTGCTGCAATGCATCCCACAGAAGCTTAGCCGAAGGAAACTGTCTAAACTGATGGAAGATATCAGTGGCAATGGACTGTGACAAAATAGCATAGGCTTTCTTCTCATAATCATACAGCTTCCTCTGAGGCTCAGTCATCCGTGTGACTAGCATAGGAGTTGCATCTTCATTCAGAGGCCGCAGATAACCTCTTTCAATCATCATCCACAGATTTGTATCCACCCCATTAATGTGGATCTCAAATCTATATTTCCAGTGAGGGTAATCATCTAAATTCAACAACTTAGGAGCTTTGTTTGAGTTCCCTGTCTCATTCTCTGTCAACAAGAGAGTCTGAATGCGATGGTTTTGGTTAGCCATGAGAGCTAAATCCTCCATTTGATCAGAAGTAATAAGATTCAACACTTAGAAAAATTTCAGAAGCAACTGGCGAATGAGTGCTAAACTGGCGAATGTCGGGGGCCGAATGAGGTGAAACTGACGAATGAGAAACTGAGTATGAGAACTGGCGAATGAGAAGGTCGAATGATCTATTCGGCGAATGACAGATCGAATGAAGTCTTTCGCCGAATGAGGATTGAGAATGAGGCTTATTCGGCGAATGAAGAGTGTCGAAGGAGTTATTCGCCGAATGAGAGCTATTCGGCGAATGGGAGGCTATTCGGCTGATCTTATTCGGCCGCCAGAGTCATTCGGCGATCTGGGGTTTTTTTACAACGAAAATCGCGATATCTTTCGATTTTGACCAGATCTAACCACCAAATTTTGCACAGAACTTCAAGACATGATTATTAACCAATTGGGAAGAAACTAGATCAAATGAACCACAAAAACACTTAAAATCTCAATGAAATAGTGACTTTGGAAGCAAGAAACTTAGGGTTTTTGGAAGTTACGAAAATCAGGGTTTCGGGAATCTCAGATCTGTTGATTTTGAGTGAAAATCGAGTAGAATCAAGAGCCAAAGCTCTGATACCACTTTGTTGGACCGATTTGGAGCTCGGAAACAATCCGAATCCAATCAAAAACTACTCGACAACCTCTGGGATAGTGCGGAATCCTATTCCAGGGTTTTCCAATCGAAACCAACAGAAACCGTGGTGATCCGAGGCTGTAGAAACGACTTGGAAGCAACGATCGAACACCACGGGTTGAGAATCGAACTTGGATGATCAAGAACCGCTCAAATCTTCAAGGGTTTTGACACTGGAGTGCTAGGGAAGAAGGAGGGCTCAGGAAAGTTAGGTTTGAAATGATTTGAACATCTATATATAGGCTGTAGTCATTCGGCCGAATGAGTGGCCGAAGCAGCTCATTCGGCGAATGACTAAGCTCGAATGAGCAGACATTCGAATGAGTCATTCGGCGAATGACTCATTCTGAACTCAGACATTCGCTATAACCTTCATTCGCCGAATGACTTCATTCTAGAGTCATTCGGCCGAATGAGTACACTTCATACTCAAACAGTTTATAATCAAATCAAACAACTAGATAAACATTAATAGACAATAATCAATAAAAATAAACATTATGAAATAGATATAAAGACAACTTCCATTAATACTTTGAACATTTACATGATAAGAGTTACAAAACTGAACTAGGGACAATAAACATGCATCAACAAGTTCCGTGAATCACTCCTTGTAGGCAATGAAAGCTTAGGTGGCGGTCCGTGTGAGCATAAGTGTGGCATACACTACCAAACCTGCAAATAAACAAAAATCAATCAAAAAGAAATAAAACAAAATAAAATAAAATAAAATTGAAAACAAAATAACACAAATATGCACAGATAAGAACAAGAACTAGTAAGCACAATCGACTAAGAAGTCCCCGGCAACGGCGCCAAAAACTTGATGTCGACGGAGCTTAGCTATAAAACTAACTGAAACCCGACTCTAAAATAGACACAAAGTAATAAATCTAGACTCTCTAAAACCTAAGCTACCGACAGGCAAGTGTACCTATCGTGTGTAGCAGAGCAAAGCAAGTCCGGATATCGAATCCACGGACCTCTATAGACTATGCTAACTAAGACTCAATTACTTATCTATACAAATGTATGTAACTTAAATTAATATTGCAAAGGGGGGTTTTGCTAACAATCTAAGAATACCTAAAAAGAACAATTCTTGAACAAAAAGAGAAAAACAAACAAAGATTAAAGCAGAGGAGGAAAAGCACTACCTAGGCTCAAATCATAGACATTCTTGACAAGGTTTTATCGGTAAAGGAACTGACGTGACACCGGTATCTTATGATACTAAACTTAAAGTAAATTTAGAGTACCCTCGACCCTTCTCAAGGATGATCAACTAAAAGTCCTAAAAGTCGTTAAACCACTGGTTGAATGGATTTCCCTCACAGGTCATCCAACTGCTTATGAAATATCCGCTAAATTATCTACCTCACAGCACGATAATCTCAAAACACCTTAGAAATAACTATTAAACACTCTACCTCACGGCACGAGAGTCACAATTCACTTAAATGCAAGGGATAACTTGGGTTTTCCTATTGGACTCGATAAACATGAAATGATAGATGAACTAGGACGATCTTCTCACAAAGGCTCCAACTAGCAATCTAACACCCAAGACATATCGACGACTTCTCACTTCACAGCTATAGAAGTCGATTGCACACCTAAACTATCTAAATTCTGATAAAACACTCCTATGAATTACTTGGCCACAACAATTCACCCACTAAGAAAATACACACAGTAACTGATATAACATGCACCTATTATGTGACAGACGATCACCAAGACACATGAGGAGTATAATATCAATCATCAAAGAGTTATAGACACGCGTTTACATCCATTATTCAAAACCAAATCTTTAAATCATAAGTTTCAACACATCATATTGTTCCAAAACCTAAATAAACCAAAATCATTCATGTATAATCATCTAACCTAGGCAGTTCTAAATGTTTAGCCAAGAAACATTGTCAAAGTAGGAATCATAAGAAGTTTACAAAGCTTGAAACACATAGTAATCAGGAATGAAACAAAGAACGAGAAAACCGAATGGTTAACACCCTAAAACTCAATTCCGGGGCTTCAATCCTTCGATCTCTTGCTTCGAGAACCTCCCAATCGCTTCTAATCGTCTGATACCCTAATTCTTCCTTCCAAGCCGTTTTTAATCGAACAAACTTGATTTTCTGAGTTTTTCCCCGCGTCGCATACCGCAACGGATCCTTAAAACCCCCTCGCTCTACGCGAGGGACCTCGCTACCCGACAAATTAATCGGGTCAACCCGTAATCATTAAAAAGGGCATTTTGGACTTTTCCACCTATCGCGCTACGCGACAACACTCAATTTCCAGATTTTTCTTCTTTTGTTCTTGGGTCCATTCTCGTTCAACCTGGAGCTCGTTTTCTTGATCTTTTCTGCCATAATAACACGTTTAATACCTGCAAGCATCTAATAATAGAAATGTGAAGAACCAGCATCAATCGACACTAAAAACGCATAAAATTGTATAGAAACTAACTAAAATCAAATAGAAAAACAGATGTGTTTCACAACACATCACATCCCCACACTTATCTCTTTTTCGTCCCTGAAAAAGGCTTATGCAAAAATCTGGGATCATAGCCAAAATACATGGGTTCTACACAATTAAACTAGTCAATTCAAAACTCAATGCTTTGGAAAAGATTGCAAGTATTTTTATCTGTTAAACCCATACTTTATTCGTGTCCCTTAATCATGGTCTATTATTATGTTAATGTTCCACATTTCATCTCATAAGACCCACACTTAGGAAATTTTAAACCAAATCAATCCTGGATTCTAGCTTTCAAGTCATCTTCACATATAAACAAACCAGACACTTCTCAAATCAGATTTTTATAAATGAAACAGATGGAAGCGTGAGCATTTTTCTTTTATTTTTCAATCCATTGAACTTAACTTAGTGGTGTTTCAACGAGGCTGCAACCCGGCGTGTGACACATAAGTTGTTAATCCAACTTCTTTTCTTTTATTTTATTTATTTTTTATTTTTATTTTTTTTACTCAGCTTGTTTGGTGAAATGAAGGCGCCATAAGACTCGAATTTATTCTCATAAAAAGAGTACTTATGTGTCAAACAAAAATCAGATTTTCGAAACTCTAATCTGTTATTATGCAAAGACTCCTTTATAACTAGAAAACAGTTTCATTAATTCCGAATCCCCAAGATTTTTCCCATGAAAAACATGCATTTAAGTAAAATTTAAACCAGTCCTACGGGACAAAAATTAGTTGAGCCTACCTACACTTCCCATAACCAAAGCATAAAACCCAAACCAACAAGCTAACCATGACTGAGATGTTTCCCATGAAAAACATGCATTTAAGTAAAATTTAAACCAGTCCTACGGGACAAAAATTAGTTGAGCCTACCTACACTTCCCATAACCAAAGCATAAAACCCTAACCAACAAGTTAACCATGACTGAAACCACAAAACCCAACTTTCCTATCATTTCCCATCATGCTTTTGCAACCAACTTAAACAAGGACAAGAAATATCTAGTGTTCAATGAAATGTATTAGTGCATAATAACATCCATGGCAACTATGATACAAACTTTGTGAATGTTTAAGACCTAAATGTTGTTTCTTTAGCTTTCCTGCAAAAAAAACTGTAAACCTATGATTGTTAAAGTAACATAATAAGAACAATAAGTCAATAACCTAATGAAATATACATTCATTGTTAAAGAGAAATGTAAACACTGCACAATTATCTCAATGATTTATGTATAATGTTGGACTATTGAACTATAATGGGATAATGTTAAAACATAATTGTTTTATGTTTTCATTTGTGGACTTATAAATGGTTGACTTAGGGGCTGTTTGGTAGTATCTGAATGGGTCTGAATCTGAATGGTTCAGATTCAGAGCGTTTGTTTCACTTAAAAAAATCGTCTGCATGGGATTCCACATCTGAATGGATGTCTTAATCATTCAGATCTCACAACAAGTCTGAATGAAAAATTAAACCAAGAGGTCATCTTTACCCTTTCACTTTTAACCCTAATCGCGTTTCCCTTAGCTGCCTCTCGATCAACTCTCGATCAAACGTCCCTCCCACAACTCCTTCCGGTCGTCGCCATCTTCACGTCGTCGCCACCACACCGGCGGTCGTCGCCGCCCTCCAATCTACCATCGCCGCACCTGTCGCCACTAAAATAAAATGTCATTTAATGGCATATAAAAAGTGCTTCAAAAGGCAAAAAAAGTGCTACTATATACCCCTTGAAAATTGTGTGGCACACAAAAAAAGTGCCACTAGAAGTGGTGACGCTAAAGCCTTTTAGTGGCACTTTTTCAATATGTTGCACAAAGTTTTTATACTTTTAGTGGCACTTTTTTTATGCCACAAAATAAAAAGAAACTTTTGTAGCACAATTTTTATGCCACTAAAAATTAATTTTAGTTACACATCCCTATATCCCTATTAGTTTTAGTGGCACTTTTATTTTGCTACAATATAAAGAGACCTTTAAAGGCTCAAATTTTGTGCCGGTAAAAAGTACCTATCGTTCGTTGTACAACATATTGTTACAAAGACACATTATTAATAATATAAATACAAACAAAAGTTGAATAAGATTGTAAATAATAACATTGAAAATTTTGATTCGAAACATAATACAAAAAAATGTCAAAAGCAATGTAATATGCAGCATCTTTTGGTTTCCAAATGTTTACACGTCACACGTAATTGAATCAATGAACGTTTCCTTCCCATACGACCTAGCTCGAAAACTTCTCATGATATCAACTCTTTAGCTTGAAAACTTCTCGTGACATCAACCCTGCCAACATCAACCATATAAAGAAGCATTATTAATTTACGCATATCAAAAGCTCTCACTATGTGTGTATATACATGGGAATGGGAAGTTAATAATGAAGCAATTACTCCATTTATTTTGTCAATCCAATCCGTTTGTTCCAGCAAACTCTCTGCCTGCTTACCAAATTTCAAAAGATGGAGTAACATGCTAAGACAGGTTTAGGAGAAAACAGGTTATTGTTTGGCATTGGTTGAGACAGAATAGGCTGGGATGGATTGACCCTAAAATCTTTCTTTTCAGTAACTAATGTGTAAAATATGATTATAAATTGTATTATTTCAATAATAATTATTTACTTTTCTTATGGAATATAGAGGCTGTATGTATCATACATAACTGATGATTTGTTAATCATCTGTTTACTATACACAATAACACACTTCACCAGAAAAATGATATTGGCTATTTTCTCTTGCATCTATTTTAAAACATTTTTATTTTATTTTTTACTCTCATACTGTAAGGCCAAATTGGTCAAACCCACCTTTTGATAGTGTAACAACTAAAACAGTTGATCACGAAGAGATGTAACATCACTCATATCAACCCATCATAATCATAAAACAACAAACTCACCTCTAAAGTGTATATCTTAGTTGGTGAAATAATCCTAAAACAGAATCTGAGATATGACTGCTTTGCATAAGCCTTAATTGTTGATGTAACTAGGTTGAGCGTGTGACGTGCCACACCATGAACACCACCATGGCAATGAGAAGATAGCCACCGACTCAGCAATCTAGGGCCAGGTTTAATGGCATTACTTCTCTGAGCACCAGATCCCTAAAGTTTCACTAAAATATTGAAAAACTATAACATAAAAGGGTATAAGTTTTAAGTTTAACATGTGACTTCAATAGACTTAAAAAGGGTATGTTTACTTGTTTGCGATAATAATACAATGTCCCTCGATTATCAAGAACGTTTAGAGAGATATCCTTGTTTGATTTTTTGAACCTAAACTATTGAAGAATTAGCAAATAAAAAATGCAGAGAAAAATAAAATTCCAAAGGATATGAATGGATCTATCAGGTTATGATTTATCTCTAATTATTAGAAAGGGAAAACAATCTTAGCTTTGAAGGAAACAAACAAACAAAAGTAGCTTCAATAAGTTTGATGATTTCAGATGGAAATTGTTTTGGTTAACCCGGCCTGTTTTCATTACCCAACCCACCCATGATATACAAACAAGTACCTTCCCCTCTGCAGCAGACTGCATAACCGCTTGTACTAATTTTTGGGAGTTTCTAGAATGTTGGTGTGTTAAATCTCGATTACCAACTGAAAGATTATTTGGAATCTTATTTCCAAAATCAATGTGTCTTTTGTACACTTGGATCCTATGCTTGCTGCTCAGAATGGTAGTTTTCTCTAGATTTTTGTGCATTTAACAATACCTGTAAAATAAAGAAAGATGGTAATTTAATCTAGATGATAAAAAATTTGAAAAAGATATATAAATATTAAAACCTGGTGGATATAAGGATCCATTTGATGTAGTAATTCATATCCCTACATGAAATATTGATGATGGGCATCCATTGCTTCACCCACAGATTCACGAAACTCAAATCTTTTTACCCTCAACATTTGAAAGAGCATAAATCTGAGTTTTTTTAATATATTATTTTCCTATAAATTTTAAAGTTATAACAAGCTCATATAACACGTAGTATAAATATTGAAGTACCAGACTGAAGCCAGCTTGCTCAAATGTCATTATGGCACTGTAAAGTTCCTAGAATGTCTCTACCATGTTAGGATTATAAATAGAGATGGTTACCCATGCAGAACTATCACCATACTTCATTAATATTTAACTCACATTTATAAATTATGTGAGAAAACATATACCTCATTTGTGGCAGAAGCTATTTCTGTCTGTGTACTTTTCCTTAACAATAAATATTTGTCACGTATCTACACCAAAGTGTGCATATATAATAAGAAGTCAATTACTCAAAACTAATAACCACATATAGAATTAAACTAGTAAATTTACCTGGCTATAAACAATATCAGCTTTGTCAAATCGCTTCCTAGCTTCCTACGTCATACAAAATTCACAGAATATAAAATATTTATATCTAATATGCAAAACACAAAACCCAATGAACCTTTTCATTGAATAATAGAAATAGAAATACAAAATATGAAACCTTGATATCCTGCAATTCAACATTGGTAAATCTCATCAATCTATCACTTAGTATCTGCTCAATCTAGAAAAGACAAACACAAATATTTTTCATGTTTAGTGGTGGTTGTATTGTACAACTGAGTTAAAATGAATAATAATTATGTAAATTGGAACCTGAGATTGAAGATTTTCTTTGTATGTTTCCACTTCTCTTAGAACAACTGTGAATTTGATCATATCAGGCCTTTGAGCATGAGAAAAACAATATGGTATCACAAGTAACAGATAATAAAGAATTTAAAAAGTTTTTAAAAGAAGATAAAGTAATTAAACCTCCAAATTCCATAGAAATAGAATCAGATCCTCCACCAAATTTTTCAATGGAGTTTGAAAGGGCAATATCTCTATCATAGGCTTCTCCAAGGCCTTCTATGTACAATTTAGATAGAAAAAATTAACAATTTTCAACGACCTGATAAAATGACTGTGAAAATGCAGAAAAAGAAAGAAATAATCCTCACGTATATTTTCATCAAGCTTCATAAAGCTTCGGCAATAGGCAAACAAGAACTAATGTCATCAATACAATTACAATTAGTAGACTACTCAATTCATAAAATAATCATAAAGAATTCAACAAGAATGAGGTCATATACATTTGCACGACAACAATTTCTTAAGAAACCTTCTCAAGTGGTAAACAAATCACGTAAATATGAACAATTAATCGATTTGAAACACAAAGCTTAAAGCCTATTTCATAACAAACATAAGTAAATTAAATTAAATTACTGCTGACCACATACTTTCCTGTGAGAAAGTAGATTCTGAAGTTGTGATTCAATTTCGAACTCGAAACGAAATATCAGAGGACAAAGATCGGTTGACGGTCGTCAGTCAGCATGTTCGTCGAGCCTATTCCTCGCCAGCATTCGTCCGGTGCGTTCGTCAAGCCCTGTTTGCGTGATTTCCTTTGTGAGTTAGGGCTAATTTATTCCTGAATGATGATTACGGTAGATAAACGTGGAGGTTATTTTCGGGAAAATGGTGGGGGAAATTAATTTTTATAAAAATTTTGTTTCATTTTAGTTTAGGAGGGAATACATTTTGAGAGGGAATAAATTTTGAGGGAATTAATTATTAGTAAAACTAGGTTAATAACCCGTGTATTACACGGGTTAAATAAAGAGATATAATATGTAAATACTAATGAAATTTATACATTAAAAGATGATTTTTTAATAATATAATTAAAATTTAGTATAACTTAATACTTTTATTAATTAATAAAATAATCATATTATTTCTTAAAACCCTAATTTTTTCAATGTTTATTTTCTTTGAACATTTCATTTTTTGAAATTTATGATAACTTATTTTTTAAAGTGTGTATTTTAACATTAATATATTTTTGTTGTATTAAAAATCTTTTTAAATTTAAAAATGTATAAAAGATACAATGAATATAAGATGTAATTAAAAGAATAGAGAGATGGGAAAATAAAGTTGAGATGCTTTAGGAACATGACATGTGTCCCTATATACCTTTATTTATTAGAATCAACGTTTTCGGAACCGGACCGGACGTCGAACCGGTCTCCTTACCGGTCAGAGGTCCAACCGGTCGGACCTTATTTAAAAACCGGATGATTTTATAAACATTATATATATATATATATATATATATATATAATCAAAAAAACTATTAGAAAAAAAAAACAAAAAAACGGTTCATCCACCGGTTTTCCGGTCCGACCGTCGGTCCGCCGATTCAACTGGTCAGTTCATCTAAAACGGTCCAGAACCCCGGACCGGTTCACCCACCGGTTCCCGGTTCGACCAGTCCGACTGGCCGGTCTGGCCCGGTTTTCAAAACAATGATTAATATGCATAGGTTTTGTAAAAATGTTAAATTGATTTAGTGGCATAAGTTAAATGCCATAGAAAGACAAGTTAATTAATTGTGGTATATTTTAAAGTGCTTCTGAAAATATAATCTAAAGAAACAAATAATAAGTGTCAGTGAAAGTATGTCAAACAAATGTGGCACACTCAAAGTGCCACTAAATTCTGTAGTAGTGGCACAAAAATAAAATACCGCGAAAAACGTATGCCACTAAATGGCATTTTATTTGTAGTGCACCATCGACTAGCCTACGATCGTCGCCCGTCGCAAACCACAGCCACCTGCAATTGTCCCCCGTAGCCAACCACCAGCCGCTGGCCACCCCCGTCGTCTCCCGATCGTCAAGTCTCACTTACTTGATACCAGAAACAAAAGAGCACTCCAAAATCTTCAGTTTCTCCATTTCCTCTGAGCTCTCAAAATGCATCGTCATTGTCACAAGTTTTATCCAAATTTAAATTACTTTTTTTATTCCAAAACCAAAAAAGAGAAATGCAGCAGAGTGATGCAATATCATAACTTTAGTAGCTGTAAAAAAAAAGATAAAAACATGTTAAACACTTAATGGTTCAAGGGTAAAATAGTCATTCTTTATATTCATTCAGATGTTCAACCAAACAGTCTTAACTGGTTCAGCACTTAATGGTTCAGACCCTCTTAACCATTCAGACATCTTAACCATTCAGCACTAAATGATTCAGATACTACCAAACGACCCCTTAATGTTATAACATTTTTGTAACATATTGGATTTTGTAACTATAGGGAGTTAATTTTATAACCTTTTTGTTTTTTGTTATTGTAGGACCGATTTGGAGCCCGGAAATAATCCGTTTCCTATGTAGATCTACCCCACAGCCTCTAGAATAGTGCGGAATCCTATTCCAGGGTTTTCGAATCGAAACCAACAGTTCCCGTGGCGATCCAATGGTGAGGGATGAACGTTTGGATCAAGATCGAACCCCACGGGATGAGAATCGAAGTTGGACAGCAATAAACCACTCAAAACCCTAAAGGTTTGACACTAAAGTGCTCTGGGAAGAGAGGAGGCTCGGAAAGTTAGGTTTGAATCTGTTTGAACAAGTATATATAGACTGTTCTCATTCGGCCGAATGAGTGGCCGAAACAACTCATTCAGCGAATGGCTCAGCCGAATGAGCTTGGTCAACCGAATGAGTCATGCGGATGACTCATTCGATCGCCCTAGTCATTCTGTAGGCGTTTATTCGGCCGAATGACCTCATTCTTAGGGTCATTCGTCCAAATGGGTCTATAAGACATATATAATCAAAGTTAAACATAATCAAACACATATAAACTAGATAAACATTAAGAACAATATAGAAATACTGATTTCATTAATAACATAAACTCTATACATCAAAGATCATACAAAAGCTGAACTAGGGACATTTAAAGCACTAACATACTCCCCATTGGACCTAGTTCCTCACTTTGCAGCATCTTTCTTGAAGTACTTGTCTGATATGGCCTTCCAGTCTGTTCCAGCATGAATCCCAAAAACAACGCAGATCCGGATCACTCTCATATATTGCAGAGCCTCCTCCATGTCTTCTACATCAAAGAAAATCTGGCATCCATATAAAGCTTTGACATCGTTGTGTGATAGATTCGTCAGCCACATCGGATCAAATATACGTTCAGTATCCAACTTCTTGTCCTTGCATAACACTATCACAGCCTCTCTAGTTCGCCCATCATAATACCACCATCTGAAGCTGTCCAAAAAGTTTTGACGCATCTTCCGTAACGGAATCTTCTTAATGACTCTTGGAGGTAGTCGTTTCAGGATGACCTTATGTCTCCGGGTATCTGCGTTGATCTCTGGCATATAATATCTTTATGGTTCCTAAGGTTTGAAGTTAATCCACCTCTTCTTGTACTCATATTGATTCTTTCGAGAGAACCAAGCTGACATCCCCGAATCTCCACTATACAACATCTTCAAACGTGCAAGCTGATTTACTTAGAATCTCGGAAACGTTTTGAAGTCGTGGGGGTGCTTGAAATACTGGATTCCCTGTTCTCTCTTGACAGCATAGCATTGCAGATCATGGAAGTATGCCCAGCTAAGTATTTGACCTCCAGCCTTGTAGCCTTTGGTCCTATAAACTTTGGTGTGTGTAGCTGGCATCTTCCCAACGCTTTCTTTCTTCAAGATCTCCCAGTATGCTTTCCATTCTTCCTTTCTTTGCTGAATGTCTTCTGCTGAAGACTCACTACCACTGACCTTTTCTTCAATTTTTCTGCTTAGCTCCTCTTCCAAAAAGATCAGTAAATGTCGATAGATCATCTTCAGCTGAAGTATACTTTACTTCCTCTTCTTCAGTGATATCCTCTAAAATCACCTCATCAACATCATCAAAGCCCTCAGGTGAAGGAATATCATAAATAGGAGCAGCGGTGTCATCAATCACAACCTCGTCAGGATTTAACCTGAACAACTCAGCAATCTGCTCCTTGGTTAATCAGTGAATGATCTCTCCTTCCTCCTTATCATAGCTGACTGAGTGCTGTATAAAACCTTGAGCATCTAAAATCGTAGTTAATGTCTCATCCAACCGACGTCTCAAAGGCTCAACTTGGACTTCCTCAGTAGCTTTAGGATCTTCTGTCTGAGGAGGAGGAGGCGAAGGCTTGGCACTCTTATCGTGCTTTGACTTGGTTCGGATCTCAGTGGGAGGGGACTGCTCATCTGCTGCACTAGAAGAACTGGCAGACCCACTCCCTGAACCATCATCGTCAGCAGAATCATCATCTTCATCTGAATCCTCATAATCAACTTTCTCCTCATCAGACTCCTCATCTTCTTCTTTTCTTTCTCCTGGTCTGAATCATCGGAGTCAGCTTCAGTGCCCTCGATCCTGGGAGTCGCCTCCTTGAGGCTTTCAACTTGCTCGATAAGACGCGAGTTTTCAGCCTCAAGAGTTAAGATCCTGTCACTGAAACCAAAGGCAGTCAAAGCCAACTGGTTATGCTCATCAATGTACTTGAGCAACTGCTCCTCTTGCTGAGCAGATCTGGCCCTCAACTCTGCACGTTGGTCATCAGCCTAGAGTAGTAGAGTATCTTGCTCACTGACCCTCTGCGTGAGCTGGGCAATGGCCTCCTCCTGCTGATGGTTCCTCTCCATCAACCTAAGTAGCAAACTGTTCAGTGTACTGAGCTGTTCAGTCAGTGAAACAGTAGGAATATAAGAATCAGCTCGTGTGATGGAGGGACCAGATGAAGCAGTAGTGAAAACAGCAGTGGGAGCACCAAAGGAAGTTAGAGGGGCAATCAAAACACGGGAAGGAATAGCCCGTGACCTGGTCAGTGAAGAAACTGCAACTGTTGCAGCTGATGTAACAATGTTTGCTGCAACAGTAAACAATTCTGACCACCTCTGCATGACAAACTTTGTCCTTCTTCTCTTGGCCGAGGGCGAAGATGTGGACTGTACAGTAGTAGCAACAGCAGCTGTAGAACTGGAAGTACGTGGGGGAGGAGACAAGTCAAACTCAGGAATGAATGACGGATCCCTGATCTCTTCAAGCTCAGTCTCATTTGGCCTCTTCCTATTCTTTACCATCCTAGTTCCCACCATTACGTTCTCAAACTCATCATCTGTCTTATCAGAATCCGAGCTGTCAGAACCTTCTCCATCATCATCTTCACCACCAGCCTCTTCATCAACATCTTCCATCTTTTTGTTTTTAGCTGATGTGGTACCAGCCATCTCTAGTGGAGTAGAGATGATGGCCTTAGTAGTAGCCATGAAATCCAGGTCTAATAGTGCATCAACATCTACATCCTCATCACCAGCACCAAAACCTCCAACACCTACATCAGCACCACCAGTAACACCACCTGCACTAACACCAGAATCACCACCACCATCACCATCATCTCCATCATCATCACCTGATACGATAATATCCTCTATATCTGAATCTGAGTCGTGATGTCTCGACTTCCTACCACCAGGAGCAATGTAATCAGGGTTCTGGAGATGACCAAAGAGAGCACGAACTAGAGGCTTCGTCTCCTTTCCCCTGTATGATACCACTCTATTGAGAGTGGTGTCGTTCATGTGCTCTAACCGAAAGATATATGTGTTGGTCTTTGGTAGATTGGGTACTTGAGCATCAAAAATCTGCTGGAGAAACCTAGGGTACAAGAGAAACTTCTTGTCACCCTTGAGCACAACATTCTCCTTCATGTGTGTGAAGATCATCTCAGAGAAGTTGAATGGCAGATTCAGCACCAGAGCAACAAACACACACTGAATAGTCTCCCTCAGCTCATCAAATCCTCCTCGCCTCGAGCCGAAGCAATGAATAAGTACATGTGCTAAGTACTTGAACTGTGGAGACAGAAAGGCCTTGTTGAGGACTCCAACTCTCAGGTCACCATCGCACTTGCATCGCATAAAACATCCACGAACAAGATAGCGATCAAGTAGAATGGGCTGGTCAGGTGCATCCTTAAATCCACATATTCTCCTGATATGCTCAGCAGAAACTGTAACATCGTGTCCTTGCACCTTTCCCCTAATCACCGGTAGCTCAACCTCACAATCTATATCCGCGGAACTCCAGAAATCCTGCTGGTGTGACTGATATTGATCATAGACAGTAGACATAGCAGTGAAGATCGTGGAACGAATGAGAAATGTAATGATCTCTATGAAATGCTTGGCGTTCTTGGAGGCAAGATCCAAGTGAGCGCTGGTGTTGTTCTTTGTCACCGCTTTAAAATCAGCCATACTGAAAAACAAAGAAACAAAACATGTTAGTTCAATTCAGTTCAACACTTGATTAAAATCAGAAAATTTTCACAAGGGTAAAACTTGTATGAATGAGACTGCATGGACCGAATATGCCTTGGCAAATGTGTCTATTTTGACCGAATAGGTAAGGTCAACCGAATGACAACCGACTGAACTCATTCGGTTGAACCCTTGACCGAAATAGTCTAGTTAACCGTATGACCAGCGAATGAGAAGAGCAACCAAAAGAGCCTCATTTGTTCGGGTTGATTCATTATGTCGCTGCACTCATTCGGTCGGCCATTGAAGTCCGAAAGGACGTCATTCTGTCGGCCGAAGGAGTTCAAACTTCCAAGTAGCCAAAATCACAAATCAGTCCATAAAAACTTCACCAATATACTCAGAAACGACTGATTAAGGTTTTTATAACATGTCTTAGGTGATTTTGTGTTTGATTTGGCCATTTAATTTGAGGCAACAGTCAAGAACCCTAAAATCCTTAATCAAGATCTGTTTACAACGAATCCATGAACAAAACTGGATTATTTTGGTTCCTCAAGTACCTGTAAGAATCACAGAAAAGAATTGCAGCAAAAGATCAAGCTAATCAGTGAAAAATTTGAAGAACACGAGAGAAAGAGTGTTTCGGCCGAAGGAAATTAGACAGTTAACCGAGAGAATGAAATGAGGGGAATGGCTTGGTTCGGCCGAAAGAAACCTATATATAAGAAGTTTCATTCGGCGAATGGCTCAATCGAATGAGTTACTTCGCCCCTAATTGATTCGGACGAATGACTCATTCGATTGAATGAAGTCATTGGGTCAAATGAACCTTTCGCCTGAGTCATTCGCCTGGTTTCATTCGCACAAATGAAACATAGCACTCATAAACACAACTTAATTTCAAATTTTGAGAATTAGAATATTTAAGCGAATGCCATTTATGAAGATTAGTCTGGTTGGTGATAGATTCAGATATGATTGAACATCTGAACACACAAATGATCATCTAAAACAAATTTGAAAATATAAAATCTTTTTGTATTTTTCTAAAACAAAATACAATTGTACAACTAACAACTAAAAACAAAGAAACACATATTTTTGTGAGAAGTCTTTTAAAAAAATGACACATACAACATATCATGTTTAGTCATCATTTCATGAATGTTACACTTCAGACACATTTGTTTTATGATTTGATTACTGATATATATTTGTCCACTTTAAACCTAACAATACATCATTTCTAAACCAATTAATGATCACTCATGCTTTCTGACTGAGTTACCCATTGAATTTAACCAACAAAGATCAAAATCAGTTTGTAACTCATCTCTACATAACTTGGTACCTAACATCATAAGTTCCATAAGGTTCCAATTTATTATCTTTTTGTATTTTTTCTTTTTGATTTGTCTCTCATGTTCAACACATTCTCATGGACGGCTTCAACTAGTTCTTTACAAAGCAATATGGCACGTATAGAGAACTGTGTTGACACGATCAACTTGTTCTATCCAAATGGACGGCTTCAGCTAGGTCTTTACAAAGCAATATGGCACGTGTATGGAATCGAACCTATTTTATTTTTGTATTTTTCTTAGCTTATCCTATCTTAATGGACGGCTTCAGCTAGGCTGCAACCCAGCAATATGGCACATGTACAGAATCGGATTCACTTTTATTTTCTTTTAATTCAATCATTCTCATCTGAATGGACGGCTTCAGCTAGGTTTGTACAAAGCAATATGGCACGTGTACAGACTCGAATTCATGAATCATTGGAAACCTCATTAGATCCTATGATAACAGGTGTATGCCTGATTTGAGTTAAAAACTATTTATCACCTAACTGATTTCCTAAAATGGATCTCACAAATCAGACTTTCTAAGCAGTCACTAATAGTCTATACATTTTGTAAAGTCGGCCTATCAGTACATCAAATCACAAATCTCATGTGTTTTCGGTTTATGCATTCACTTTTTACTTCTAAGACATGATAGGTTAACATATCACTTTCTCAATTAAGACTTTCTCATTTTCTTACAATTTTTTAAATGTTTTTTGGATTTTTAAATTTTTAAAATGTTTTTGGTTTTTCAAATTAATCTACTTTTTCTCCCCCTAAAAACCTAAAACAGAAAATCTTTTTGAGCTTTTGATTTAGTGAATGAAAATTAACAGAAATACTAATAAATTAAAATACACGAATTAATTAATTCGATGATCATTTGTTTGTTTCAGATGAAGGAATGACTTCGTCCTTTTGAAAAACACCATTAGCCGATAGCAGATATAAAAATCTGGGTATATCAAAAGCTTTTGTATAGAGGTCGGCTTTCTGGTGATCGGCGTGTATTTTAACAACATCGACGAGTTTCTTTTCAAAACAATCACGTATAAAGTGATATTTTATGTCGATGTGTTTGGTTTTCGAGTGTTGGACTGGGTTCTTAGTGACAGCTATGGCGGCAGTATTATCAACATAAATAGGAGTGTTAGAAACATGTAACCCATAGTCCCTGTGTTGTATCCAGATGATTTGTGAACAACAACTAGCCGCAGCAATATATTCACCTTCACATGTTGAAGAAGACAACGATGTCTGCTTCTTGCACTGCCAGTGTCACACCCCGAACCGGCGGGGTTGGATCGAAGTCCCCGTCGGGCGGAAGGTTCCCGGGGCGTGATATCGTGGGTGATAATCAAATGATCAGATTGTTTTCATAGCATCAATGTTTAAGAATAACTAAAGCACAATCAACATTAACTAGGATTACAAAGTTAAATTACAATAGCAATGTTCAGTAATTTAACTAAGTAAACCTAACAAAAGAATCAAATGTTTATATCTTGTATATGTACAAGATATCAAAAGTTATGTGTGATATCCACAAAAGATGTGCTTCCAAAAGTCAACTAGGTCCTCTATCTAGGCCACCTAGCATGCAGTCCAAAGCCTTAGCTTAAACATGTTCTTCACCTGAGAATGCATGTAAGAAAAACAAAGTCAACACAATGGTTGGTGAGTTCAAAAGTTTATAAGTTTAAAAATAGTTTTAACAAACCTCTTTCTGTAAAACCTTAATCTCCTTAACTCCGCATGTAATATCCAAATCGGTATGCTTATATATAGGGCATACCCCTGGGACGAGCCTACAACCCGCCCAGACGCCATCCCACCACATACTAATCTGGATATGACACTGTTGTTAATGATAATTAAGTCTTTTACCTACCAATCAACCCATTCCTCATCATAGCTTTTGTTTTATGTTTCAAAGTTTACAAGTCTATAGCATTCATGAGTATTAGTTTCAAAGTATGTTTAACAAGCATCATAGTTTCACATGCACATAGTTTAGCTGTCCCTAATCTCATGCGTGAGTACAAGCTCTGCACTAGCAGTCGTTTAGCCATTACGTATCTCATGAATTAGTTAAGCTTAGTCTATCAATTACGTGTCTCCTATACAAGATACAAGCTCTGCACTAGCAGTCGTTTAGCAATTACGTATCTCATACATAGACACAAGCCATGCATACACAAATAATCCAGCAATTACATATCTCATATAAGCAGACAAAAGCTCTGCACTAGCAAAAGTTTAGCAATTACATGTCTCTTATATAGATAATAGCTTAGCCTCGTCATGGTTTAGTTTAATCCAGCAATTACATACCTCATATAAGCAGACAAAAGCTCTGCACTAGCAGTCGTTTAGCAATTACATGTCTCCTATATAGGTAATAGCCTAGCCTCGTTATGATTTAGTTTACATGTATCTCAATACATAGGTACAAGCTCTGCACTAGTAGTCGTTTAGTAATTACGTAGCCTATGATTAGATACATGCACAATGTTTCATGCGCAAATAATAGTTTCAAGCATATAGTCTCAAGTGTCCACACATAGTTTCATCATGAATTCCATGGTATAGCATCAAGTCTCATGTTTAAGAATATAGTTTCCTAAGTATAAAGTCTCACGTTTAAGCATATAGTTTCATAAGTATAATGTGTCACGTTTAAGCATATAGTTTCATAAGCATCCACCATATAGTTTCAAGCTTTATGCTTAAAGTATAAGTATCAAGTTTATAGTTTCTCAAAGTATACAAGTTTTCAAGCATAAGCATCAATAAAAGCATTATGTTTAAGTTTAAAGCATTAAATAACATTTCAATAGTTTATTAAAATGTTTAACATGCTTCACAGTCCCGAAGTAAAACAAATAAGTTTGAAAAGGGACAATTGAACTCACCTTGTGTCCTTAGTGATTGAATAAGTATAGTAAGAATGCACGCTCTCTTTTTTTGCACTTGGTATGATGTTCACGTTCCTGTATTGGTTTCATAGTGTTTGTAGTTGATAAGCATTTGTTTGTAAGAATTCGTTGTGTATAAATGTTAGTGTTAGCCCTAAAGTTGGCTAACACTCACAAGTCTTGTTTGTTATCCGGCCCCAATTCTTCATTGTTAAAGATTCTACACTTGTTCATTAATAACAAGTTATCATTATTGTATAAGGCTTTTTAAGCATTTGTGAAATTTGCTTTAAACTCGTCACCACCGTAACAACAATCCAACGTTCCCTAAATGTCTTTATCCTTTACTGTTATCGTTTCCAATGTTCATTCAAACGTTTATCATTTATTCAAAATCCATAGGGCCGGATAACCTATTAGACTAATTAATGTGCAATTGGGCCTAGCATTTGTGTGTGTGTGTGGGCCGATTATGTGCATTCGGCCGAGATAATCCACATGGGCCGAAGGATTTATGTTGGGCCATCTATAGGTGATGTGCCGAAGCAGAAAGAATTTGGGCTGCTTAAATGCCATGGGCCGCATTGAATAAAATTGGTTAATCAATTGGGTTGGGCCATAGTGAGTGGGCCTAATGACAGCGATACACATAGATGTGCCGAGTTCCCTGGGCAGTGAACCATTTTTGGGGTTCAAGGTTAGTTTCGGCCAGCAGCAATAGAAGGTTCGGCGCTATATAGATCGTGGTTAGGGTTCGTGGCTTGGGCAATGGTTAGCCTAAGGTTCGCCCATGCTGCATGTGCATGGTTCGGCAGTAGTCCCCATGGTTCGGCATGCAAAGCATCTAGGTTCGGCTCATAATCATTAATGGTGCGCCTGAAATTAAACAAGGTTCGCCCATTATCATGAAAGGTTAGTTGGGGTAACCAGGGTTAGGGAAGAAAGGCTCGCCGAGGGTGTTGGGAGGGTTCGGCAATATCAACTGGTTCGGCTAATATAACAAAGTTTGTCGAGGGTTCGCTTAGTTCAACGAGGTTCGTTCAAGCCCAAGGGTTCGTAGCTGGTCTACATGTTTGGGATTGGTTCGCCCTCACTTAGGTTCGTGAGTCGTGCATGGGGTTCGGTGAACACCAAGGGTTCGCCGCCTGTGTGACGGGAAAGTAAAGTTCGGCCCTTCAATAGGTTCGGCCACCCTTGCAGGGTTTGGCCAACCCATTGAGGTAACCCACAGCTCACCATCTTCATCATCATCGCATCATACGATCTCAGCTCATTTTTCAAGGGTGTTGAGGCATGAAGGTCGAACCTCAAGGGTGTACAGGGTGCGGGGAATAGGGTTTTCAACCGGTTGGATGAGTGTGGTCGAGTATGGGTGATAAAAACCCTAATTTTCATCAACTATAAGGCCAAATACCTCGAAATCGGCTGGGTAACTATGTAGATCCGTTGTACTTCCTTGTAGAGGGCTTCAAAATGGTCGTTTAGGCGCAAGAATCACTTGATTTCGTTAAGAGAGGAGGGAGATACGGAGCTTCAAAGTTTGGAAATGGTGATGAATGTGGAAACCGGGTTTATATACTCCGTGGTTATTCGGGTTCGTTTCGGTTGCTCGGTTCGTATTTTCATCGCGTATCCGGCACGTTACGCGCATTTTTCGTTATTTAAATAAAAAGGATTATTTTTAACAGTTTGGATGTTATTAAATTTTAATAATTATTTTAAATTTCGTTTAATAAATTTATTTATCGTATTTCGTTATTTTCACACGTTTCGTTTATTGGTTCGTGATTTAATAACATAGTTTAGTTTAAATTGTTTTATGATGAGTTTCAAAATTGTAAAATAGGAAATATTTTGTTTCCTTAAAATTGTTATCGTTCGTATCGTTATTCGTTTTCGTTTTCGTTTCGTCAGATCGCGTCGCCATCGCGCGTATTCGTTCGAATCATCATTCGAACGAACACGACGATGGTTTGGCTTTCTGATTCTTGTTCTCTGCTATTCAATCATTATTTCAGAACGTTAAACTATCAGAATCATTCGTACAGATCGTCACCTATGCGAATGATTCGTCGGTTTAGCATTCCGTAACAATAACCGTTATAGTTTCGTTTTGTTTGACCTCACATACGTTTATACACAATAGTATCAAGTCAATTATCTATGTTTCGACACTGTGTTGTCTGACATGTTTCTGACTGTTAAACCTTAAGGTTCCAGTCAGATTTCAGACAATCATATAATAGTCTAGTATAAAGCATCATGTATCAACAAAATAAGCATAGTTTCACGTAATGTGTACGTGATTTACTGTACGGTTTACTGTTGCGATTACTGTTCCGGCACGCGTCCGGCACTGATGTTACAGCCAGGTAACTAAACGGGTTCCAAAGAACTGACATCCTGCAGATGTTGACATGAAATCTCTTTTGCATCCGCCATAGTCTGAATCACTGTATATAGTAAGCTCAAAGTTACCATCATTAGGGTACCATAAGCCAAGATCAGGAGTACCCTTCAGATAACGCATAATCCTCTTCACAACAATCAGATATGATACTCTTGGTTTGGACTGATAGCGAGCACACAAGCATGTGGCGAACATGATGTTTGGCTGAGAAGCAGTAAGATACTCTTGAGTTCCAACGAACCTTAACGATCGGAATACGGCTTCGCCTCAATTTCTTAACTTTGCGATCCATAATCTCTAAAGGTTCTTCAACAAAACGTAAGTGTTCATCCAATTGAATTTCTTCAACTGGTATGATAAGAGTTTCATCAGCAAGACATTTCTTCAAGTTTGAGACGTGAAACACGTCATGTACACCACTAAGTTCATCCGGTAAGCTCAATCTGTACGCCACAGGACCAATACGTTCGATGATTTCAAACAGTCCCACGTACCGTGGTGTTAGTTTGCCTTTCTTTGCAAAACGAACTACGCCCTTCCATGTGGAAACCTTTAACATGACACGGTCTCCCACTTGGAATTCCAACGGCTTGCGCCGTTTGTCAGCATAACTCTTTTCTCTGCTTCGTGTTGCCTGTAACCTTTGTTGTATCTGAGCAATCTTGTCTGTAGTTTCTTGAATAAGTTCTGGCCCGGTGATACGATTATCTCCCACTTCCGACCATAAAGAGCCTCGAATGGGGCACAACCGATACTGCTGTGATAACTGTTATTGTAGGAGAACTCGATTAGTGGCCAATGAGAATCCCAATTACCACCAAAGTCTAGAACACAAGTTCTTAACATATCCTCTAGGGTTTGTATAGTACGTTCACTTTGACCATCCGTTTGTGGATGATAAGCTGTACTCAAGTTTAATTGCGTCCCCAGAGATGTATGCAATGATTGCCAGAACCTTGATGTGAATCTGCTATCACTATCTGAAATGATAGACAATGGCACACTGTGGCGCACTACTATCTCGTTGATGTAAGGCTTCGCTAGTTTATCCATCTTGTAAGTCTCTCGCATCGATATGAAATGAGCAGATTTGGTTAATCGCTCAACGATAACCCAAATAGTGTCATGTCCACTGGAAGTGCGGGGTAGCTTAGTAACAAAGTCCATAGCTATCTGTTCCCACTTCCAAAGTGGAATTTCAGGCTGTTTCAGTAAACTAGACGGTTTCTGGTGTTCCTCCTTCACTTTAGCACACGTAAGGCATCGACCAACATACTCAGCTATGTCTTTCTTCATACCCGGCCACCAATAAAATGCTCGTAAGTCTTGGTACATTTTATCAGCACCGGGATGTACAGAGTACCTAGTCTTGTGTGCTTCATCGAATATAAGTTTCCTTATCTCATCTACTGCAGGAATCCATACACGATCCTTGTAATAAACGAGTCCATCAGGTTTCGTTTCCAGATGTTTTTCCACACCGCAATCGAGTTCTTTCTTCAAGTTTTCACGTTTAATAACCTCCTGTTGTGCTTTCATAATGTTGTCGTGTAAGCTTGTTTGCACAGTCATTCCCATTGCTCTGACGCTCAAGGGTTTGACCCGTTCCTTCCGGCTCAAGGCATCGGCTACAATGTTTGGCTTGCCCGGATGGTACTTGATTACACAGTCATAGTCATTCAGAAGTTCTACCCAACGTCGATGTCGCATGTTGAGCTCCTTCTGATCAAATATGTGTTGCAGACTCTTGTGATCAGCGAATATGGTACACTTGGTGCCATATAGATAATGTCTCCAGATCTTCAAAGCAAATATCACTGCTCCCTGTTCCAGATCATGAGTAGTGTAGTTCTTCTCATGTATCTTTAGTTGTCTCGAAACATAGGCAATAACTTTGTCTCACTGCATAAGTACACAGCAAAGTCCCTGATGGGATGCATCACAATACACAACAAAGTCATCACAACCATCTGGAAGAGATAAGATCGGAGCATCACATAACTTTTGCTTCAAAGTCTGAAAGGCTTCTTCTTGCTTTTGTTCCCAAATAAACGGCTCGCTTTTCTGTGTCAACTTTGTAAGTGGCAGGGCTATTTTAGAAAAGTTTTAGATAAACCTTCTGTAATAGCCTGCTAAGCCTAGAAAAGAACGTATATCCGTAGGTGTCTTCAGAGTGTCCCAATCCTTTATTCCCACGATCATGGCAGGATCAACATGTATTCCCTCACTTTTAACTACGTGCCCTATGAATTGAACCTCCTTTAACCAAAACTCACACTTGGAGAATTTGGCATAGAGCTTCTCTTCCTTTAACAGTTCCAAGATCGTCCTGAGATGTTGTTCATGTTCTGCTTTGCTTTTATAATTGATCAATATGTCATCAATTAAAACAATAACAAATTGATCTAAGTACGGCTTACACACACGGTTCATGAGATCCATGAAGACCGCGGGTGCATTTGTCAACCCAAACGGCGTCACCATGAACTCGTAATGCTCGTATCTGGTACGAAACGCCGTATTCGGTATGTCTTCATCTTGTACACTGAGCTGATGATATCCGGAACGCAGATCGATCTTCGAAAAGTACTGAGCTCCTTGCAATTGATCAAACAAATCAGCAATCCTCGGTAGTGGATACCGATTCTTGATGGTTAGTTTGTTTAACTCCCTGTAATCTATGCACATACGAAAGGATCCATCCTTCTTTTTCACGAACAGAACCGGAGCTCCCCAAGGTGAGTAGCTCGGTCGGATGAAACCTTTATCTAGCAGCTCCTGTAGTTGGTTGGATAATTCCTGCATCTCTGAAAGTGCTAACCTGTAAGGAGACTTAGCAATAGGTGTTGCTCCAGGAATCAGATCAATACGAAACTCCACCGGTCGCACAGGAGGCAAACCAAGTAATTCTTCAGGAAACACTTCAGGATATTCCTTCACTATCGGCACATCTTGTATTGTTTTCTTGTCTTTTTCTTTCTCCACCACATGAGCCAAGAAAGCTATGCATTTCTTTTGTAGACACTTACACGCTTTTATGCATGATATGATCTTTACGTTCCGCTTTGCTTGATCCCCACGAACTTCCAATACACGATCATTCACAACTGGAATCTGAAGTAACTTTTCAGAACAGATGACTTCAACTCAATTGAGTGATAGCCAATCCATCCCCACAATGATGTCGAAACTGCCCAACTCCATCGGCAACAAGTCGATGGTAAATGTGTAATCAGTGAGTGTAAGTGGGCAGTTCCTAAGTATAGTGCTAACTGTAACTTGCTTTCCGTTCGCTACTCCAATAATGTATGGGGAGTCTAATGTTTCCTTAGTAAGACTAAGTTGTCGTGCAAAATCAGAGGAAATAAAACTCTGGTCTGCACTAGTATCAAATAGTATAGATGCATAAGAGTCATGTAAAAGAAATGTACCAGTGACCACATTATGGTCTTGGCTTGCAGCATTGGCTCCGATAACGAAAGCTCGTCCTCGAGGTGCTTGTGCTCCTGGTTGCACTCTCTTAGGACAGTCGCGGGAGAAATGACCCAGTTCCCCACAGGTGTAGCATCCCCTGTTGTTGTTGTTGTTGCCTGGATTCTGTGGTGGTGGTGGAGGTAGTGCTCTTGCTGCAGTGTTGGTAGCCTGATTTACAGCCACACGGCATTTGTTAACCCAGTGGCCAAACCAGCCACAATTAGTGCACTTCCTACACTGAGTAGCAGGAGGATGATGATACTTGCAGTGAGTGCACTGGGGATGTTCTCCTCCATAGCCCCGAATAGCAGGATTGACAGGTGCTGCAGGTGCCTGTCGCAGAGGAGTGACGGCCGCATAGTTTTTGATGACCTTTTGTTCCTTCTTTTGGTGGTACTCTGGTTTCTTTGATGTTGTTTCCTTGGCTTTTCCCAAATCATCTTTTTAAACTCCAGACTTCACCATCACATTGGTGAGTTTAGCTGAAAGGGAGATAGCAGACTCCAAAGTAGCAGGATATGCAGCTAGCACGATGCTTTGAATACAAGAGGGTAATCCTGCTACATAACGGTCAATCAGCTTTTCCAGTGTTGGCACCATCTCTGGTACCAAAGCTACCAATTCATGATAGCGAGTGGTGAAGGTCATATGGTCAACTCCCTTCATTACATGGTTTGAGAGCTCAATCTCCAGCTGTTGCAGTTCGTGTTTCGGGCAAAACTCATTCCTCAAAAGAAGTTTAAATTCCGCCCAGTGCATCGCCATCGCCTCATCTCTTCCTTTAGCCCTGATCTGTGCGTTCCACCATGTTAAAGCTCGCTTGCTGAATGAGCCGGCTGCATAGCGAACTTTATGGTGTTCTGGACAACTGCTAATGTCCAGAGTATTCTCCATTTTCTCTAGCCATTGGATTAATCCAACAGCACCTTCGACTCTAGTAAAGCTTGGGGGTTTGCATCCCACAAAAGATTTGTAGGAGCAGTCAGAAGTATGACTAGTGTTTCCACTAGCTTCTCCGGTAGTATGGCCAGAAGTATTGCCATGTCCCTGAATCCGGTTTATGATCTCTGGGATGACATCTTTCAGTTGACTTGTCAGTTGGGTACTCAGCAGTGTCGCCAAGGCGATAGTAGTAGGATCAATAACTGGACCCGCATTCGGGTTCAGAGGAGGGTTTTGTGGAGGAGGAGGAGGTGGCGGTGGTGAATCTGGTGGTGACGGAGTAGAAGAGTGTGGTGCAGAAGTCTGTGTAGTCGGTACCGGAGTAGGTTGTCTTCTAGGCGGCATTCTGATCATAACCAAAAGTTATTGGTTAGTGCAATGATCGAACGCAGAAGACACAATGCAAACTTAAATCTTGAGTTCTCTACATGAGGGTCCCTAAGTTGTAGTCTAGGCCAAACCGTTTAAGTAAATGACCTATTATTCTCTATAACCTTGAGCTCTGATACCAATCTGTCACACCCCGAACCGGCGGGGTTGGATCGAAGTCCCCGTCGGGCGGAAGTTTCCCGGGGCGTGATATCGTGGGTGATAATCAAATGATCAGATTGTTTTCATAGCATCAATGTTTAAGAATAACTAAAGCACAATCAACATTAACTAGGATTACAAAGTTAAACTACAATAGCAATGTTCAGTAATTTAACTAAGTAAACCTAACAAAAGAATCAAATGTTTATATCTTGTATATGTACAAGATATCAAAAGTTATGTGTGATATCCACAAAAGATGTGCTTCCAAAAGTCAACTAGGTCCTCTATCAAGGCCACCTAGCATGCAGTCCAAAGCCTTAGCTTAAACCTGTTCTTCACCTGAGAATGCATGTAAGAAAAACAAAGTCAACACAATGGTTGGTGAGTTCAAAAGTTTATATGTTTAAAAATAGTTTTAACAAACCTCTTTCGGTAAAACCATAATCTCAGTAACTCCACATGTAATATCCAAATCGGTATGCTTATATATAGGGCATACCCCTGGGTCGAGCCTACAACCCGCCCAGACGCCATCCCACCACATACTAATCCGGATATGACACTGTTGTTAATGATAATTAAGTCTTTTACCTACCAATCAACCCATTCCTCATCATAGCTTTTGTTTTCTGTTTCAAAGTTTACAAGTCTATAGCATTCATGAGTATTAGTTTCAAAGTATGTTTAACAAGCATCATAGTTTCACACGCATCATAGTTTCACACGCACATAGTTTAGCTATCCCTAATCTCATGCGTGAGTACAAGCTCTGCACTAGCAGTCGTTTAGCAATTACATAGCTCACGGATAGATACAAGCTCTGCACTAGCAGTCGTTGAGCCATTACGTGTCTCATGAATTAGTTAAGCTTAGTCTAGCAATTACGTGTCTCCTATACAAGATACAAGCTCTGCACTAGCAGTCGTTTAGCAATTACGTATCTCATACATAGACACAAGCCATGCATACACAAATAATCCAGCAATTACATATCTCATATAAGCAGACAAAAGCTCTGCACTAGCAGAAGTTTAGCAATTACATGTCTCTTATATAGATAATAGCTTAGCCTCGTCATGGTTTAGTTTAATCCGGCAATTACATACCACATATAAGCAGACAAAAGCTCTGCACTAGCAGTCGTTTAGCAATTACATGTCTCCTATATAGGTAATAGCCTAGCCTCGTTATGGTTTAGTTTACATGTATCTCAATACATAGGTACAAGCTCTGCACTAGCAGTCATTTAGCAATTACGTAGCCTATGATTAGATACATGCACAATGTTTCATGCGCAAATAATAGTTTCAAGCATATAGTCTCAAGTGTCCACACATAGTTTCATCATGAATTCCATTCTATAGCATCAAGTCTCATGTTTAAGCATATAGTTTCCTAAGTATAAAGTCTCACATTTAAGCATATAGTTTCATAAGTATAAAGTCTCACGTTTATGCATATAGTTTCATAAGCATCCACCATATAGTTTCAAGCTTCATGTTTAAAGTATAAGTATCAAGTTTATAGTTTCTCAAAGTATACAAGTTTTCAAGCATAAGCATCAATAAAAGCATTATGTTTAAGTTTAAAGCATTAAATAACATTTCAATAGTTTATTAAAATGTTTAACATTCTTCGCAGTCCCGAAGTAAAACAAGTAAGTTTGAAAAGGAACAATTGAACTCACCTTGTGTCCGTAGTGATTGACTAAGTATAGTAAGAATGCACGCTCTCTTTGTTTGCACTTGGTATGATGTTCACGTTCCTGTGTTAGTTTCTTAGTGTTTGTAGTTGATAAGCATTTGTTTGTAAGAATTCGTTGTGTATAAATGTTAGTGTTAGCCCTAAAGTTGGCTAACACTCACAAGTCTTGTTTGTTATCCGGCCCCAATTCTTCATTGTTAAAGATTCTACACTTGTTCATTAATAACAAGTTATCATTATTGTATAAGGCTTTTTAAGCATTTGTGAAATTTGCTTTAAACTCGTCACCACCGTAACAACAATCCAACGTTCCCTAAATGTCTTTATCCTTTACTGTTATCGTTTCCAATGTTCATTCAAACATTTATCATTTATTCAAAATCCATAGGGCCGGATAACCTATTAGACTAATTAATGTGCAATTGGGCCTAGAATTTGTATGTGTGTGGGCCGGTTTTGTACATTGGGCCGAGATAATCCACATGGGCCGAAGGATTTATGTTGGGCCATCTATAGGTGATGTGGGCCTAAGCAGAAAGAATTTGGGCTGCTTAAATGCCATGGGCCGCATTCAATAAAATTGGTTAATCAATTGGGTTGGGCTATAGTGAGTGGGCCTAATGACGGCGATACACATAGATGTGCCGAGTTCCCTGGGCAGCGAACCCTTTTTGGGGTTCAAGGTTAGTTTCGGCCAGCAGCAATAGAAGGTTCGGCGCTATATAGATCGTGGTTAGGGTTCGTGGCTTGGGCAATGGTTAGCCTAAGGTTCGCCCATGCTGCATGTGCATGGCTCGGCAGTAGTCCTATGGTTCGGCATGCACAGCATCTAGGTTCTCCCATTATCATGAAAGGTTTGTCAGGGTAACCAGGGTTAGGGAAGAAAGGCTCGCCGAGGGTGTTGGGAGGGTTCGGTAATGTCAACTGGTTCGGCTAATATAACAAAGTTTGTCGAGGGTTCGCTTAGTTCAACGAGGTTCGTTCAAGCCCAAGGGTTCGTAGCTGGTCTACATGTTCGGGAATGGTTCGCCCTCACTTTGGTTCGTGAGTCGTAAATGGGGTTCGGTGAGCACCAAGGGTTCACCGCCTGTGTGACGGGAAAGTAAAGTTCGGCCCTTCAATAGGTTCGGCCACCCTTGCAGGGTTCGGCCAACCCATTGAGGTAACCCACAGCTCACCATCTTCATCAACATCGCATCAGACGATCTCAGCTCATTTTTCAAGGGTGTTGAGGCATGAAGGTCGAACCTCAAGGGTGTACAGGGTGCGGGGATTAGCGTTTTCAACCGGTTGGATGAGTGTGGTCGAGTATGGGTGATAAAAACCCTAATTTTCAGCAACTTTAAGGCCAAATACCTCGAAATCGGATTGGTAACTTTGTAGATCCGTTCTACTTCCTTGTAGAGGGCTTCAAGATGCTCGTTTAGGCGCAAGAATCACTTGATTTCGTTAAGAGATGAGGGAGATACGGAGCTTCAAAATTTGGAAATGGTGATGAATGTGGAAACCGGGATTCTAGATCTAGAGAGAGAAGGATGAGTATGAAATGAAATAAATGTGGTCATTTAGGGTTTATATACTCCGTGGGTATTCGGGTTCCTTTCGGTTGCTCGGTTCGTATTTTCGTCGCGTATCCGGCACGTTACGCGCATTTTTCGTTATTTAAATAAAAAGGATTATTTTAAACAGTTTGGATGGTATTAAATTTAATAATTATTTTAAATTTCGTTTAATAAATTTATTTATCGAATTTCGTTATTTTCACGCGTTTCGTTTATTGGTTCGCGATTTAATAACATAGTTTAGTTTAAATTGTTTTATGATGAGTTTCAAAATTGTAAAAAAGGAAATATTTTATTTCCTTAAAATTATTATCGTTCGTATCGTTATTCGTTTTCGTTTTTGTTTCGTCAGATCGCGTCGCCATCGCGCGTATTCGTTCGAATCGTCATTCGAACGAACACGACGATGGTTTGGCTTTCTGATTCTTGTTCTATACTGTTCAGTCATTATTTCAGAACGTTAAACTATCAGAATCATTCGTACAGATCGTCACCTATGCGAATGATTCGTCGGTTTAGCATTCCGTAACAATAACCGTTATAGTTTCGTTTTGTTTAACCTCACCTACGTTTATACACAATAGTATCAAGTCAAGTATCTGTGTTTCGACACTTTGTTGTCTGACATGTTTCTGACTGTTAAACCCTAAGGTTCCAGTCAAATTTCAGACAATCGTATAATAGTCTAGTATAAAGCATCATGTATCAACAAAATAAGCATAGTTTCACGTAATGTGTACCTGATTTACTGTACGGTTTACTGTTGCGATTACTGTTCCAGCACGCGTCCGGCACTGATGTTACAGCCAGGTAACTAAAAGGGTTCCAAATAACTGACATCCTGCAGATGTTGACATGAAATCTCTTTTCCATCCGCCATAGTCTGAATCACTGTATGCAGTAAGCTCAAAGTTATCATCATTAGGGTACCATAAGCCAAGATCAGGACTACCCTTCAGATAACGCATAATCCTCTTCACAGCAATCAGATGTGATACTCTTGGTTTGGACTGATAGCGAGCACACAAGCATGTGGCGAACATGATGTCTGGCTGAGAAGCAGGAAGATACATGAGAGACCCAATCATTCCTCAGTACAGAGTGGCATCGATTAACCCCCCCTTTTCGTCTGGTGTAATCCCGTGATTGACAGCCAGTGGGTTACCAGCAGGTTTTGCATCGGACATACTGAACCGGCACAGAATGTCACCAACGTATTTGCTCTGATGAATGAAGATCCCTGCCTCAGATTGATCCACCTACAACCCAAGAAAAAATTTCATCTCCCATATTGAGCTCATTTCAAACTTGTCTTTCATAACCTTCTCGAATTCCTTGCACAGACCATCATTTGTAGAACCAAAAATGATGTCATCCACATAAACTTGCACCAAGATTAAGTCACCATCCTTTTCTCTAATGAACAGTGTGCAGTCAATGACACCTCTTCTGAACCCGTTGTTAAGAAGGTGAGTAGACAGTGTCTTGTACCACGCTCGCGGAGCTTGATGCAATCCATATAAAGCCTTGTCTAGCTTGTAGACTTGGCCAGGATGCAATGGATCTTCAAAACCGGGAGGGTGATTGACATACATCAATTCATTGATCACACCGTGAAGGAATGCACTCTTGACATCCATTCAATAAACTTCAAATTTCTTGAAGGATGCATATGCCAAGAAGATATGGATTGCTTCGAGACGAGCAACCGATACAAACACTGATTATAGTCAAGTCCTTCAATCTGTCTGAATCCCTGCACCACCAGACGTGCTTTGTTTCGCACAACGATCCCATGATCGTCCCTTTTGCAACAAAGAACCCATCTGGTGCCTATAACCTTTGCACCTTTCAGTTTGTCAACAAGTTGCCAAACACCTAATTTATTGAATTGTTGGAGTTCTTCTTGCATGGCATCAACCCACGATTCTTCTCTCAATGCTTCAGTGACGGTGCGCAGTTCAACCTGAGAGATGACGCAAGAATGGGCACAATACTTCACATAAACAAAGTCAAGAATATCAGCAAGACCACCTGAAGATAGCTGATTTTTTGTCTTGACCCCATCAAGCGGACTTCCAATAATGTTCTCCTGAGGATGAATGCGATTAATTCTTCCAACAGGATGAGCAGGAACCTCAACCTGTGGATCAAGATTGTTCATATTCAAGTCCTCAAGTCCCGGTACAATGTTGTCAACATTTGGTTCAGGGGCAGCTGGTTGAGCTGGGTTATCATCTGTGTCTGAGCTGTCATCATTTATCTGTACTGTAGGAGTTGAAATTGATGAAATTTTCATAGGTTCATCAGGTGTATTTTTTGCATCATACATCATTTGAACAGCAACATCTTCATCTGAGTGCATGGGAAGGCATATTAAGTGAGTTGAAAAGGTCTGAATAATCAAACATCCAGTCTGGACCTTTCCCAGGTGGGGGCATAAAATGACTATGAACGTCCACGTGGTACCACTCCTCCACATTCTGAGTTGATCTATTTTAGACCATTTTATTAGGAGTGTTGTACCGAAGAAAATACCCTTCTTCCACCTTCTCATTAAACTTGCCCTGTTCGTGTTTCTTAAGCATCATGCACGGAGCACCAAAAGGTTCAATATACTTAAGATTAGGTTTTATGTTGTGAAGCAGCTCAAAGCAAGTCTTCCCATGTCTCTTGACTATCAATACCCGGTTCAGTGTGTAGCAAGAATTTGCAACAGCTTCATTCCAGAACTGAATTGGAAGGGATGAATCAGCTAGCATAGCCCGAGCAGCCTCAATCAAAGTTCTGTTCTTGCGCTCAGCACACCATTCATTTGCGGGACGTAAGGAGCATTGAATTGTTGGACAGTGCCACGTTCATTACGGAGGTTCTCCATGTTGTGATTCTTGAACTCTGTCCCATTATCTGTTCTGAGCATACGTATCTTGAGCTTATAAAGGGATTCAACTTTAGTTTCCAGAACTTGAATACACTCAAGCGTTTCTGATTTCTCCTTCAGAAAGAAAACCCAAGAATATCTGGAATATTCATCAGTGATGACTAAACAGTATTGATCTCCAGCTATACTCTTGCGGTTGACTGGACCAAATAAATCCATATAGAGAAGCTCAAGAGGATCAATGATTGAATAATACTTTTTCAGCTTGTGAGACTGCTTGGTCTGCTTTCCCTTTTTACATGAGACACATATATCAGACACCTTGAAATTCTTCCAACTGACACCCTCAACCAAGTTGTTGTGTACCAAGTGGTTCATCTTGTGTAGACTCAAATGGCCCATCCTCTTATGCCAAAGAATATATTCTTTCTCTGTGGCTTTTAACATAAAACATGAAGCTGTGGAGGATGTTGTTGAAGCTGTAGCCATGTTGAGTACATACAAGTCCTGCTTACGGGGTGCAGACATCAAAATCCAAAATTCAGGAATAGTGACGCCTTGCTTGAGTATGTAGCAACTGGATTCATCAAAGAGAACTTTGTACTGCTTGTCACAAATCTGTGACATTGAAAGAAGATTGTTCTCCAGTTGCTTCACGTATCTGACTTTGTCAAAGGAGACTAGTCCGTTTGAAAGAATACCCTCTCCGGTAATGAACCCGCCTTTGTCAATGGCAAACGCTACATATCCACCTCGAATTGAATTAACATTGGTGAGCAGCGAAATATCTCCAGTCATGTGCCTAGAAGCCCCACTATCAACGATCCAAGAGATAGTGTTTTTACTCAAAGAATTTTTCAACTAAATGGATGATGGTTTTGATTGATTGACATTAACAACCATGGGAACATTCAAGTTCACCACTTTCCCTTTACCCTTATCCAATGGCTTAACAAGATTGTGTTCTTTGGGCTTTGTCTGAGAAAATTTACAATCAAATTTCGTTTGTTTGATAAAATTCTGATTTTGTTTTCTTGGTGGTGCAACCTTAGGTTTGATCAACTGAGGGCAAAATCTGACAACATGTCCAGGTGCACCACACTCAAAACAAACTCTTTTGTTTTTCAAAGAAAACTGTTTGGCTTTAGACTGAGAATTTTTGATTTGAAAAACATTTTTCTTAGTCTTGTCTTGAAGAAAACCCAAACCCCGTGTGCCATTAAAAACAATTTTATCATATTCTTTGGTCTCACTTGCTTCACCATTTTGTGAACACTTCACAAAGCAAATGGCTTTGGATAACTTTGAAGCTAAGTTTTACAAAGGTAAGATTGGATCAGCCTTTTTGGCAACAGATATCTGATTCTTGACATAAGACACTTGTGGAGTAAGATCAGACTCATCCTTAGAATCAGATACCAAGTCTTCAACCACGCCCTCCATAAAAGATTCCTCAGACATTGAGGAACCCTCATCAGATATTATCCCAATGGGTTCAATAACTAATGGAGTTTTCACCTGAAAGTATTTAACCTCTTTGTCATTCGGAGAATTGACAAAGATGTTCAAGACTGGTGGTGGACAGTGACTGTATCTTGTTTCTTTACCTTTCCCATCCTGATCTGTCTCATTACTGATCATGTGCTCAATAATGTAAGATAAGCTCTCATAGCTCTTGAGCTTCTGACTTAATGTTTCATAGTCACACTGAACTATAGCAAGTTTCTTCTTAGTCTCATTTACGGTATTGAGATAAGAAGTAACTGCATCCTGCTTGTTGAGCACAGCGATATCAGCCTCATGTATCTGTCTGTTTAGCAAATTAATTTTATCCTGAAAATCTTTTCCATTAAGTTTTAAAATTTTGTTTGCTTCAATCATTTGGTTGAGATCGCTGATCAAGTCAGCATTGTGCTTCTAATAAGCCAGAACCTTACTGTCAAGATCAATACAGTTAAAACATCTTGAATGAGAAGAAGAACATTCATCAAATACCTGATCTGGCTGAGAGGCAGCAGAGGTGTTCACCATCATAGGAAACTGTGTAGCAGGTTCTTCAAACTCAGCATCAGAATATGCTTGAGTGTCTGAGTCTGAAATGCTTTCTGACTCTGAACCAGATGATTCCTCTAGACTGATCTTTGCTTCCTCAGAAATGCTTTCTTCACTTGATTCATCAGTCTTCTGGATTTCAGCTACACAGGCTTTATCTTGTCCTTCCTGATCAGGATTGAATCTGAAATCCCAATTCTCGCCTTCATCATTTTGTACCATCAAGGCTTTGCTAGCATTTGAAGAACTTGCATGAGCAGGAGTATCAATGGGTACAAGTCTTCTTTCAGGATTTGCTGCAGAAGATCTCTGATTCTGAAAAGGATTCTTGTTGCCTGTCTTCTTTGGTTATTTGCACTGTCTTGCAAAGTGTCCCTTCTCTCCCCAATTGTAGCAAGTGACAGATGCCATATCAAAACCAAATTTTGAATCCTTGTTCAAATTTATATCCTTTCTAGTTCTTCTCACAAAATCCTTAGCTCTTCTCACAGCACTAGCTAGAGCCTACATGATGTCTATCCTCTCCATGTCATCCGGGTCTATTTGAGAATAATCATCATTTGTCAAGTGAGGATTACCAATCTGCCCTGCTAGTAATCCATTATAAGAGCTCACAAGGGTATACAGAAGACCCATGTGCTCCTTTGCAATCTCTACAGTAACTTTATCAAAATCGTCTGTCTTTAGACTGGTAATCGGATGACTATTTTCTTTCTGAGAGCTTGATGATGAAGATGATTGACTGAAATGAATATGGTTGGAAACCGGAGCTTCTTTTGTCTGAGAGACAAAGGCAGCCTTCAGTGGAGCATGAGAAGAAGCTCTCTCTACAGTAGGAGTAGAGTAGTACAATGAAGGGTCCTGAACTTGAGCAAATCTCTTTGCCTTCCACTTGTTCTCGATCAATTTCCTTCTCTTTCAGCTTCTGGATAAAATCATTGATGTCCATACTTGCCATCATCTCATTTTGCTTCAAGACCATGAGAAATGACTCCCACTTGGGAGGTAAAGCATCTGCCAAGCACTGAATCTTTTCTTGAGTTATAGTATGATTAAACAGCTCACTCAGAAGATGGTAGAATCTTGCAATCAGATCATCTAAGGACTTGTTTCCCACATACATGAAGCTATTAAACTCCTTTCTTAAAGCTTTGGACTTGATGTTCTTCAACGCATCATTTCCCTCGTATCTCTGCTGCAACGCATCCCACAGAAACTTAGAAGATGTAAACTGTCTGAACTGATGAAAGATATCAGTTGCAATGGACTGGGACATAATAGCATAAGCTTTCTTCTCATAGTCATTTAATTTCCTCTGGGGTTCAGTCATCCGTGTGACTAACATTGGAGTTCCATCTTCATTCAGAGGTCTCAGATAACCACCCTCTATCATCATCCACAAGTTGGTATCAACTCCCTTGATATGTATCTCAAATCTGTATTTCCAGTGAGCATAATCATCTAATGAAAGCAGCTTAGGGGCTTTATTAGAGTTCCCTATCTCTGTCTCAGTGAGTAATAACGTCTGAATTCGATGATTCTGATTAGCCATCAAAGCTAAGTCCTCCATGATATCAAGAACAAGTGTGTCCAACACTTAGAAAAATCTTCAAACTGTTGGCCGAATGTCAATACTTGGGCCGAATAACGGGGGCCGAATGTGAGTGATCTGGTCGAATGAGATATCTTGGCCGAATGAACTGAGAACAGAATGAATCTTGAAGGCCAAAAGGATGAGCACCGAATGACAGTTAGACCGAACGAATGAATCAACCGAATGAGCTGGCGACCGACTGAGAAAATGACCGAATGAGAGCTATTCGGCTAATGAAGCTTATTCGGCTGAAGGAAGGGTATTCGGACGATCTATTCGGTTGAGCTGCTCATTCGTACCATCTGCGGTTTTCAGCTGCAAAAATCGTGAGAACTTTCAATCTAGAGCGAATCTGACCACCAAAATTGGTACAGAACTTCAAGACATCATTACAAAGCAATTGGAATGATCAATTTAACAAAAAATCCACAAAAACCCACGAATTTGCAATGAAACAGTAACATTAAGGGCAAGAAAATTAGGGTTTTCAAAGAACTCGCACAATCAATCACAGATTTGATGTTTCAGATTGGAAATTGATAAGAATCAAGAGCTAGTGCTCTGATACCACTTTGTAGGACCGATTTGGAGCCCGGAAACAATCCAGTTCCTATGTAAATCTGCTCCACAGCCTCTGGAATAGTGAGGAATCCTATTCCAGGGTTTTCCAATTGAAACCAACAGTCCCCGTGGCGATCCGAAGGTGAGGGATGAACGTTTGGACCAAGATTGAACACCACGGGATGAGAATCGAAGTTGGACAGGAAGAAACCACTCAAAACCCTAAAGGTTTGACACTAGAGTGCTCTGGGAAGAGAGGACGCTCGGAAAGTTAGGTTTGAATCTGTTTGAACAAGTATATATAGGTTGTTCTCATTCGGTCGAGTGAGTGGCCAAAACAACTCATTCGGCAAATGGATCGGCCGAATGAGCTTCGTCAACCGAATGAGTCATGCGGATGACTCATTCGATCGCCCTAGTCATTCTGTGGCGTTCATTCGGCCGAATGACCTCATTCTTAGGGTGATTCGTCCGAATGGGTCTATAAGACATATATAATCAAAGTTAAACATAATCAAACACATATAAACTAGAATAAACATTAAGAACAATATAGAAATACTGATTTCATTAATAACATAAACTTTATACATCAAAGATCATACAAAAGCTAAACTAGGGACATTTAATGCACTAACAGTTATCATGTATGAAATTGCTATATGTTGACTTTAAAGGTTAAAATCTCACATTTACATTAATTATGTTATTATTATCTTGGATACATTAGACTGAAGCAATCACAAAATTATATGTACTAAACCAAATTGTACTAAATAATGCATGTAGCTAACTTGTTGCAGCTATGCATGATTCTTCAATGGTGGTCTGCAAGGAATTAAATTTTTGGATTATTTATGTGATCAAATATTTTTCCGCATATTAGCTTTTCTGAAGGTACACGGATTTTTTGTTCGTTTTTCATGGGACATCTATTAACATTTAGTTTTTTTTCGATTGATGTACAAATAAAGATTGAGGGTTCTTAAACTGTTAGTGCATATTTGTAATAGTTTGCTATTCAAAATTGTAAATTATTTAAAGTTTTGTAAAGGTTCGGCTAAAGGTTTGGCTTAGGTTCATCTGGCCCACGAACCTAGGCAGGTTCGGTGAACCTATTAGTATGATAGGTTCGGAGAACCTACAGGTTTGGCAACCTAGGTTCATCCGGCGAACCTAAGGGTTCGGCTGGCGAACCTAGAGGTTCGGCTGACAGCTGATTGTATATATAGAAGGTTTGTCTGAATTCTTCATAATTTTGACAGAACTTCAGATACCTGAGTGTGATTCTCTATGTGAGAAACTTTCTGTGTGAAAGAGTTGTAATCATTTGTTGATTAATACAAGAAGGTGTTTATGAAATTGCTTGTTCTTCATTGATATTTTAGAGATTAAACATGGATTCCGCACGTGTTTGATTGTTTGTAGAACTTCTTGATTAGATCCTGATCAGATTAATCAAATCAACAGTGGTATCAGAGCATTTGGTGAGGTTCTACACAAGTTTATCAAAGAATTCAAGTGATTTGAAGGTTTTGAAGACTAGAAGATCAATTATGGCTCAAATTTCTTTTTTTCTTCTAGATTGATTGCTGTTTAAGTTTGATTTTATCATCAATTTTTGTTGAATTACAACAATTCACGATTTGGTGATGTTATTTTGAAGATTTAGTAGGATTTCTTCAAAGTTTTGGAAGGTTTCCCTCCAAAATTTTTGAATTTTGCTGTACAGGTTCGTGAGACGAACCTGTGGATAGCTGAATAAGAGGTTCGCTGATCAAGAGGTTTTTCTGAGGTTCGTTTGTGTTTTCTGAAGAAGTTCGTTCAAGGTTCGTCTGGATTGCAAGGTTCGTGTGATAGTTCGTCTGAAGGTTCGTTGTTGTTTTAGCAGAGGTTCGTCTGGTTCAAGGTTCGCTTGTCTCAGGGTTCGTTTATCTCAAGGTTCGCTTGTTTAAAGGTTCGTTTGTGATCAAGGTTCGTGAGGTTAAGGTTCGCTACTCTAGGTTTGTTTGATTGATTGAAGGTTCGCCTATCTGAAAAGGTTGGACAAGTGATTTTTTCTGAAAAGGTTCGCTTATTAAAAACTTGAAATCATGTCAGAGATGTATGCAGCAATGGCTACTCAGAATTCTAAGATCCAGAGCATTTTAATTAGTGAAACAGAAGTGGGAAGTACCAACAAGGTGCCAAAGTTGTTAGATTTGGCTGATTATGACAATTGGAAGGGTCGCTTTGAAACTAATCTTAATGGCACGGACACTAATCTCTGGGAGAGGATTCTATCTCCATATGAGAGACCTAAAGTTGTGGGAACTGATTTATGTCAACTTTTAGAGAGACTATATGTCGATGAGCGTAAGAACTATGATTCAGAGAAAAAGGCTAACTGGATGCTTAGTCAGGCTATTCCAAATCAAATATCACATCAATTTGATAAGCACAAGACTTCTTATAGTCTATGGAATGCCTTGAAAACTAGAGTCGAGGGTAATACAAATCTGAAGAAGATGAAAGCTACAGACATTCGAAAAGAGTTTGAAAACTTCAATTTCATAGGAAATGAAAGTTTGGAAGCTTTGATCACAAGATAAAGACATTTGCTGACCGAAGTGAGAAAGTGTGGCATCGATTATTCTGAAGATGAAAAGATTGATTGCCTTGCTGATGCTTTACCTGACAAGTGGAATTCTTTAGTGTTGATCTTGAGAGAGAATTTACAAGGACTGACCTTGGTAGAATTTGTTCAAAATCTTGAGGAACAAGAGATGAAAGATAAAAGGAAAGCACGAATAGTGAATGTTACACAAGATCCTTCATTGTATGGTGGTTCTGTAGTTTCACCACCGGCTTCATCTGCCAAGATACAGACTGCATTTGTGTCTAGTACTTCTGATAGTACTCATGTTCCTTCTGCATCTACAGGTTCTAGTTCATCCTATTCTAACAACGAGAAGAAGTCTGACTCGACACCACGTCCTGTTCAGCTAAACACTACCAATCTGGGAAAAGTAACTGTTGAAGCTGTTAGGGATCACATGTCTATTCTATCTTGTGTTGTCAGCGCATACGATGAACAAGTTGTAGGAAGGATTGGAAATGCAAATATGACATTTGAAGACTATGAACAAATCGATGATGATGAAATGGAACTGATCGATACACAATGGGCACTGGCGAGTGTTATTCAAAGAATCAATCAGTATGAGAAGAAGACGGGCAAGAAATTCACTTTCGACCGTAACACCAAATTTGGATTCAATCCAAAGTTTACTCAGTGTTATAACTGTGGTAAACATGGTCACTTTGCCAGAGAATGCAAGAATCCAAAGAAACAAGGGAACTTAAACCCGTTCAAGCCACAAGATAACTACCAGAAAAAGAAAGAAAAATCTGAAGATTCTTCTAAAGCACTTGTGAGTCAAGCTGATGAGGGTTATGACTGGGGTAAGCAGTATGATGAACTGATGGGCGCTTTTATGGCTTCGTTGGAGGAAGACTCTGGGAAAGGCAAGGAGAAAGTGGATGAGGTAAATGAAGATCTGCTTGAGATGATTGACAAACTTAAAGAGATGAATTCTCAGCTAACTTATGATCTGAGAGAGTGCACAGAGGCAAATAAGAAGTTGATTTCAAAAGAGAAAGCGTTTGACAAAAAGATAACTGATCTTGGTAAAGAAAATGAAGATTTGAAAATCAAAGTTTTACAAAAATAACCATGTTGTGTCTGTGCATCTTGAATCAGTTCAGAAATTGAAGGTGGAATTATCAGCAGCAAAAGCTGAAGCTGAGTTACACAAGGGCAAGCTTGAAAATTACCAAAATTCCGCGTGTGTCATCGATTACTTTGCTGCCATGCAAAGATCTTCGTATGATACTACTGGAATTGGTTTTCATGTTGTGCCACATCCTCCCAGTTATGTATCAAGCCCACAACTTGATCCGGATTTGGAAGTTAATCCGGCTTCTTTAGAGGAAAATGTGTCTGAACAAGTAACTGAGGATGTGGGAGGTTCATCATCTTATGATAGTGAGTTTGTTGATTATGATGCTCCTATTATCGAGGATATCACAGATTCAGAATTTCCAGATGATATTCTGAGAATGATTGGTTATCAAGCCAACACTGTTGAGAAACAGATTTTGAAATTTCAAAAATCCAAGTCTGACATGAAACCAGCTGGCAAAGCAGTGGTTACTCCAACTGTTGTTTCCAAAGCAGTGCTAAAAGTCAAAACTACCTTTACTCTTAAACCAACTGTGTTTGTCAAGGCTTCTACTACACAGAAAGGAGAGTCGAGTAACGTTTTTAAAAAACAAAAAGGGTTTTATGACAAGGTTGATAAGAAGGTTGTCAAGGTGGTTGACAATGCTAATCAATTTGGGGCTGGAAACAAGGGAAAATCAAAGCTTTCTCAAATTCAAAAGAATAATTTCAAGACAAAAGCCACTGGTTTGAGGCAAAATGTTTCATCTCCATCTGTAGTATCTAAATGTTTGGGTTCATCTAAAAATTGTGATAAATTAAAACCAAAGAATCTTTCGCAAAGGAAATGCTACAGATGTGGAAGATTGGGTCATGTCATTGTTGATTGTGATTTGGATACTTGTAACAGATTTAAGTCCTTTACTCCACGAGAAACACGACAGTGTTTCACTTGTAGTGGAAAAGGACATATTTCAGCAAATTGTCAAATCATAAGATCAGGAAGAGTTTTGTTAATGACAGTCGGGTGATCAAATCTGGTGGGAGTCCTAGGAAAGTGAAGCCTAGTGAGGAGGAAATGATAGTTCTCAGGAAATTTGATCCTGAATGTGTATGGGTTAAAGAAGAAAATAATCAGAAAAGGAAAGTTTTTTGATAACAAACAAGATGTCAAAAAGTTGGTGAAAAATGAATCATTATCTGATGATGAATTTTATGACAATTTTTCTTCTAACAAATTTTCAAAACAAAATGTTAATTCAAACTCTTTTTGGAAATTCAGACACAGGTCAGATGACAATTTTTTTGTGAGAAAGGATGAATGCTTGGAATATGGGTCTTCAAGCAGTTCATCAAAACCGAATGGCAGGAGGCTATTCAGGGAGACTCAATTCCGAAATGGCGGTAGTCATCCCTTTTGATACTGATCACAATTTTAATTTATTGTGCAGGTGGCATTCATGGGCCATATCAACAGTCGATGGATTGTTGATAGTGGATGCTCACGGCACATGACGAGAGAGTTAGGTTTGTTGAAAGAGTTCAGGCAAATGAAAGGATGTTATGTTAATTTTGCAGGTGACAAAGGTGGTCAGATTACCGGGTGTGGTAGTTTGACTAATGGTAAAGTTTCCTTTGACAACTTGAATTACTGCAAGGAGTTAACTAACAATCTTTTGAGTGTGTCACAGATTTGTGACAAAGGTTATAAAGTGTTGTTTGATGACAAGAAATGTTATGTGCTTCAACAAGGAATTCGGATTCCAAAAGATTGTATTCTGATGACTGCTGTAACATCTGTATATTTAGTCATGATAGTCGTAAACAGTGTTAGAACAGTGAGTGTATATGTTCAGTCAGTCAATGTGAATCATGTGTTCATTATGTGCTTGTGTGTTAGAATCTTTATCGTTTAACAAGTGTGTATTATTTATTTACAGTCGAGTTCACTAGGCAAGAACAGTATTGTGTTATATCGAAACAGTGGTGGGCAGCGAGAGTGAGCCCTATATATATATTGCGTTCGGTGTAACAGGATAGTGTTGGTGCGTAGTGTTAAGACGAGTATTATGACAATTAATCAAACAAAATCGTAATGCGTAAGCGAGACTGAGTATAGTTATGGGTGACGTTCCATAATGATACGAATGTTGAACTTATAATTACGAGTGAACGGCTTTAACTGTTTTAACACGATCGGAAAACGTACGCGATTGCGGGTATACACGTAATTGTTACTGTTTAACGATCTGTTTTGAAACAAATAATTAAATTAATTATTTTATATTTTTACAATTTTGAAACTCATCATCTTAATGAGTTTAAAAACTATTTTCATTAAAAGTCGCGTAAAATACGCGTTACATTTCGGAAACGCGAACCGAGCGACCGAAACGGACCCGAATACCACGCGGGCTATAAAAGCCTTGAAGAAGACCATTTTCTCATTTAATTCATCACCAACCACTTCTCTCACTAGAATTTTCGTCTACCCTCTCTCTCTCTAGAAAAACTCACTTTAAACGTTCGTATCTCGCTCGTTTCTCGACGGAATTCGGTGTTTTTGGTGTCCACGCGAAGTTCTCAACATCATCTACACGAAAGTACAAGAAATGAGTGGAATTAACCGGCCAAAATCGAGGTATTTGTGCTTGAATGTTCACAAAAAATAGGGTTTTCTTGTGTGTTTTTGGTTAAACCCGACACTTAGCCGGTTCTAGCAACCCAAATCCATTTTCGCACCTATAGCAACATTCTCGGATGATAAGTTAGCTTAGATCGAGGTCTGGAACCATGGTGGTGATGATGGAGGTGTGCAGCTCGACAGGTTCGTGGGGTGTGTGGTAGCCGAACCCATTCAGCTCCTAGCCGAACCCCATGCAGCTCGACAGGTTCGTGGGATTTATCAACTGTTTCAGGAAATTCATCAACCGTTTTAAAGGATTATTAAGCTATTGAACTATTCTTCTAAAAAGGTTTTATAAATGATATGTTCTTTTAAATAATGAATTTTATAAACTCTTCTGTTAAAAACCTTGTTATTATACAAGGTCACCATTTCATGACATTCAAACCAAAGGATTCATTTCATGGTATTTGAATCAAGGGTTTCAAACATGGTATTCAAACAACGGTTTTCATGGTGATGTTCAAATCAAGAGATTCATTTTATGGTATTCAAATCAGAGGATTCATTTCACGGTATTCAAAACTAAGGATTTAATTCATGGGATTAAATCATGGTTTTCAATCATGTTTTCAAATAATGCATTAACACGCCCGTTTAAAGTAAGGTTCAGAAACATGGTGTCTATTGTTGTAAACAAACTTATAAATGCATCAAGTATCATATTCATTAGCGTTAGTACTGGGTGATCACAACAAGGGAACGCGGACACACACACACATTTGGGCAGACCGATTGCTGCATTTAGTTTTTAGATTTGTTTTATAAACTAACTGCAGATTTCGGTTACGTATGGTTTTATCAAAACTGTTGACACATTATCTAACTCCAAACGTGGTTTGGGACTTGATATTATATGTTCGCTTTCGTGCAAACAGTGATTGGACTGTTTACACTCATTTTCTTACTTGATGTTAGTTTGGGTTGCAGCTCATCCATGTGAATCATGTATTACTTTAACATACCTATGCCTTATATCATATATTCATGTTTACAAATGATTAAACCTATTGTTCTCACCAACTACGTCTGTAGTTGACAGTTACTTTTCACGTGTTTCAGGTAATCAGGTTTAAGACGTTTTCAGTGACAACTAAGGAGACCATTCTAAGATAGAACAAGATGAAGAAACATGCTAGGATGGATTAGAAACACACTAAATCCTAAATGTTTAATTGTCTTGTTTGAAGTTTTATTTTGTAAACTATATTTTGGGTCTGTAGTTGTCTTTCTTTTGATAGATAGATTGTCTGTAACTAAACAATTGTCTAAACATTATGAAATGTAGTAATCCATTGTGGTTGTTCTTATTCAATACTTGTGCATGATTCAACTGTTCATACGTCACCGCGCCGTGGATTCCGCACGCGGCGCAGGGGTGTGACAGGTTGGTATCAGAGCCAAGGTTATAGAGAACTAGGAAAAACCCAATGTTTAATGACCTAGACTATAACCTAAGCTACCCAATAGGACTAAGTGCTATAAACTTGAGGATACTTAGGAACTAAGTAACTTAAGTGAGTATTAAGTCTCTATTAAGCTTGAAAGATCTTAGGGACACTTTTCTAAGATTAGACATCGAGACAAGGAATTTGAATCGGAATTCTATAATTTTAGAAACCGAATTAAATTTCTCACACGTATTCATTTAAGGATTTCAGAGGCAAGGATCTGTATTCTCAGTATCCTTGATCTGAAATTCTCCCACAGAGTTCATTATGGGAATTTAGATGCAAAGATCTATTAATTTAGTATCTTTGATCTAAAATCCTTGTCATATTCATTATAGGAATTCAAAGGTCAAGATCTATTAATTTAGAATCTTGATTTGAAATCCTTGTCATATTCATTATAGGAATTCAAAGGTCAAGAGCTATTAATTTAGAATCTTGATTTGAAGTCCTTGTCATGTTATCATTATCAGGTATTCATTATCAAAGGAACTTTATAACTTAGAATCTGTGTAACAGTATTCTTTAGTTGAAGTTCTCATAGGAGATCATTATACTCAATACTGTAGGTATTGAGAACCTAGGTTAATTAACCTAGGACACACATGCTGAAACCTAAGGTTTTAATTTCGAGTAGATTAAGAACCTTGGTTTACACAATCATATCCATAGTACAAGAGGCAATCATGAAACAATCGTAATCAATCAAGAGTTGGAATCTTAGCTCCAAATGCAAATGGCGGATTAACGCTGCTGTGCTGAGGTAAGTGGTGGGTCGGCGAGAGCTTACCCTATATATAAGCTTATATTGGTATGTTAGGGGGAATCCGGCGTTCGTATTTGAAGTAAGGATTCGAGATCAATTGGAAATCATTGAACGTTAGTCAAACACATGGGATACAAACATTTGGGATACAATCATTGGTGAATTAAATCATAGTACAATTCAAACTTGAATGAACCAAACATTATGGCGAATCAATCAAGTTGTGAACATTTTTCAATGTAAACCTTAAGTGAAATTCTTAAGTGTTTTACATGACTAGTACTACTAACATAGGTTAACAGGAAAGTGTAGAACACACGTATGATTTAGTTCTACATGTTAACAACTGTTACTAGGTGCACACATAACATAATCATAGTTCAAATTGATCAAAGATCACGGGATTCCTAATCAATGGAGCACACTTGGAAATCATTACAAACATGTTGCCAAATGCTAGCAAGGACATGATCGTGATATATCGAAGCGGTGGTGGGATGGCGTATGGGCTGGCAGTTTGCTTCACCCTTTCATATGCCCTATATATAAGCTATCTTCGGTATATCGGGAAAGTGTCAGTGTGTAGGTTTGGTGGAAAGAGATCATGAGACATCGCACATATTCACATGATAAGTATGCAAATAAGTTGATAACTTATACGTGTACTGGATCATATTACAATTGAATGATAATATTAGTAGTATGGATATATTACTAACTTTATCATGCAAATTCAATTGTATCCTTCCTCATTACTGACCCGCTTGTGGCTTCTATTCGTAGAATGCCTCCCCGACGTGATCCTAACGGAGGGGGTTCGAGAAGTGGCAACGACGATGAGATCAACAAGATTGCCCGAGCCATCACTATACACATGAGAGATGTCATTCCGGGCATGGTCACTGATATTACCCAGAATCTTCGGGGAAGTACTAGTGATTCAGCACATAACTCAAATGCTACAACTACTGGAACTGCTAACTTCACTTTCAAGCAGTTCAATGATGCTAAGCCTCCTAAGTACGCTGGTACTGAAGGAGCTACTGGTCTACTACAGTGGTTAGAGAGCATTGAGGATATTCTTGATTTCATAGGATGTCCTGAGAACCTGAAGGTCAAAATGGCCTCAAGCGCTTTTCACAAAGGCGCACTCACCTGGTGGAATTCTGAGAAGAACACCAGAGGACGCGAAGTTGCTTTAGCTTTACCGTGGGACGGTTTCAAGAACTTACTTGTGGAGAAGTTTTGTCCACGTCACGAGCTGAAGAAACTGGAGGTGGAGATGTGGAATCTGGTGCAAGACAGTGGTGAAAACGCCAAGTATACAACTCGTTTTCATGAGTTGTGTATTCTGGTACCACACTTGGTTACTCCTCTATCCCGCCGGATTGAGAAATATATTGAAGGTTTACCTCTGGTCGTTAGAGGAACTGTTATGGGGAACAACCCCACTACTCTGGAAGCAGCTATTCAACTTGGTGCTACTCTTACTGAGGAGTATGTTAAATCTGGTGTGCTCACCCGAAAGGGATTCAAGAGAGCACAGATTGAAGAAGGCAAGAATCCTGAACAGCACCATCACAAGAAGAAGAAGCAAAAGACAATCAAGAACTTTGCAGCGTTGACTACGGCTGCACCTACTCATGCCACACCTATCACTGCTATGCCACAACCTGCTACCGCCAGAAAGTCTTATACTGGCACATTTCCACTTTGCACCAAATGCCAATACCATCATTTACCCACTACTCCACGCAAGAAGTGTCTCAAATGTGGGCGTATGGGACACTTTGCAGCTACATGCCGATCTGCTCATCTTGCTGCTGCAACAACTGCTACCACAACACCTACTGCTACAGGTGGAAGAGCCTGTTATACTTGTGGAGCAGAGGGACACTTCAGAAACCAGTGTCCAAAACTCAACAACAATACTGCTGCTGCTCGTGCTTTTGTTATTGGAACTGCTGAAGCACGTGAGGATCCGGTAGTCATCACGGGTACATTTCTTATCAATGATCACTACGTTTCTATCATATTTGATACTGGTGCTGATAAAAGCTTTATCTCTGCTCATACTGCTTCTTTACTTGATATGCAACTATCCACACTTACTACTCCCTATAATGTAGAAGTAGCGAATGGTAAGACTATAGTTGTAGATTCCATAATACATGGATGTGAATTAAGATTAAATGACCATCTTTTCTCCATCGATCTCATTCCTATGACACTCGGAAGCTTCTAAGTTGTAGTAGGAATGGATTGGTTATCCAAGAAAAATGCTGAAATCGTATGCTCGGAGAAACTCATTCAAATTCCCCTACCGTCCGGCGAAACGATGATAGTTTACGGCGAGAAAACCTACCGCGGATTGAAGATTGTATCGTGCATTAAAGCGAGGAAATACCTGAAGAAGAAATATTATGCATTCCTGGCTCATGTGGTAGAAAAGAAACCTGAAAAGAAAGCAGTTGGAGACGTTCCAGTCATCAGAGATTATTCAGACGTATTTCCAGAAGACTTGCCTGGGCTACCACCAGTCCGACAAGTGGAGTTTAGAATTTATCTCGTCCCTGGAGCAAACCCAGTGGCGAAGTCACCATATCGATTAGCACCGTCTGAAATGCAAGAACTGTCTAGTCAGCTTCAAGAACTTTTAGACAAAGGTTTCATAAGACCGAGTTTCTCTCCATGGGGAGCTCCGGTTCTCTTTGTCAAAAAGAAAGACGGTTCATTTCGTATGTGTATCGATTATCGTGAGCTGAACAAGTTGACAATCAAGAATAGATATCCTCTGCCCAGGATCGATGATCTGTTTGATCAATTACAGGGACCAACTTGTTTCTCTAAGATTGATTTACGATCCAGGTATCATCAGTTTAGGACTCGATATGGACACTATGAGTTTATGGTTATGCCATTTGGGCTGACCAATGCACCCACAGTTTTCATGGACTTGATGAATCGAGTCTGCAGACCGTATTTAGATCAGTTTGTTATCGTCTTTATTGATGATATACTGATCTATTCAAAGTCAGAACAGGAGCATGAAGATCATTTGAGGAAAGTCCTAGAACTACTAAGGGGGAACAACTTTATGCTAAATTCTCAAAATGTGAATTTTGGCTAAAGGAGGTTCACTTCTTAGGACACGTCATAAACAGGGATGGAATACATGTAGATCCAGCAAAGATTGAGGCGATTAAGAACTGGACTACTCCATCTACTCCAACAGAGATTCGTTCATTTTTGGGTCTGGCAGGCTATTACAGGAGATTCATTGCGAATTTCTCTAAGATTGCTTTGCCACTTACTACTTTGACTCAGAAAAGTCAAGCCTTTATACGGGGACAGAAACAAGAAGATGCATTTCAACTTCTTAAACAGAAGTTATGCAACTCCCCTATCCTTAGCCTTCCAGAAGGCAGTGATGATTTCATTGTCTACTGCGATGCTTCAAACCTTGGTCTCGGTTGTGCACTTATGCAACGGGACAAGGTCATTGCGTATGCTTCAAGACAACTTAAGGTTCACGAGAAGAATTACACTACTCATGATCTTGAGTTAAGGGCTGTGGTCTTTGCATTGAAGATTTGGAGGCACTACCTTTATGGTACTAAATGTGTCATCTACACAGACCACAAGAGCCTGCAACATATCCTTAATCAGAAAGAACTCAACATGAGACAACGGTGTTGGGTTGAGCTTCTAACTGATTACGACTGTGAGATTCGTTACCATCCTGGTAAAGCCAATGTGGTGGCGGATGCTCTTTTCGCAAGGAACCAGTTAAACCAATTCGTGTAAAAGCCATGGAGATCAACACACAACCAAACCTGAAAGACTTGATTCGTATTGCACAACAACAAGTAGTAACAGACAATCAACTCAAGACAGACTTGGATTGTGGCATTGAGAAGAAACTAGAACCTCGAGCTGATGGGGTGTTATATATCAATGGCCGCATTTGGATTCCAAAGTCTGAAGAATTGCGCACACTCATCTGTGATGAGGCTCATAAGTCACGATACTCGGTTCATCCTGGAGCAGATAAGATGTACCAAGACTTGAGGACATCTTACTGGTGGCCGGGAATGAAGAAAGACATAGCACTGTATGTGGGAAAATGTCTTACGTGTTCAAAAGTCAAAGCAGAACATCAAAAACCTTCGGGACTTCTGCAGCAACCTGAAATTCCTCAATGGAAATGGGAGCAAATTTCCATGGACTTCATAACAAAGTTGCCGAGAACTCCGCGAGGTTTCGATTCGATTTGGGTGATCGTTGATCGACTCACCAAATCTGCCCATTTTCTCCCGATCCGAGAGGATTACAAGATGGAGAAGTATCCACATTGTACATCAACGAAATCATTGCGCGTCATGGTACACCAACATCAATCATATCTGATCGTGATAGTCGCTTCACTTCTCGCTTTTGGCAATCATTGCAAAAGGCTTTGGGAACTCGTGTTAATCTTAGCACGGCGTATCATCCCCAAACCGACGGTCAAAGCGAAAGGACTATCCAAACACTTGAGGACATGCTACGTTCTTGTGTCATTGACTTCGGTGGAAGTTGGGACACTCATCTTCCACTTATCGAGTTTTCGTACAACAATAGCTATCATACGAGCATTCAATGTGCACCATTCGAAGCTTTATATGGTAGAAAGTGCCGATGACCGGTCTGTTGGACCGATATTGGTGACTCACAGGTCGTAGGACCAGAACTCATTCAGGAAACATCAGACAAAATCACAATCATTCAATCACGGCTCAAGGCCGCACGAGATCGGCAGAAGAGTTATGCGAATCGACGTCGGAAACCGCTTGAGTTTCAAGTCGGTGACCGAGTCTTACTCAAAGTTTCTCCCTGGAAAGGCGTTGTCCGATTCGGGAAGAAAGGGAAACTTGCACCGAGGTACGTTGGACCATTTGAGATCCTGGAACGGATTGGTCCCGTAGCCTACAAACTCAAACTTCCAGTGGAGCAAAGCAATGTTCATGATACTTTTCATGTATCAAATCTTAAGAAATGCTTAGCTGATCATGATGTTCAGATTCCACTGGAAGACATACAGATTCAGAACAACATGCAATTCATAGAACGTCCGGTTGAAATCATGGATCATGGGGTCAAGAAACTTAAACGCAGCCGTATCCCGATCGTAAAGGTACGATGGGAGGCAAACGCGGTGCTGAGTTCACCTGGGAACGTGAAGACCAGATGAAGCTTAAGTACCCTCATCTTTTTACAGTACCTTCGGCTAGTTAATTTCGGGACGAAATTCCCTTAACTAGGGGAGACTGTAACATCTATATATTTAGTCATGATAGTCGTAAACAGTGTTAGAACAGTGAGTGTACATGTTCAGTCAGTCAATGTGAATCATGTGTTCATTATGTGCTTGTGCGTTAGAATCTTTATCATTTAACAAGTATGTATTATTTATTTACAGTCGAGTTCACTAGGAAAGAACAGTATTGTGTTATATCGAAACAGTGGTGGGCAGTGAGAGTGAGCCCTATATATATACTGCGTTCAGTGTAACAGAATAGTGTTGGTGCGTAGTGTTAAGACGAGTATTATGACAATTAATCAAACAAAATCGTAATGCGTAAGCGAGACTGAGTATAGTTATGGGCGACGATCCATAATGATACGAATGTTGAACTTATAATTACGAGTGAACGGCTTTAACTGTTTTAACGCGATCGGAAAACGTACGCGATTGCGGGTATACACGTAATTGTTACTATTTAACGATCTGTTTTCGAACAAATAATTAAATTAATTATTTTATATTTTTTACAATTTTGAAACTCATCATCTTAATGAGTTTAATAACTATTTTCATTAAAAGTCGCGTAAAATACGCGTTACATTTCGGAAACGCGAACCGAGCGACCGAAACGGACCCGAATACCACGCGGGCTATAAAAGCCTTGAACAAGACCATTTTCTCATTTAATTCATCACCAACCACTTCTCTCACTAGAATTTTCGTCTACCCTCTCTCTCTCTAGAAAAACTCACTTTAAACGTTCGTATCTCGCTCGTTTCTCGACGGAATTCGGTGTTTTTGGTGTCCACGCGAAGCTCTCAACATCATCTACACGAAAGTACAAGAAATCAGTGGAATTAACCGGCCAAAATCGAGGTATTTGTGCTAGAATGTTCACGAAAAATAGGGTTTTCTTGTGTGTTTTTGGTTAAACCCGACACTTAGCCGGTTCTAGCAACCCAAATCCATTTTCGCACCTATAGCAACATTCTCGGATGATAAGTTAGCTTAGATCGAGGTCTGGAACCATGGTGGTGATGATGGAGGTGTGCAGCTCGACAGGTTCGTGGGGTGTGTGGTAGCCGAACCCATTCAGCTCCTAGCCGAACCCCTGCGAACCTTTGGAGTCTCTGCGAACCACAACGAACCCTGCGTGGTTCGTTTCATTATCAGCCGAGCTATAGGAAACCTACACGAACCATACATGGCTTCACGAACCCTGATCAACATGCAGCGAACCTTCATAAGTGTGAGCATCTTCGGCGAACCCCCATGCAAGCAGACGAACCCATGCATGGTTCGTTGCCATGAAGCCGAATCTGTCATCACTTTATCCGAACCACGAACATGAGCCGAACCCTGGTAGCTATACACGAACCCTTTATGCTTGCAAGCAACGAACCCAGGTTGTCGAACCTTTTATTATAAGTGCCGAACCCTATTGATTAGTCTCGGCCGAACCTAGGCTAAACTCCAAGGGTTCGCTGCCAAGAGTGGCAGCCCAAGGACTTCTCGGCCCAATTTAATACATCTCAGCCCATTATGATTCTAAATGGCCCGATTGAGTATTAAACATCGGTCCACATTGGAATAAGCTCAATTCAATCCCATCCGGCCCAAACCAATCATACTTGGCCCATGTTATTCCCTTTGATCCACTTAGTGGCTTTCGGCCCATTACGATCTTTAATTGGCCCTATAATACCTTGGAACCCTACATGGTCTACATACACAATGGTAGGCCCAACTAAATCCATTAGGCCCAATCCAAGTGCACTCAACCCACTAGGAGCTTAATCGGTTTGATATTGTCTTTGGCATGTTACAAGGATTATATACATATTGTTGGGCCAACATCACACTCACTTGGCCCAACACCACACTCAACTGGCCCATCGTTAACCTAAGTGGCCCATGGACTTGGTTTAAGGACCATCATGGTTACATAGGCTCAAGGCCCAATATTGGATCATAAATGTGATAATTGTGAATTGATCAATTATGGTTTAAGTTGCGACTTAACCAAATTATGGGATCAAGTCACAATCTCAAGAACTTAAACAATTGGAACATCTTTTCATAAGTCTTGATAATCAATGGTTCATCAAACTCTTAAACACATGTGATGCACAAACAAGTTGTGCACAAAAATAACATTTCACATACTTTTCATGGATCCATGATCAAACAAGTAACTCAAACATGACTTTCAAATTCATACAACACTTTCAAACATGAGAACATGTATTTAAGGTTAATCAAGTTCAAGTAAACCAAGTCAATCAACGAATCAAGGTCTATACAATTATAAATCTTATATCTTATGTATGATTACAATGATATAGGAATCAATTAGAAGTCTTGTTTGCTACTTGCTATCTGTTTTAGTTCAGAGTCTACTGCAGACAGGTGAGAACTTTAGCCCCTCTTTTACTGTTTTATAACTGTTTTGGGGTGGAACACGTGATCAAACTCCTCATTTACAATTGTATTTCATTGCACAAGATGTGTGTATTCCTATTAACATTTCAGGTTCATGTTACAAATCCAAGGGATTTATCAACTGTTTCAGGAAACTCATCAACCGTTTTAAAGGATTATTAAGCTATTGAATTATTCTTCTAAAAAGGTTTTATAAATGATATGTTCTTTTAAATAATGAATTTTATAAACTCTTCTGTTAAAAACCTTGTTATTATACAAGGTCACCATTTCATGACATTCAAACCAAAGGATTCATTTCATGGTATTTGAATCAAGGGTTTCAAACATGGTATTTAAACAACGGTTTTCATGGTGATGTTCAAATCAAGAGATTCATTTTATGGTATTCAAATCAGAGGATTCATTTCATGGTATTCAAAAACTAAGGATTTAATTCATGGGATTAAATCAAGGTTTTCAATCATGTTTTCAAATAAGGCATTAACACGCCCGTTTAAAGTAAGGTTCAGAAACATGGTGTCTATTGTTGTAAACAAACTTATAAATGCATCAAGTATCATATTCATTAGCGTTAGTACTGGGTGATCACAACAAGGGAACGCGGACACACACACATTTGGGCAGACCGATTGCTGCATTTAGATTTTAGATTTGTTTTATAAACTAACTGCAGATTTCGGTTACGTATGGTTTTATCAAAACTGTTGACACATTATCTAACTCCAAACGTGGTTTGGGACTTGATATCATATGTTGGCTTTCGTGCAAACAGTGATTGGACTGTTTACACTCATTTTCTTACTTGATGTTAGTTTGGGTTGCAGCTCATCCATGTGAATCATGTATTACCTTAACATACCTATGCCTTATATCCTATATTCATGTTTACAAATGATTAAACCTATTGTTCTCACCAACTACGTCTGTAGTTGACAGTTACTTTTCACGTGTTTCAGGTAATCAGGTTTAAGACATTTTTAGTGACAACTAAGGAGACCATTCTAAGATAGAACAAGATGAAGAAACATGCTAGGATGGATTAGAAACACACTAAATCCTAAATGTTTAATTGTCTTGTTTGAAGTCTTATTTTGTAAACTATATTTTGGGTCTGTAGTTGTCTTTCTTTTGATAGATAGATTGTCTGTAACTAAACAGTTGTCTAAACATTATGAAATGTAGTAATCCATTGTGGTTGTTCTTATTCAATACTTGTGCATGATTCAACTGTTCATACGTCACCGCGCCGTGGATTCCGCATGCGGCGCAGGGGTGTGACAACTGCCGACAGGAGTAAGGATTTATATGTTTTGGACATGGCTAAGGCGAAGGCGGTAAACAAGGTAGAGACGTGTCTGGTGTTGAAGGCTACTGAGCATGATACGAGGTCTTGGCAGAGACAGATGGGTCACATACATATCAGGAAGATGAATTATTTCGTACACAATCATTTGATTGATGGAGTACCGGTTAAACACTTAAAACTCCCTGATGTATGTGTGTCATGCAAGAAGGGTAAACAGAAAAGGAGGTCACATAAATCTAAAACAGTGTTTTTTATTGATAAACCACTAGAACTTCTTCACATGGATTTGTTTGGACCGATTATTGTGAAGAGTATTGGTGGGACAGAGTGGGCATTTAAGCTCCCCACTGGAACTTCTTCACGTGTTCGATCAGACAATGGGACAGAGTTCAAGAATCAAAACTTGAAAGAATTTTGTGATTCAAAGGGCATTTAGCAGCAATTCAGTGCACCATATGAACCACAGATGAATGGTGTAGCTGAGAGAAAGAAAAGAACGTTAATTGAGTCTGCTAGAACTATGCTCGCTGATTCTAAGCTCCCCATTACATTCTGTAGTGAAGCCGTAGCGACCGCCTGTTTTACTCTTAACAGAGTGCTGATTGTGAAAAGACATAATAAGACATGCTATGAACTGCTTCAAGATCGAAAACCTAATTTGGAACATTTGGAACCTTTTGGGGCTCCTTGTACCATGCTTAATAAAGATGCAAAATTCAACTCTAAGGTTGAAGAAGGTTTCTTTCTTGGCTACAGCCTGCCTAACAAACGTATGTTTAACAAACGTACGGGTGTTGTGGAACTATGGTATAATGTGGATGTTCAAAGACATACACCTATACCTGAAGGCAAAGGTCCAAATTGGCTTTTTGATTATGATAAACTTTTTGAGTCTTTTAAGTTGTCTCCTAATGTAGATGATGAAATAACCTTGCAGATGTTATATGATCTGCAGAATTCTATTGATCAAGGTGTTTCTCATCAAGCTGAAGATAATCATTCAACTGAGGAAGGCAATTCAGGAGCAATGAATGATGATTGGTCATCTGATGATGATCAGGATGTATTTAAAGATGTTGTTTCTCATGATCAAGATGTTGATCAGAATATCACAAATCTTGATCATAATGTTTGAGTTCCGCAAGTGCCGGTTACCAGAGTCCATGTGAATCATCCTGTGGAGCAGATCATTGGAAATCCGTCTGCTGGAGTACAGACATGACGTCAAGTTACAACCGAGGAGACTTTGTACGTTGAGTTGGAGAGAACTCATGGAACTCAAGAGTTATGGATGCATTCTGCATTCATTTCTCAGATTGAGCCAAAATCTGTTACTAAAGCGTTGCGTGAGCCTGCCTGGGCGGAGGCCATGCAAGAGGAGCTGAATCAGTTTCAGAAGCTGGGTGTGTGGCATTTAGTGGATTTGCCAAAGGGAGAAAAGAAGATTGGCACCAGATGGGTGTTAAAGTGCAAGAGAGATGATAGAGGCGTGATTGTTCGGAACAAAGCACGTTTAGTTGTTCAAGGATTCAAACAGGTCGAAGGAATTGATTACGACGAAGTGTTTGCACCTGTGGCGCGGCTAGAAGCAATTCGATTATTTCTAACTTTTGCTGCCGACAAGAAATTCAAAGTTTTTCAGTTGGATGTTAACTCTGCATTCCTTTATGGGTCGTTGAAGGAAACAGTGTACGTTTGTCAGCCACCGGGCTTTGAGGATCTTATCCACCGGGATCAGGTTTAAATCCTCGACAAAGCACTGTACGGTCTGCATCAGGCTCCTCATGCCTGGTATGAGACACTCTCGACTCACCTTATTAAACACGGGTTCAATAGGGGTCAGATTGACAAAACACTGTTTTATCGGGAAAAGGGTAAGGATATTATTCTTGTTCAGGTCTGTGTAGATGACATCATCTTTGGATCTACCGATGAACAACTGTGTTTCGAATTTAAGGAGGTTATGATTGAGAAGTTCGAAATGAGTGCCATGTCAGACATCAAGTTATTTTTGGGTTTACAAATTGATCAGACTGATGATGGAATCTTCATTCATTAGACAAAATACATTCAAGATGTGCTAAAACGATTTAGCATGCTTGATTGTAAACCCATTTCCACGCCCATTCAGCCCAATCACGGGATTGAGCCTGATATTAAGGGGGAGTTAATTGATGCTACTTTATATCGTGGAATGATCGGAAGCTTGATGTACTTGATTGCCTCTAGGCCTGATATTGTATTTGCTACAAGTATCTGTGCTAGCTATCAATCTAAACCTAAGGTGTCATATCTGATAGCAGTTAAAAGGATTCTTCGTTATCTGAAGGGTACACCAGACACCGGTCTGTGGTATCCTAAGGATGATAACTTTTCTTTCAATGCCTATAGTGATTCTGACTATGGAGGATGCAAGACTGATGCGAAGTCCACTACTGGAGGTGCACAGTTTTTAGGGGAGAGGTTAGTCTCTTGGCAGTGCAAGAAGCAGACATCTGTTGCTACCTCTACATGTGAGGCTGAGTATCTAGCGGCTGCCAGTTGTTGTTCACAAGTATTGTGGATACAACAACAGATGAGAGACTACGGTTTAAATTTTCTGACTACCCCGATTCATGTCGACAACGAGGCTGCTATTGCTATAACCAAGAATCCTGTGTATCATTCACGATCCAAACACAATGATATTCGGTTTCATTTCATACATGATTGCTATTAAAAGAAACTCATCGATGTGGTGAAGATACATAGCAACGAGCAAAGAGCAGACCTTCTCACCAAGGCCTTTGACAAAAACCGTTTTGAGTATTTACTCAAATTAAATGGAATTCGGGTCATGGGTGAGGTAATTAAGAATCAACTTCCTTCGTAATCATGTTTTATTGAATTAACGTCAGATATTTTAATTTTTGTTGTTTCGTGTTTTAGTTTTTCGGGGGAGAAAAATTTTTAATAATACAAAAACATTTGAAAAATTAAAAACACAAAAACATTAAAAATTGAAAATTCTGAGAAATTGATTCGACCAAGTGAGAAATGATAGCACATTGTTTGCAATTGGAAACATATATGTATCATATAAGAATTTAAACTTAAAGAGCAGTTACAATTACTAAGTATGATGTGTTAGTAGGTTTATAACTTAGTTAAGATGAAATTAAACAAAAGTTTGATTATGCTTTATAAGAAACAGATGCTTAGAATGCAGTATTTAGTTTTGTCCTGAATGAGTGGTAATTATTCTTACAAAATGTTTCTTGAACAAAAAGTCAAGTTACTAGTTTTGATCATGTGTTTAATTTTAAAAAGAAATTCTAATTGTGTTTTTCTTTTATTTTAGTTTAAAGCTGAAACACTCTTTGCATATACTAACGTATCGACCTGATTGTTGTAGCTTTAAACAATTCAAGTTTGTTTTCTTGGTTCTGATTAAGGTTTGGACCATCTCTACGTATATGAAAATATCGATTTGATTGTTAAAAGCTTAATCAGAAATTATTTTTAGTTCATTATCTGGATCATCTGAGAATACGTAAGTATCAACCTTAATTCCATGATTTTGAACAAATTCAAATTGTTTTTTATTGTTTTGTTATTTTTAAAAAGAAATTCTGCTTTATTTTTGCATGATCAAGGTAGTTAAAAATGAAGTAATAAGTTTCAAGAACATTTATGTTTGATTAGTTATTCACAGACCGGGGATGTGTTCAAGTAAATGGATATTATAAGGTATTTGATAATTTTGTTGAAATTGATATTTTGACTAAGTAATTAAATTTCAAAAGGATAAATATACTGACAATCATCTTGGGTTTGTAATTTGCTAATAAATATCTTCATTAATTCAATCAAATGTGTTGATAATTGTAAAACAATATGATCTCATGTCTGGATCTTTCTCAAAAAAAAAGATTTGTTTGTTTTGTTAGTATAGTTAGTTTTGTTAAATTTGTAGTTTAATTGTTCTAAAAATTTGAAAAATTACAAAAAGATTTTTATTTTTTATTTTTTTTCTGATGTTACATCAATAATTTTTGATTATTTGTTTGATTTTGAAACATTTAAACTTGATTTTGTTTTGAAATTTTAAATAAAAACCAAGTTTTCTTAAAAGGTTTGCCAGAAAAAGGTTTGTGAGAAGGTTCGTCCAAAAGGTTCGTTGGACAGGTTCGTTGTCCAGGTTAGCATGAGAGGTTCGTCTAAAAGGTTTGTGGACAGGTTCGCCTGAAAGGTTCGGTCAATAGGTTCGCGCATATAAATATCAGGTTCGTGGTTTAGGTTCGTCACTTTCATCTGATCACACTGACGAACCTGCAAGCTTAGATTTTTTGATTTTTGATTTTGGACCTCCGAAGCTTTTTCATTGATTCTGTTAGATTCAGAATTAGCTTGTGATCATTTTTAGGTATAGATCTTTGAATTTCACCGGCTAGATTAGGAGATATTATTGCTTTTAGGAGTTTTAAAGTCGAACCTGTTTGTTTGAGTTAAAACCTATTAAAATTTAAGTTTTGATTAAATTGATTTTATTAAAGTTGTTCATCGTTGAGTTTCGAACCTAGGGATATAAATTTTTTAATAAATTTCAAAGATTTGAAAATTGGGTTTTGAAATTGGAAAAGGTTCGCTGGATGAACAAGGTTCGCTGGATGAACTCAGGTTCGCTGGATCTGGAAGGTTCGTCTGAACCTAATAGGTTCGTGGCGAACCTCTGGATTTCAAAAGAACCGAACTTTATTGGTCAAGGTTAGTTTGACCAACAGGTTCGTTTGATATGAAGGTTCGTTCAATGAAGGTTCGTTCATTAGAAGGTTCGTTCATCAGAAGGTTCGTTCAAATGTATAGGTTTGTGTGAACAACAGGTTCGTCTAAGACTTAGGTTCGTCTAGCATTAGGTTCGTCTCAGGGATGGTTCGCTGGGTTCTATACTTAGAAAATTTTTGATTTTTTAATTTTTTTAATTTTTTTAATTTTTTAATTTTTTTAATTTTTGTTTCTAATTTTGTTTTATTTCTGATTGTAGAAATGACGAATTTGACCTTTGTACTGGTACTGCTGATGTGAGTGTTGATGCTGGTGTTGGTGATGCTGCTGGTGATATTAGTGTGGGAGGTGGTATGACCTCTGCTGATGAGGGGGAGAATGTAGACATGGAGGATGTGGAAGGTGATGATGATGCTGACTCTGATGACACTGATTAAGAGGATACTGAGCCTGCTGTTATTATTACATGTTTCGGATACAAGTAGTTTTCCTTGGGACAAGGGCTAGTGAGCAGGCTACTATAGACGAGGAGGATATTAGGGATCCGTCCTTTATTCCAGAGTTTGAGTTTGATCCTATTCCTCGTACTTTTGCCACATCTACTGCTGCTGAGACCTCCTCCCCTCCAGCCAAGAGACAGAAGAGGGCAAATCCTGCACGTGTTTCTATTGCAGCAACCACTGCTACATCCGCTGCCACATTCTCGACTTCTTCACTGACCAGGGGGCAAATCCTGCACGTGTTTCTATTTCCCCTCTGACCTCATCTATGGCCACTACAACTATATTTACTACTGCTTCCTCTGGTCCTTCTATCACACGTTCTGATCCATATACTATAACTGCTTTAGTTGCTGGTCAGCTTAGCACGCTGAACAGTCTAGCTCTTCAGTTGATAGAGAAGAAACACGAGCAGGACCAAACGATTTCTCAGCTTACATAGAGATTCAGCGAGTAGGATGCTCTGCTATTACAGGCTGTTGATTAGAGGGCTGATTTGAGAGCCCGATCTGCTGATTTGGAGGAGAGATTGCTCTAGTCTATGGACGAGCACAATCAGCTGGCCCTGACAGGTGTTGGCTTCAACGACAGGATTTTGGCTCTTGAGGCTGAAAACTTGCGTCTTGCAAAGCAAGTTGAAAGCCTCAAGGATTCCACGCCAAGGATTGAGGGCTCTGAGCCTGTCTCCGATGATTCAGACAAGGAAGATGAAGACTAAGACTAAGAAGAGGAAGAAGAGTCTGATGAGGAGAAGGTGGATTATGATAGTACATATGATGATGATGACTCTGGTGATGATCATGATGGTGCTGGGAGTAGCGTTGCGAGTTCCTCCAGTTCAGGAGAGCCAACCCCACCCACCGAGATCAGAACCAAGACCAGGCACGATAGAGCTGCAAAGCCGCCTCAGAGTCGAGCAGAAGAGCCTAAGGCAACTGAAGAGGTTGATGCTATGCCTGTGAGTCGTCTTCTGGATGAGAAGTTGACGATGATTTTAGACGCTCTGGGTATCATTCAACACTCTGTTAGCTGCGACAAAGAGGAAGACGAGATCATCCACTGCCTCTCTAAAGAGCAGATTGCAGAGTTATTCTGGCTAAATCCGGATGAGGTAGTGTTGGATGCTGATACTGTTTCCATTTCTTATCTTTCTACTCCAGATGTTTTTAATGATCTTGATGAGGTAATTATGGAGGATCTTATAGAGGAATATAGCACAAAGTATATTTCAGCTGAAGAGGAGCTGCCTACTTTTGCTGATCTTTTCGGTCTTCATACTAAGTAGGAACTGAAGAGAAAGATAGACGAGAAGGTCAGCGGCAGCTAGTCTTCAGCAGAAGACATTCAGAAGAGGAAGGAGGAATGGGCAACTTATTGGGAAGTACTGAGTTGGGCATATTTTCATGATCTGCGATGTTATGCAGTGAAGGTAGAGGAGGGGTTCCTATACTTCTGTTTTCCCCATGACTTCAAGACGTTTCCGGGATTCGAGGTTAATCAGCTTGCACGTCTGAAGATGCTATATTGTGAGGATTCAGGGATGTCGTCCTGGTTTGCTAAGCAAATCCAGTTCGAGTACAGAAAGAGATAGTTTAACTTCAAGCCACAGTAACCGGAAAGGTATTACCAGCCGGAGATCAATGCTAACACCCGCAGACATAAAGTGATCCAAAAGTGGCTGCCTCCGAATGGCATGAAAAAGATTCCTTTACGGAAGATGTGTCAGGACTTCTCGGACATATTCAGATGGTGGTACTATGATGGGAGGACTGCTGAGGCTGTGATTGTTTCGTGCAAAGAAGATACATGGGATACGATTTGTATTTTTGATCCTATGTGGTTGACAAATCTGTCACTAGAAGACGTGAAGACTTTATACAGATGTCAGATATTCTTTCATGTTGGAGACATGGAGCAGGCTTTACTGTTTATGAGAGTCATCCGGCTATGTGTAACACCCCGCCTCCTTTTACCAGCAATATTGTCCGCTTTGCCAAATTATAGCTCACGGCTTTGCTTTTGGTCGCCCGGGTGAAAACTTCCCAGTGGGTCACCCATCCTGGATTACTGTCACCTGAGCACACTTAACTGTGGAGTTCTCCTCTCATCCACTACCATTAAGCCCTAAAACGCGTTGTTGGTATAAGAGGCGGGTTATTACATATGAACCAAGGATCTCTCCTATCCACGGCCAATGTGGGATTTGCCTAAGGTGTAACATACACCCCCCCTTGGGACTCATCGTCATCGATGAGGTTTGCCCCGCTAGCCTCTCTGGCGTGTAGGATCTGCCTAAGGTGTTCTCCAGACACCCCCCGGGACTCATCGCCCTGGATGAGGTTTGCCCCACATCCCAAACGGCACAGGAGTGGCTCTGATACCATTCTGGGATTTTCCTAAGGTGTCACACTATGCTTCGCGTTTGATATTCATGCCGGCTCTAACTGGAAAGCACTTTCAGAAAAGTTTTTGAAGACCGATGCTGAGAAGTAGAGAACTAGGTCCAAGGGGGAGTTTGTTGGTGCATGTAATGTCCCTGGTTCTGTATTTTGTATGACTTGGATTGTATAAAGTTTATATCAATTTTGAAATTGGTTATTCTGTAATGTTCATATGTTTAATTGAGTTTAATATGTTTAACTATGTTTGACTTTGACTTTGACTATGTTACAGACCCATTCGTGCGAATGGTACCTACGAAGGAGTCATTTCGCATGAATGAACGACTAGCGAATGACTGAGGCGAACAAATGAGTCACTCGCATGACTCATTCGGTTGACCTGCCCATTCAGCAGAGCCATTCACTCGAATGAGTGTTTTGCACAACTCATTCGGCCGACTGAGCTCTGTCTATATATAGGACTGCAAACAGAATGTTTCAGTAACTTTTACATCACTTCTCTGACCCCAAAGCACCCCCTGTCATTTTCCTAGGGTTTTGAGCCTCCTCTCCCTGTCCAACTTCGATTCTCACCCCGTGGTGCTTCGATTTCGATCAAAACGTTGATTCTACATCATCGGATTGCCACGGGGCTTGGTGATTTCGATTGGAAAACCCTTGAATAGGATTCCGCACTATTCAAGAGCCTGCCCAGCAGATTCCTCAAGGAACCGAGTTGTTTCCGAGGGTTTCTTAGGTCCTACATGATTCTGGCCACGTCACACCCATGCGGTCTGACACCGCACGTGGGAATTTGGATGTGTGACTGTAACTCTCTTGACTCTTCACAAATTGCGCATATAATATATCAAAACGATCGTCTCGACGAGAGGAAGCCTGTGGCACAAAGGATAGGAGCTAATTCGAGCTAAGTTGGTCGGAATCCTGGTGAGAAGGTACGGTAGTACGGTACTGAAGGGTTTCACATTATTCATTATCTCTTTCATTCTAAAACCTGTTTTCAGTCCTCCCCATTCACAGAATGGATCTGCAATCGACATGGAAATGTTTGAATGATGTTGGAATGAACATGTGAAGGTTGAAAAGGGGGCTAAAGTTCGAGCAAACTCAGTATCGACGGGCTTTAGGACTAAATGTTAGTATCGGTGGCTGGGTATTTGGATGCACAGCTTCCCATCAATCCTAGCCATGTTTGACAGGCCAAAACTGAAAAATGGTTGTTGATATTGATGCATCAAAGTTGTCCAAGAAAAATCCACTCAGCAAAATCGATCCCAATGGTATTGAAGAGCGACCTACCATCGATATTAGAGGACCCAACGATACTATAGTACTAGTTCGGCCACGTGCGGTTCATCAGCTTTAGCCACCCTCAACAGCCGACATTCCTAAATTCTATCAGCATCCTTGTTTAGCTTATGATCATCCAAGGAAATTGGAGCCAAGAACTGTCGAGATTGCTAGTCTCGAAGCTCTCATCGAAGTTAAAACCCCCATCGATATTACTAATATCGATGGGTACCAATTTTAGACTAAATCGTGTTCATTCGAGTACAACAGCCATGTAATCTTGTAAAACAGTCCTAAGTCATTGACATATGAGTTATAAGATCGATACAAGTAGTTTAAGGGAAGAAAATTACGGACATTTGTGTGTAACAAATCCAATATCGTAGGAAGAAGGAACCATAGATATTGTGAATATCGATGGGCCTCTTGTGTGCCTTGATTGATCGATATTAGCACATGTTCATTATTTTTTGATTTAAACTCTAGGATAAATCAAAACGAAGCCATCCAAACCGTGTAGAATATAATCATTTAAGCTTAAAGGGATCAATGAGGGTGTTATAACCCTAATTCGATTCTAGTGGAATTAGTCTTATTCTAATTAAGTCCAACTTGATTTGAGAATGAGATTACATCAAAGACACAAAGCTTAAAACACATAAACATTTCAAAATAATCTTGTAAACAAAGGTTTTAATTTCACAATCACATGTTACGTGTAAGCATAACAAGTTGTGCAATAAATAACATGACACATTCTTTTCATAAATGAAGTGTTTTTCAGATGATTAAATCATGATGTCTAAGTTCATACAACACTTTTAAACTTAAGAACAAATTGCACATGTGGTAATCATTAACAAGTAACGTAAGTCAACCGTTTAGCATAAGTCGATCAATCAATCAAAGTTCATAACATTATAAATCGTATATAATATGTATGATTACAATGATATAGGAAGTATTTAGAAGTCTTGTCTTAATTGCTACTCGTACAAGGTCTGAGTCTACTGATGTCAGGTGAGAACGTTAGCCCCTCTTTTACTGTTTTACAATTGTTCTGGGGTGGAACACGTCACGAAACATATTTTATTCTACAACATTTCAAATACATTATTCATTACTCTTTTGCAATCAATCTAAGGATTTCTCTTTAATTCTAAAAGATTTACAACTGTTAAACACTTTTCTACTAAAAGTTTTATAAAATGTTTTATAAATTGTTTTGCAACTGTTTTACATAAAATGGTTTTATAAATGTTAAACATTTTTAAAGAATAACTTTTATAAACTCTTTTACTATAACTTGTGTTTTCAAATAAATATTTCGTTTCAAACCTTGTTATTATACAAGGACTCTATTCACAGTATTCAACCAAAGATTTACGAACAAGCTATTCATTCATAAGATTCAATATAAGGTTTTCAACTCAAGGTATTCAATCACTGGTTTTCAAACAAGGTATTCAATCAAGGTTTTCAATCAAAGTATTCAATCATATTAAACGTTTATTCAATCTTAACAACTACTTAAAATTATGGTGTTCATCATTGTAAACAAACTTATGAACATCAAGACACTTATTCAATCAATCTTATTCTATTCATTTAACGCTAGTACTGGGTGATTACAACAAGGGAAATCGGGACACGTTTTGGTTACGCCAAGGAAGCGGTTGGCGTTTTAAATCTGTTTTAAAAACTAACTGCAGATTGGATGCGTTACGATAATATGGATTTGCTGCTAATTAACTCTACCAGCATAGGTCATATTGACAGGGTTACGTCAACACGGAGCTTGTCTTCTGAGTAAACTCATTAGTACAGCTCATGTTTAATGCGTTTGCTGACTACTTTTCTGATTCCCAATGTAATTTAGGACTTGATTATATGTTGGCTTTTCTAGTAGACAGTCATTTGACTGTTTGCACACGTCATTCTTACTTGATGATAGTTTGTGTTGCAATTATCCATGACTTGTTTATACAAATGCTTTATTCATATGTTTACAACTGCAGATTCTTATTTCAAATGTTAAATCTATTATTCTCACCAACTACTTTTGTAGTTGACAGTTACTTTTCACGTGTTTTAGGTAATCAGGTTTAGCACATCTCAAGCACAACTAAGGAGACCATACTAAGATAGAACATGATGAAGAAACAAGATAGGATTGATTAGAAACTCATATAATCCTGATTGTTTAATTGTCTTGCCGGGGTCTTTTTGTGTAAACATTATTTTAGGGTCTGTAGTTGTCATTCTTTTGGTAGATAGTTAGAATGCTTGTAACTAAACAAATGTCTAACAGTATGAAACTTAGTAATGCATTGTCGTTGTTCTTCTTTCAATACTTGTGCATGATTCAACCATTATTCGTCACCGCGCCGTGGATTCCGCACGCGACGCAGGGGCTGTGACAGGTTGGTATCAGAGCCATGGTTGTAGAGAACAAGAAAAAACCCAATAATTAATGGCCTAGACTATAACCTAAGCTACCCCATAGGACTAAGTGCTATAGGATTGAGGATACTTAGGATCTAAGTAAACTTAAGTCTACACTAAGCTTGGCAGATCTTAGGGATAAACTTTTCTAAGATTAGATATCGAGTCAAGGAATTTGGGTCGGGATTCTATAATATTTGAATCCGAACTAAATTTTTCAACATATATTATTCAAAGGATTTCAGAGGCAAAGATCATTATTGTTAGTATCTTTGGTTTGTAATTCTCATCATGTATTCGTCATCATTAGGACTTCATAATTTAGAATCTGTGTAACAATATTCTTTAGTGAAGGTCCCACCAGGAAATCATTATACTCAATACTGTAGGTATTGGGAACCTAGGATAATTATCCCATGACAAATAAACATTAATCCTTAAGGTCTTGGCTTCTAGTAAATCAAGATCACGGGACACATCATAATCATATCCATATATCAAGAGACAATCATGATACATCCATAATCAATCAAGAGTTAGGATCCTAGCTTCGAATACAAACGGTGGCCTAGCTCTGACATACTGAAGTGGTGGTGGGCTGGTGGCTGGGATTGTCCCTACGTATGCCCTATATACAAACTAACTTCAGTATGACAGGGGGAATTCAGCGTGAGTATTTGAAGTAAAGATCTGGGAGCAACTGGAATCATTTGAACATTAGTCAACCATATGTGATAAAACTATTTAAGAAATAATCATTGTGTGAATCAAATGTATGTGAATCAACCATGAGTGAAGCAGTTAGTGTGTGTGAATCAATCATAAGTGAAACAATCATTTTGTTAATCAACCATAGGTGAGACAATCGTTGTGGATGAATCAATCATTTGAACAATCTTTATGTGTAGTCTTATGTGATTACATGCTTAGTACTTACTAACATAGGTTTACAGGACAAATGTAGAGCACACGTATGAACTAGTTCTACATGTTAACTGTAGGATCAGATGTTCTCAATTGATAAATCAGTAGAGTATAGCAGCGGAATTCAACACAGAATTAGCATAAGTAAAGTAAGAACAATTTCAATCAAACAGTAACGCAAGTTTGTTATAGAGAGAGAAAGTTTTCTGTAAAAAGGAATATCTCATTCAGATCATTAACTTCATTACATTACAATCGTGTCAACTGCCTATATATAGAAGGCAGTGACGTCTGATGATGTCACATGATATTGACATCTAACAGACAAAACAAAACAACTGAAAATAACTAAACTACTGAGGATGTCTTCAACATCTGAAGACAAACTCTACAACTACTGAAGAACAAAACTACTGAAGTACAAAATACTAAAACATCTGATGAGTAAACTACTCATCAGACTTTTACAAACAATAAATGAAAACTACTGAAGACTAACTATACACTACAACACCTGATGACTTACACTTCAGCTGTTGTACATGTCTTCAGATCTTGTGACTTCTGCACATTTGAATATCAGCCTTTGTGTTCTTCTTCAGTTGTTGTAATGCAGTGAGACTTAGAGATTTTTCTGATCAGGCTCATTGGTTCTTTTAGTCCAACAAACTCCCCCTGAACCAATGCAGCCAAAAATCTCTAACTTATTTAAGGTCTCACTTATTTATTCCCAGGCAGAAAGAAATGTCTTTTTCTTTGAGATCAGTATCAAAATTGACCAGTTAAAGTATAAGCCTGATAATCAACAGCTTCCAAAAACTCTAACTTTCAAAATATGAGAGGGAACTCCATTGGGGAAATGGACTATGAGCATTAGCCCCTCTCATTGAAGCTATTGATTGTATACTAACCTGAAAGACTCCCGGACATAAGCTTCAAGTAGTAACATCTTCTCTTCTGGAGTCAATCTTTCAGGATCACCTTCGAAGAAGGACTCAGGCCCATAAAATTCAGACAAGTATCTGGCCGTAGTCCCATCCTTCAGTTCTACTCTTGTAATTTCCCTGTACACAAACTCATCAGGGTGCTTACCCTCTAAAAACAAAAATAGTTCTTCTTGCTGAACATGTTCCAGCCTCCTATACACCAGTCCCTTCTTTATCATTTTGTTCTCTAAGAAGTTAGGAGCTTTTGCACCCGAGTTGTAGACACTCTTGAAGTCATTAATGATTTCCCAAGGATCAAGCACTGACCCAAGCATGATTTCAGCACTCAACACCCTTTTGATCCTATTTGCATAAGTTTCTGGGGGCTGTCTCTTGTGAATCCTATGAAGAACCCTTGGGTCAGGCCACATCTTAATCAATTCTTTTGTATATTTGAATGTCCATTTCAGAGCATACAATCTTTGAGCTTCCTTTTTCATTGCAGTGATAGTTGAAGTCTGAGGATAATCTTTATCCACCAACTTGAGGAATTGCTCATCATGTTTCCTTTGGCTCTCTTCTTCTTCCAGTTTTACTTTGACTGCCAACATCCTAGCCTCTGGTGTAATAATTGGCTGTTGACCGAAAACTAATGGCTTTTCAGGAATGTACTTGGCAGGAAGAGTAATTTTCTTCTTTGGAACTGTCAGATCTACCCCAGTTGTTGAAGGTGCAGGCTTTTGAGCTTTTGGCTTGATGACTGTGGAGATAGGCAACCTGTCTTCTTCATCAGAACTCTCTTCTTCTTGAATTCTGAGTTGCCTTCTCTTCTTTGGAGGAGCCTTTACCTCAACAACCTGAGTCTGAACCTGAGTCTGAACCTCTGGAATTTTAACCCCTTCTAGTTCAGTGTCTTGTGCATCAGAAGTTGTGGCTTGTACTTGAACTTCAGAGATTGTAGCCTGTGATTGAACTTCAGAAGTTGTAGCCAATTCTTGTATATCAGAGGTTTTGACTTGTTTTTGTACATCAGATGTTGTGGCTTCCAATTGTTCAGCATTAACTTCAATTTCTTTATCAACCATTTCCTGCTCAACTTCCACATCATCTCTGTTGATAATTTCAACAGGTTTGTTCTTCTTCTGTCTCTTATAAGTTACCTGAATGACAGGAGACCTTTCAAATGCAACCTCTTCAGACCTTGGCCTTTTGGAAGCTGAAGATGTGACTGATTCAGTTCCTAACTCCCCCTTTTTGGCTGCAGGGGAAGAAGGAGTATGTAGAGTTGAAAGTTTAGCAGTCACAGCCTCATCAACCATTTGTTGAATTTGAGTTTGGGAAGGTAACCTCTCATCAAGGGCTTGAACAATAATGGATTTCAATAATGGAGTGATGAGAGGGAGGATTTGTAGAAAGGCAGCAGCTAATGCCTCTGGGGGGCTTGAACCCAAAGGATTAGTGCCTGAAGCAAAGGCTGGCGGCATTTGAAATGTTGAAGTAGTGGGGGAAGTGTTTGGGTGACCTTCAGAATGAGAAGGTGCCATCTGTGGGGTAAGTGGGGAAGATGGTCTTTTGTCCTTAGACATTTTGGTGAGTAGCTCATTGAGTCTACATACCTCAGCCTCAAGGAGTTGGTTTTGCTTAACAAGCTCAGCAACTGATCTTTGGTCATCAGTAGCATTAGCTACATCATCTGACCTCCTGAGAATCTCAGGATTTACCTGAGTTGAGTGTGGCTCAACAGATTCAGGTGCCCCTTTGTCTTGGTACTGGGGACTTCCAACCTCAGGGGTAACCCCTTCATCAGTTGTTGCCTCTGACAAGGTCTTAGCAATGGTACCACTAGCAATCACTCCAAATGATGGAGGTGATGAAGTAGCAGCCTTGCCAGATATCAGAATCTCTCTTTCCACACTAGGAGATCTGATGTTGTAGTCATGATCCTGTGGGTTATCAGAGACACTTTGGTCCTCCCCCTCAATGTTGGAGCTTATCCCAGTAGTGATAGGTGTCTGGGAGGGGATAGGAGTGTTCAGCTGATTCAGGATTTGATCAATAACAAATGTTGGGCTATTGGTGGTGGTTTCTATAGAAAGTGGGTTTGACGGAGAATGCACCCGGGGAGATTGGTGCTTTTCAATAGAAACCATTTCAACTAAAATAGGTTCTAGTGATGTGGTGTCCCCTACAAAGGTTGCACCAGGTTCCTGTTGAGAGGAAACCTGGGCGGTTTGAGCCGGTGGAGTCGGATGAACCACTGGTTGACTACTACCAGTGGTCAGTTCATGCCTTGGTGAGGCATGGGCAGACTCAGGGGACTCATTTCCCTGAGCAGCCTTTTTGGGCTTAGTGGATTTTGGTTTAGTGGGGACTTTGGATTTGGATTTTGAGGATGAGGCTGTGGGTTCCCTTTGCTTGGGTTTGAGCTTCCGGGCAGCCTCTTTTAAAGTGAGGTTGGAGTTGTGTCGGGAATATACTTCCAGCAAAACTGCTGGAGCAGGGATCCCCTGACCAACAAGGCCTGTTTGTGGCAGCTGTTTCTCTATGATGGCCATAATAAAACGAGGATAGAGTAACCATCTAGATGAAACAGGCTTACCAGCATGTTCAGTTAATTCAGAAAAAAGTATTTGAGAAAAATTTAGCTTTTGAGATTCGAGAATAGAGTACAATACCTGTTGCCAACGAGATGACATTTGATCCCATGAAGAAGACTTCGGAGCCAGGCATATGTTGATCATATGGAATATCAGACGCTCTGGATCGTTAAAGTGCTTCTTGAAAAGTGTTGAGTCACTCAAGTCGCCCTGGTATTCATGACTTGTAAAACAGAGGTCAGTGGCGCTTTTAGGGAACTGAGTGACTAGGTTGGCATCGTCAAGTTGAAGAACATCCCTGAGCTCAGCGGGACTGATATGCACGTTGTGACCATTGACTGTTGATCGAAGAGAGATGACTCCAGTTCCAACATTTATCAGTTCAACATTCATCCAAAACTGATGAATGGATTCAACATACAGAGTTGGATTGATGAGAAAAGCAGTTTTGAATTGAGAGGAGTTCATCAAATCGACAGCTTCATCAAACTTGGACCAGAATGAAGATTTGGTCAAGTAGGCAATCGAATTGTGACGCGGTTTCAAAGTAAGAGCAGCCATGGAAGCAGAGATGAAAGAGGGAAAATAGGTTTTGAAAAAGATGAAAAGTTCTGAGAAAGTGATAATGAAACAACTGAAGAAGGTTGAGTTAAATAGAGAAAACAACTGAGGTGTAAACAACTGAAGAGTAAAATTACTCATCAGGTGTTGTCGACAATTTTGTTCATCAGTTGTTTTCAACAGTTGTTCATCAGACGTTGTGGAAGTTTTGTTCATCAGAACTTGTGAACAATGTGTTCATCAGAACTTGTGAACAATATTTGACCTTCAGTACTTAGAACATCAATACTCATCAGTACTTGTAACTTAGAGTATTAGAAAAGGTCATAACTGTTCTTGAATCAGTACTTTTGATATGTATCAGTATGTACTGAAAATATCAAAATGTGTCAAGATAAAGGAAAAAATATTTTTGGAATTTTAAAAGGATATTTAACATTTTATTCATTTAAACACTAACCTATTCAAGTTGCAACATACCAAGCCTTAGAACTAAATTTTGAAAAGTTGATGTGTCTAAAGGCTTAGTAAAAATGTCAGCAAGCTCATCAGCACTAGGAACAAATTTGGGATCAATCAGACCTTTTTCAAAACAATCTCTTATAAAGTGATGTCTGATCTCAATGTGTTTAGTCCTAGAATGCTGAACTGGATTCTTGACAATACAAAGAGCTGAAGCACTATCCATTAACAATGGTGTCTTCAGTTCTTTGATGCCATAGTCCAGAAGTTGAGACTGAAGCCAGAGAATTTGGGAAGTGCAACTTGCAGCAGCAATGTACTCAGCTTCAGCAGTGGAGGTGGCTACAGAAGTTTGCTTCTTACTTTGCCAAGAAACCAAGCAATTTCCTAGAAACTGACACCCACCAGAAGTAGATTTTCTTGAGAGTTTGCATCCTGCATAGTCACTATCTGAGAAAGCAACCAGCTTGCAGGATTGTCCAATGGAGTACCATATTCCCAGGAATTGAGTACCTTGCAAGTATCTGAAAATTCTTTTCACAGCAATCAAATGAGACTCTTTGGGTGCAGCCTGAAATCTAGCACAAACACATGTGGCAAACATAATGTCTGGCCTGGATGCAGTTAGATACATTAAAGATCCAATCATACATCTATAAAGAGTTTCATCTACTGAAGTACCTTTCAGATCTGCATCAAGTTGTGTGGTGGTGCTCATGGGGTTGGAACATGGCTTACAGTTTTGCAAGTCAAATTTCTTTAAAAGCTCTTTTGTGTATTTTGATTGGTGAATGAAAATTCCATCAGGTTTTTGTTTAATTTGAAGACCCAAGAAAAACTGTAACTCCCCCATTGCACTCATTTCAAAATTTGTAGTCATAAGCTTAGTGAAATCATCACACAACTTTGGGTCAGATGAAGCAAATATAATGTCATCAACATAAATTTGAACAAGTAGCTTATGCTGACCTACAATCTTTATGAATAAAGTTTGATCAATGGAGCCTCTAGTGAAATTATTTTTTAGAAGAAAAGTGGATAATGTGTCATACCAGGCTCTAGGTGCTTGTTTCAGCCCATAAAGAGCTTTATCAAGCTTGTACACCCAATCAGGATGTCTATTGTCCTCAAAGCCTGGAGGTTGACACACATACACTTCCTCTTTTATTTTACCATATAAGAAAGCACTTTTGACATCCATTTGAAAAACTTTAAGTTTATGTAAGGCAGCATATGCTAAAAACAGCCTAATTGCTTCTAATCTGGCTACAGGGGCAAAAGTTTCATCATAATCAATACCTTCTTCCTGACAGAACCCCTGTACAACCAGTCTAGCTTTGTTTTTAATGATTTGACCTTTTTCATCTGTTTTATTCCTAAACACCCATTTTGTGCCTATTGCACACTTACCTGGAGGTAAAGAAACCAGCTCCCAAACCTGTTGCTTCTTGAATTGCAACAATTCCAACTGCATTGCCTCCACCCAGCCAATGTCTCTAAGTGCTATGTGGTAGTTCTTTGGCTCTTGTTGACTGACAAAGAGAGCATAAAGACAAAAGTTAGATAATTGACTTCTGGTTGAAACACCTGCAGAAATATCACCAAGAACTTGAGATAATGGATGATCCTTCAGTTCTTGATATGGAATAAGATCAGTGCAAGTGTTTGCTGGAGGATCAGATGTTGCAGTTGAAGTTGATTCAGGGAACAAAGCAGCTGGGATTTCAAATGATTGAGAGGATTCCAGAATTTCATCAGCATTTGTATTGAGTGGGAGTGCTGAAGCAGAAGGAGCATCAGATTTGGTAGATGTGGACATTTTGTCACTGAATCTGAACAAATGAGTACTTGCATCTTCATCATCTGAAATTCCTTGTGATGTTGCATTAGAAGCTGGTGGTGGATCAGCTGGAAGAACTTCATCTTCTACACCACTATTCTCAACATGAAAATCATGTTGCAAGATATTCAGATCAAACATCTCAGCAGGATTCTGAGGAATGGAATCTTTAGGACATTCATTGAATTTGACATGAAGAGTTTCTTCTACAGTCTTTGTTCTACAATTGAACACTCTATATGCCTTGCATGTTGAAGAATATCCAACAAAGTATCCTGCATCAACTTTGGAATCAAACTTGGTAAGCTGATCTTTGGTGTTGAGAATGAAACAAGGACATCCAAAAGCTCTGAAGAAGGAAATCAAAGGAGTTAAAGAATGAAGGATTTCATATGGAGTCTTCAACCATCTTTGATTCACCAAAACTCTGTTTTGCACATAGCAAGCTGTGTTAACAGCTTCTGCCCAGAATGTGAGAGGTAGACCAGAATCAGCAAGCATTGTTCTGGCAGCTTCAATCAGGGTCCTATTCTTCCTTTCTACCACTCCATTTTGTTCAGGAGATCTGGGAATGCTATACTGTCTCTGAATTCCCTTTGACTGATAAAATTCATCAAGAAGATGATTTCTGAATTCAGTGCCATTGTCACTCCTAACACACTTGATAGAAAGAGAATACTGCTTTTCAGCATACAACACAAAATTGATAATAGCCTTGGCAACCTCACCTTTTGAGTGTAAGAAGAAAGTCCAGACAAACTTTGAATAGTCATCAACAATAACTAGACAATACTTCTTCTTTGCCATAGACATTATCTGCACTGGACCAAATAGATCCATGTGTAACAGTTGTAAACAACCAGTGGATTTGGAATCTCCAATTGAAGGAAAAGAAACTTTGTGTTGCTTTCCTTTCAAGCATGCAGAACAGTTTTCATCACAACTAAAATCCTTTAAAGGAAGACCTCTAACCAAACCATGTTTCACCAATTGATTCATGTTCTTAATGTTCACATGACCTAATCTTCTATGCCACAAATTGGATTCCTTGAAAGAGGCCTTAGAAAATAAACAAGGATAACCTTTGACAGAGATTTTCTTAGAAAGATCAAAGGCATAAACCTTTCCCACTCTGTTAGCCTTAAGAAGTGTGTACTCATCTAACACTTTGCTAATCAAAGGCATCACATCAGAAGATAGAATCCTACAATCTTGCTTAGTGAAGAGAGACACATGACCCTTATCACACATTTGACTAACACTCAGCAGATTGTATTTAAGATTCTCAACATGATTAACATCATCAAACCTAATCTCACCATTAGTGACTACACCTTTACCTATGATATACCCCTTAGCATCATTACCAAAGGACACAAATCCTCTCCTTCCAGTGAAATAGTTATGAAGAAGAGATCTGCTCCCAGTCATATGCATGGATCCTCCACTATCAACATACCAGATGCTACTTTGGCATGCGGAAGGACCCTGCATACAACAACACACTCAGTTAGACTTTTGGACCCAAACCATTTTGGTTTTGGGTCTGTTAACATTTGAAAAAACAGAACTAGCATTATCAGTTGAAGCAACACTTGAAGCATTCTTATCAGAAATTTTTGATTTGACTTTTGACTTTGATTTCTTTTTATGGAATGAATCAACAGATGCCTCTGCCAGATTGACTTTTCCTATCAGTTGTTGCATCATTAGCATCAGTTGATTATGATTTTGAGTTAAAATTTTGATTTCATCAGACACATCAGAACTTGATTTTTTATTTTTGTGTTTGATCATTTTAGTGTCTTTAATCAAATGAGATGCTGTCAAGTGTTGTTTCCCTGAATCTGGAACAATCCCTTTTCCTTTCTTGGATTTACTGGAGGTATTTCCTTGTAAGGATTTTCCAGATTGTGAAACAACTGATGATTCAGGTACAAATTTTGAACTAAATTCATTTTTCATTTTGAGTAAGTTCTTGTTTTTATTCTTGATTTTGTTGAATTTAGAACCTTTTCTGTACCAGCATTCATCAGTTGAATGATTAAACAGCCTACAAATATCACAAGGCACCCTCTTTTGCTTTCCCTTGTGATTATCTACAAGTACTGATGACTTAGATACTGAGTTCTTGTTCATCAGCACTTTTGGAACATCAGTATTTGTAGACAAACTGATAACAGCTGATGTGCTGAGAACCTCTGAAGAGGTATTCTTCAGCACTTGTCGGTCAATCCTTTTCCACTTATCAGTAGTTGTGGCATCAGCTTTTTCTACAACTACTGATGAGTGATTCTGACTTATCAGAAGCCGTGCATCTTTCTCTCCAGTACCATGCCCATCTACCTTAACCAGTTTTAAATTTAGTTCATTTGAAACCTTTTCATCAGGGTTAATCTCAATTAAAACACTATCCTGACATGTTTCATCCTGGATAACATTTGTACATCCAAGAGAATAAGAATAAGTTTCAATGTCAATACTTTCAGACTCAGATTTGCAGGCACTTGAATCACTTTCAAATGATTCTTCAGCATCAGACTTTTCTGACGATTTGGTGTATTGGTATACACTGTCTCCTTCAGACTCACAGTTAAGATTTTTTGGTGTATAATCAATTGGAGGAGCAGTGTGATTGTATCCAATACCAAACTTCACATTTGATGCTGTTTGCTTGTTTAATAGCAACTCAAACCCCTTGCAAGATTCAACCCATCTTGCACATTCGACTTGGGTTGCTGCAAGTGTTTGTTTCAAATCATTGTGTTTTACAAGCATGACTTCCACCCTAGCCTTTTCATCAGACAATTGACACTTGAGTTTGTAAATTTCAGATTCTTTTTCATTCAAAGCTTTCTCAAATTCAATTTTATTCTTTGTCATGACCCTTTCTAAAGACAACTTTTCATTAATTAACTCAACATTAATTTCTCTAATGGAAGCAAATGCTGAAACACAAGACTCTGAACACAACTTAGCTTTGGATTCAGAGGATACCTGTGATGTAGAAGAAGATTGACAAGAGTTGTCAGTTGAGTCAATAGCCATTAGTGCCAGATTTCCAAAAGGATTGTCTCCACCATGTGGACCAGTTTCAGAAAAAGGCTGCATGTTGAAGTCTGATAAGTCATCAGGCAAGCTACTCCAATCAACAACTCCAGGAGTGAAGAAACTCTGATGCTGTTGTTGTTGAGACTGTTGAGTTGATTAAGGTTTGTTGGGTTCAGGAAGAGCAGGGGATTGAGGTGGGATTAATGCTGGATTGTGAGGAGGTTGAGGCATGTAGAAGCAAGGATATGGATAGGGCATTGGATTTTGTGGAACAAAGTGAGCTGGATAGAATTGCTGTTGACTAGTACCAGAAGATTGTGGTCCTTTGCCTGAGGAATTGTTGCTTGGAAAGGTCACAAAGGGTGCAGCATGGTTAGAACCAGTAGATTTGCACTCCCTAGCAAAGTGACCAAGCCTATGACACTTATGGCACCTCAGCTTCCCTTTGTCAAATCCAACCTTGGTTTTGCCAGATAATCCAGGGAACTTTCTTCCTGTTCTTTTATAAAACTTTTGTGATCTGATATTGATCAGTGCCATTTGACTCAAAATGTCCATCTCCTCTAGATCATCATCCGGGATTCCTTTCAAATCATCCATCACAAAACACAAGTTATCACCATAATTCCCTGCATTACCATCAACTCCCACAAAAGCATGTTCAGAATTGTTAGTAGAAAAATCAATATGTTCATCATAAGAACATTTAGACCCATTACACTCTGACTCCTGACCTATCAAAGCAGTGTTACCAGGAACAAAATCATCAGCAAGTTTTCCAGATGCAGACAGTTTTCTCTTCTGTTCTACCTCTCTCTCAAAAGTTAAGAGTTTCCCATGTAATTGGGTGAGAGATAGACTTTCTAAATTAGCATTAGAGCGTAGGACAATTGTGTAAGTGTCCCATCTCTCAGGCAATGATCTGAGAAATCTGTTATTCATCTGACTATTAGTGTATTCTTGCTTAACCATTTTTAACTCAGAAATTAAACATGAGAATCGTTCAAATTGTTGAGTCAAGGATTCACCCTTTCTGTGAGAAAATGTCTCATACTGCTGAGCCAGAATTTCTCTAGTATTTGCTAAAACCTCATCGGTTCCACCAAATTGTTCTTTCAGTGCAACCCAGAGATCATGAGCAGTATCATAATGCATCAAACCAGAATAGATCTCATTAGGCAGAGCCATGGCCAGAATACCATGAGCTTTAGCATCAATTTCAAACAATTTAATGTCCTCATCCGAATACATATCAGCAGGTTTCGGAATCATGATCTTAGTTTCAGGATCAGTGATCGTGGGTTTATATGGTCCATGCACAACAGATTTTCAACATCCTGCGCTGTTAATCGACAGGTGATGTAGCATTCTACGTTGCCATATGTTGTACTCACTCCGCACAAGCATCGGAGGCTTGGTTGCGGAGCCTGTATTGTGCGGATCATTGTTCGGAGTTGACATGATCACAGATTCAATCGATTTAACACAAACTAATTCAAATCTCAATCAATTGATGCACAACAAATTGATATTGAAATACAAATCAACAGAAGTTAGCAGAAAACTTCAATCTATAACAAATTCTTACTTAATCAGCTAATTCACTCAATTTGAGAACAAATTTGAGCAGTTTCAGAGATCAATTGTGTAATCGATCAATGATTAACCTGCTCTGATACCAATTGTAGGATCAGATGTTCTCAATTGATAAATCAGTAGAGTATAGCAGCGGAATTCAACACAGAATTAGCATAAGTAAAGTAAGAACAATTTCAATCAAACAGTAACGCAAGTTTGTTATAGAGAGAGAAAGTTTTCTGTAAAAAGGAATATCTCATTCAGATCATTAACTTCATTACATTACAATCGTGTCAACTGCCTATATATAGAAGGCAGTGACGTCTGATGATGTCACATGATATTGACATCTAACAGACAAAACAAAACAACTGAAAATAACTAAACTACTGAGGATGTCTTCAACATCTGAAGACAAACTCTACAACTACTGAAGAACAAAACTACTGAAGTACAAAATACTAAAACATCTGATGAGTAAACTACTCATCAGACTTTTACAAACAATAAATGAAAACTACTGAAGACCAACTATACACTACAACACCTGATGACTTACACTTCAGCTGTTGTACATGTCTTCAGATCTTGTGACTTCTGCACATTTGAATATCAGCCTTTGTGTTCTTCTTCAGTTGTTGTAATGCAGTGAGACTTAGAGATTTTTCTGATCAGGCTCATTGGTTCTTTTAGTCCAACATTAACAATTGTTAGTATGTGCACACATGCATTCAATCATAATTCAACCATAGTTCAATCATAGTTCAGTTGATCAAGATCATGGGATATTTTTACCAATAGAACATACTTGTGAATCAATAAAATCGTATACAATTGTGTTGCCAAATGCTAGCAAGGGCACGATCGTGGTATATCGAAGTGGTGGTGGCCTGGCGGCTGGGTTGGCAGTTTGCTTGACCCTACATATGCCCTATATATAAGCTATCTTCGGTATACCGTGAAAGTGTCAGTGTGTAATTCTGGTGGAGTAATCTTATGAAACATCGTACACAATAATATGTGAAGTATGCTAATAAGTTTACTGATCCTATGTTACCTGCTTATATGTGTACTTGCTCATATTACAATTGAATGATAATACTAGTAGTATAGATATATTACTAACTTTATCACAGAAATTCAATTGTATCACTTCGCATCACTGACCCGCTTGGGGCTTTCTCTTCGTAGAATGCCTCCTTGACGTAACGCCAATGACGAGGGTTCAACAAGAGGCGACGATGATAAGATCAACAAAATTGCCCGAGTCATCGCCATGCATATGCAGGATTTTATTCCGGGAATGGTCGCTGATATCACCAACAACCTTCGGGGAAGTGGTGGTGACTCAGCAACCAACAACTCAAACACCAGCAACACTGGAACTACTACTTTCACTTTCAAGCAGTTCAATGATGCTAAGCCTTTTAATTACACTAGTACTGAGGGAGCTACCAGCCTACTGCGCCATTGCCCTTTCCTCTAGTCTTTCTACCTTCTCTCCCGCATCAAGTACTTCTTTTTATCTTACGTCATCCATGACTTCACCGGATGTCCAGACAATCTAAAGGTCAAGATGGACTCAAGCACTTTTCACAATGGCACTCTCACCTGGTGGAATTCTGAGAAGAACGCCAGAGGACGGGAGGTTGCTTTCGCCTTGCCGTGGGAAAATTTCAAGAAAATAGTTGTGGAGCACTTCTGTCCTCGCCAGGAGTTGAAGAAACTGGAGGCAAAAATGTGGAATCTGGCCCAAGTTAGCGGTGAGAATGCAAAGTACACAACTCGTTTTCATGAGTTGTGTATATTGGTCCCACATCTGGTTATTCCTCTATCCTGCAAGATAGAAAAGTACATTGAAGGATTGCCCCTAGTCATAAGGGGAAATGTTATGGGAAGTAATCCCACAACATTGGATAGGTCTATTCATTTGATTGCCACTCTTACTGAAGATTATGTCAAAGCTGGCTTACTCACTCGAAAAGGTTACAAGAGGGCATTGGTTGATGAAGGCAAGAAGCCCAAGCAACATCAACACAAGAAGAAGAAGCAGAAGACAATCAAGAACTATGCAACCGCAATTGTAGCTGATCCTATTCAAGCGACCCCCATTACTGTTGTTCCATAACCTACTACAGCCAGAAAGCCTTATACTGGTCCGTACCCACTGTGCACAAAGTGCCAGTACCATCATCTACCCACTTTTCCATGCAGGAAATGTCTTAATTGTGGAAGATTTGGACATTTGGCAGCAACGTGTTGTGCCACTCATCTTGCTGCTACCACCGCAACCACTGTTCCTGCTATTATAGGTGGGAAAGCATGTTATAACTGCGGAGCAGAGGGACACTTCAAGAATCATTGTTCATGTCTCAACAGCAACACAACTGCTACTACCACTACTCGTGCCTTTTTCATCGGAGCTATCGTGTAAATCCCAAAACAGATCAACTGAGCTTTATGTCTTCATTCTGCATCAGATGTATCTATAACATGCGGAATCCGAATTAGAAACACAAGAACAAGAAGAAAGTTCAAAACTTTGATATATTCAGTGAAGTACACGAGGTAATTCCTCAATACGTCTAGAGAGCATTCCTCGGGAATCCAACCCTAGACTAGTACAAAATACGTCTATTTATACTAAGTCTAGGGGTGCTTGAACTAGCTATACACGAAAACTTTCGAGTACCCGAACTACTCTAGTAATCGAAAATCATGTACACGAATGTTAGCAAAATTCTGGATCAAGTCTTCTTCGGTTGGCTTTATCAGTCCTCATCATTATCTTGGGCTCTACAAACTCCCCCTAGACTGGTGAAGTCAACCGATAGGAGGTGTGACTGAGTGTGGTCTAGCTCGAGCATAAAGCTTCAACTCAATGGCATAAACAACTGTCCATGTAAAAGTCTTGGCCTCTTCATCCCATCCGCCATAGACTTTAATGGGAGATTTGTGCAGCCTCATCATGTCTTCTTTGCCATACTTCAGAAGATCCATAGGGTCCAAAATCATGTCCACGTCGTTGAGATCATCTTTATTCCTTAGAATGATTGCTGCAAGATTTTTCTCATCAAAGTACCAGGATAAGAAGTTCACCAGAGAGTTATCAGGAACTCTTGGAGACACCGGAACCACCTCTTCAGTTTGGGGAGGTGTAGATTTGAAGAATCGATCACGAAATTCTACGATTAGATCATAAACGTGCGGAATCCATTTATCACTAGATTTGGATCAACAATAACATTGTAATATATCATCATGAATCTGAATTTCTAATCAACATTCAAGTGTTTACAATACAAACGGGAAATACAACACTTGAATATACAAAGAATGACACTAAGATGAAGAGAATCTTGATCTTGAACTTGAGAGAATGTTGCTTTGTATGTGTGTGTAATTATGAGCTCCAAGCTTCCAAGTCTACCCCAAGTTTCTTGAAATGAACTAGCAAAACCATATATATAGGTTTCATAGGTTTGCCAATAGGTTTGCCACATAGGTTTGGCTCAGATATGAAAAATGAATTTACACGAACCTATGATAAGGTTCGTGAACCTTATGCTAGCCGAACCTATTAACTATCAATCATAGCCGAACCTAACCTTTTAGGATCTCTAACCGAACTCTTTGACACTTGACTTTTCTAATCATATACAACAGACTATGATTTCATTTACAACAAGCGATGTTGACACAGTAAATGCAGCTTTCACACAGAAAATGCATCAACATACTCCCCCTTGAACCTTGCTGTTGTATATGCTCAAACTTTGTGTGCATCCCCTACAACCTTGTTATCTACATACTCCCCTTCAGTTGTAGCTGTTGTATCAAATGTTGTTGTATATACAGCATTAGACTCTTTGTTTCCACTTCATTCTCTATCTTGATCTCATTCTCTCTGTCTCCATCTTAGTCTTTCTTTTTCCAAGATTCACTTGACTGCAGTGACATCTTCAACACACAGATCTTCATCACCTTGATCACCTGCATCAGTTGACACATTATCAACACTAAATCTCTAGCTTCACATGTGATCATACTAGATTTCTCATCACAACTCCAATTTCTCTTTGTCACTTATTAACAATTAATCAATTATAGTGTTTACAAAGAATTAGTAAGTCACATCGGATAGTCTAAAAGAAAATAGAAGAAAAATTTTTATGAATTTTTCAATGATTTGAATAAAATCCCCCTAAAGCTATGAATTGCAAAATTTTTATATCCTAGAATCCTACAAAATTTGTATTCTAACTAAAAAATAAAAATGTTTTTGATGAGAAAGATCCAAACATGAGATCATATTGTAATCATACCTCAGCGTTACTTGATGATTGTTAATGAGATTTATTTAGTCGATGCACAAGCCTAGGACGATCGCCATTATATGGATCCACTTTAAGTCTTACTACTTGTTGTGAATTTGGATTATTGAAAACCAATCACAAGACTTTGTGTTCCCCACTCACTTGAACACATCCCTGCTTTGTGAAACATCAACCAACAGCGATGCCATTGTAAATTATAAGATCAAATTCTTGCTTAGTTTGATCATGCAAAAATAAAGCTGAATATCTTTTGTGAAATAAGAAAGTGTAAAATAAAACGGAATGTTCAAAATCCGGTAACAAGATCGATACTTCCATATGCGCAGATGAAATCAGGATATTGAACCAAAAATAACTTAAGTTTAAAACCAAGCAATCAGATCGATACTTCTGTATACACATAGAATGCCCAAGTTTTAAACAAACCAAGAAAATAAAAGCAGAATGTCCAAAACATAACAATCAGGTCGATACGTAAGTATACGCAGAAAATGTCCATGTTTTGAATGAAAATAAAAGAAAAAAAATGAACTCTGAATTTCTTTTGAGAAAGAAACACATGATCAAACTAATATATGTACTAATACAATTAGCAATCACTGAGGGAAATGACCACGCACTCAGGACAAAGATCGAACTCTGTGTTCTAGGTAATGTGTCCGACAAAGAATGATTAGGGCATTAGTTTATAGAAATCACAATTAAGTGAAATACCTACCAACATATCATACTGAGTGCATTGTGATTGCTTTGTATTTGATCTTGTATGATAGAAGTAAGCTTCAGAATATTACAATGTACAATCATATCTCAAAGGTCGGATCAATTTTTCAATTTTCTAATTTTATATTGTTTTTGATTTTTTTTTAAAATTTTTACTCCCCCTAAAATGCTAAAAATGAAAATCTTTTTGATTTTTAGAATTTTATAAGTACATAGAAAAATCAAAATTCCCGGAAAATTGACAACCGATATGATTTACCATCTTTGTAAAACATTATGATCAATGTGACTTGAAAACATCAAGAAAATATGACAATGTAATTCCAAACTTGTTAAGCTCTCCATAATAATATGACAGTTAAAGATTAGAACGATTTTACGAAATACACTTCAGGAAGTTCCAATATCAATGAGCTCTCCTCCAGTTGATAGGTCCTCTTGCAATCTTCCTGCACACACTCACAAACCATTAGATATCTTTGGTCACCCAAGCCTTCGAGGCCTTGAGTTTTCCATTACCATCCATATACCGAAATTTAATCCATTTTCCAGTTGAAACTAATGAAGTTTCCTTTGAAACATTGTTTGTTTTTGGTATCCACAACTGTTCCTGTTCAAGTGCATTCTTAAGATAATACTTATCTTGAATCACCACATTTTTGTTAAAAACCAAATTAGTCATTAAAGGTTTTGAAAGTTTCAACTTTTCTTCATCCGAGGCTTTCACAAGTTCTTCCTTGTTTTGATTTAACATTTTATGTTTTTTAGGAATAAACTTTGAAACCTCTGTGACAAATGACTTTGCATTACTAACTTGTCCTTTTAAGTCACACAGATAAGGACAATTAGCAATGATATGCCCTCTTGTACCATACTCAAAACATATTCTCCTCTCCACAAACCTAGGAGAATAGTTTTGCACAAACCTATGGTTTTGGTGATTTGTCACCGGTGAACCATAAACCAATCTTTGATTCCTTGTTTAACCAATATGAGTCAAATGTGACTTCTTACCACTTGACGTGGGAGACTCAAAGATCAACTTTTCACATCTTGTAGGACTTATTGAAATCTTGTCTTTGATCCAATACTTTGAAGTATCACACTTTGATTCTACTTTATTTGATGCACATGATGATTTCACAACCCATTTTGATTGAATTTGACGTTTAGGTTTTGAACTTGAAAAACTATTTTGTTTTGAAAAATTCTTATTTTCATTCTTTGAAAACTTTTTAATTTCAACCAATGGGGTTTTAAAGAAAACTTTTTTTATTGGATGATGTTGCTGAGTTTGGAACACATGGTTTCACATCATCAAAGATATAATTGAGAGAATCATCATAATCCTTATGTACATCCATCAACCCACATCTGTACAATGTCTCCTCATCATATTCCTATAAAGTACAATCTTCAATGATAGGAGAAAAATTGTCATCAACCCAAATTGGATACTTTCCCTAATTAAGAATGTTATCTTTTGAAATTTCACTATCACTTGATTTCTCAATAAGGGGACTTGAAGAAATTACATACTCATAATAATTCTCCAATTTGTGCATGACTCTGTCAAAGTCTCTTTTTGCCTTGTCCATTTTGAGTTTAATATTATTGAGTGCATTTGTCAATTGAACATTTACTTTGTTCAGAATGTCAATTTTTTGTTCAGAAATGCCTTCATTGGCATTTGACTTTGACAAATCATCAGTCAAATTTTGAACCTGTGACTTCAATTCTGCAATCTGTTTTGTAAAAAACTTTTCATTTGATTTTAAAACCATGTATGCTTTATTGCAGTTTGATAAGTCACATTTCAAGTTTAAGTTTTCTTCCTCCAAACTCCAAATTTTTCCCTCAAGATTTAAACATTTAGAGCACGAGAGTTTAGAAAACTTACCTGAACTTACCTCTTTATCTGAAATTGCATGACAATGATCTTCACTAACGATGGTAGTTGTTTCAGACAAACCATCAGAGGCATCCTCATAAACACTCTGATCCTCTGTTAACACCACTTCATCACTTGAAGTTTCATCCTTGGACTTCTTCATCTCACTTGTGATTTCAGAATCATCAAGAATGTGTGTGTCTTCAGTTACCTTACATCTCTCATCTACAACTTCCTTCACCTGTTTGCTATCTTCAGCCATTTCAGGTTCATTTGCTTTATCAGATTCTGACACTGAAGAATCCTCAGTCTTTTCTTCATCACTACTTTCCATCCTCAAATTCACACTTGTCTCAATACGATCTTCAGTTTTCAAATCATCTTCCGTTTTCCTATCAACATCTTCTTTTTCTTTCTCAACACTCATAGTAGCCTTTAACATGTTTCTTTGTTCATCAATCCACGAGAAATCAACAATTTTCACAATCCATGTTCCGGTTCGTCTTATATCCGATTCCATTTTGTCAACCACATCTTTGAAGTTCATTAATTTGACATGATGAATGACTTATGTTTCCTTCATTCTTTCAACAAAATCACTCCATGCATAATGGTAAGAATTGCGTAAACTTCTCAATGATTTGCCCATCAGTGATATCAAACTGAAAATATTTCAATTCTTGCATAAGTGGTAAAAGATGATCATAAGCATCATTGATCTTCTTTGCAACATGATTATTATATGCAAGTTCTAACAAACTCCATTTTGCACATGAACGTGGCATTTGTTCAAAATCAGTCTTTTTAATATCTTCAGAAATGATCACCGAAAACAAGTCACACAATTCTCTTTCTTGAATAAATTCAAACATTTGATCTTCATTCAATTTTGATGTCCCAAAATTATCATTCGATTTCAGACATTGTTTCTTGTATTGTTGGTACAATAACTTCTGGTAATTGTCATTCGCTTTAGTAATAAACGTTTCGAATGTGGATCTCCAGTTCGGATAATTTTCCAAATTGTCCAACACAAGTCCATTATTAGCCAACCATTCCATGTTCCAGTTCTTGTATGTCATATCTAACTTTTATGTTCAGAACGTCAAAGTTTAACCTCTCAAAACAAAACAGCTCAAACCTTGTCTTAACGTCCGAATTAGGTCTTGAAACCTATCCCAAATGATCTGGAAGGCCCAAAATAGTTAAACAAGGTTTACTTGAGATTTTAAGAATTTGTCTTTTCGGCTAAAATTAAGCTTTTTAACCTTTAAAAATAGGCCACGAACCCTTTTCACTAACCTTATCAGTCTTGGAAGATTACGAACCCTTTATGATGTATTAGGATCAAAATCTCGTGAACCCCAACCAAAATCTCGTGAATCTAGGTCAATTTCTCGCGTACCATTCAACATCTTGCGAACCTTGCAAGATTTTCACGAACCTTATGAGATTTCAGATGCACAAACCTTTTCCGTATAGAATCACGAACCCTAAGCAAAATCTCGCGAATCTTGATCAAAATATCGTGATATTTGGTCAATTTCTCACGAACCTGGAGGTTCTCACGAACCTATGGAGGTTCCCACGAACCTATGGAGGTTCGTCTCTTAGGTTCGTCTATTCGTTCGAACAGACTTGCAACTTCACTAAAATGGCTCTAGAATCTTCATTTTTTGGAGTTAGAAGGCCTATGAGTAGTCAAAATCTTTGTTTTTTCGAGGCACATCTTTCTATCAGATCCAAATTTGCAAAAAGTTGATAATTTTTCGTTGATCTGCATTTTGTTGACAAAAACGTGAAGAACTTCAAGAACACCTTCAAAATGATGAAGTTTTTGATCAAATTACATGAGATTCATGTCCAAATACTCATAGAATCAAGCCTAAAGATTTGATACCACTGTAGATTTGAAGAATCGATCACGAAATTCTACGATTCGATCATAAACGTGCGGAATCCGTTTATCACTAGATTTGGATCAACAATAACATTGTAATATATCATCATGAATCTGAATTTCTCATCAACATTCAAGTGTTTACAATACAAACGTGAAATACAACACTTGAATATACAAAGAATGACACAAAGATGAAGAGAATCTTGATCTTGAACTTGAGAGAATGTTGCTTTGTATGTGTGTGTAATTATGAGCTCCAAGCTTCCAAGTATACCCCAAGTCTCTTGAAATGAACTAGCAAAACCATATATATAGGTTTCATAGATTTGCCAAAAGTCTCTCGGCTTCCTGTAATATTCAACCTTTCGATTCATCCACTTGACCATGTAGAGATCTCTTTCCTTGTCGTATAACCAGCAGCAGACGTTTGACCAATCGTTTCGTACAACAAACAACGATCGGTCGCCAGATATGAAAGTGTGCTCTAGGTGTTCTTCATTCATCTCTCCTAGCCAAGTAGCTTTAACTTCAGGAGGTGCCGGAGTCCAATCCCGTTTTTTTTCAAACAAACTATTGATTACCGTCCCTAAAGGAGGAATCTCCTGTCCATCTTGATTGATATACTTGTGAGTATACAGGAAGTCAACGTAGGGATCCTTGGTCACATCTCCGATAACTATATTTTTCGGCTCTTCTTTAGCAGATGCACCTGTGAAGGACTCATCTTTCTCCTTCCTTTCCTGATCACATACAGCGTCAAAGACTGAGTCCATAGAGATATTGGGAAATAAATCCCCTAGTCTTGCTCCATTGAGCTCTTCACCAAGTCCATCAAATCGAAAGTCATCTGGGAGATCCTTGAATAAATCATCAAGACCTGTATTATTCCCTTCATCGTTGTCTTTGTCATCATCTTTCTTTTCACTGTCTGATTCGTCCTCATCATCATCATCAACCTCAATCACAATCTAAGACTTAGTCAGCTCATTGATGATTTTCTTTAGCTCCAAATTTTCTTTCTTCAGTATCCTGATGTCTTTGCTGTACTTCCTGAGCTTCTCGCATACCTTAATCATGCCATCTTGAAGGTTGATGATAATACCGTTTTTGGTGACGGAGTCTTTTTCTAGCCGAAATACTCTGTCTTGCAGCCATTCGAGATTCACTTCCACTTTCTCGGGCACATATCGCGATTCTTTGCGCAATGGCGATTTCCCTTTGTCTTTTCTGGTGTCCGATGGTGATGGTGGTGATTCTGAAAAGTTTACAGGAGGTTGGAATTATGGAGGTGAGATGTGAATATGTGGAGGAGATGATGGTATGGCTTGGGTGGTTTTTGTGGTGGTGGTGGTATATGGTGGAATTGGGGTTTGGGTAGATGCTGTAGGTTTTGGTGGCTGTGATGGTTTGGACTGTGTCTGAGTTATGGGTCATGTAGGTGGCTTAGGGTGAACGGGAGGTGGAGGTGGTGGAGTCTTAGTCTGAGCTGGTGTTGGCTGTGTAGGAGGTGGAGGTGGTGGTGGCTGAGTATAAGTAGAAGATGATGATCCTGCAGCCTTCTTCTACAACCTGGGATCATGTTTCCTCCTAGACATCATCTCGAGTCTTTTCTTCTTAGGCAAAGATTCAGGAGTCGATGCATAATCGGCATCCTGAACATCTTCCCTTCTGCACTGGAGAGAGGAGGTTTCTCTGCAACAAAATCCTCACTATATGAAGAAGATGACTCAGAAGTGAGTTCCTTGGCAGCTACATCGACCTGTGTGCTAGTACTGGTAGGATGAATATCATGTTCCTCAGCCACAATGGCAACTGGAGTTCCTGGTTCATCCTCAGCCGCATCATCACCCGCAAATCTTCCGAACTTAATCAGAGGACGTTCCCCTATGTACTGCTTCTTTCCTCTTTTGTTCATCTTCATGTATCCAAAGATGTCATCTCTCATGCTCTTGATTCCCAGAGTGCCGAGAGTGGGAACAAGATTGCGATGTCTCTTGTTGATGACAATCTGCAGAAAGCGAGGAAAATCCAAAAATCTATCCTTCCTTTTCCCTTTGATGTTGGCATGCATATCTAGGACGATCATCTTGGAGAAGTTGAAGTCAACTCCTAAGGCAAAGGCTACGAGACACGAGCTGAGAGTCTAATTGAGAACATCATAACCGCATTTTATCCATTAGAGGCACTGAGTGACGACAAGGCCCAAATATCTCCAGTATGGGTGCAGTAACTTCTTGTCGGTGGAAGGATATGAACCTTCATGCCCCATCTGATAAACAGTCCGGTTAACCAGATCCTGATCCAACTCCACTGGATCGGTAGCTTTATCTTCAAATTGTAGGCACTCCCTTGAAATCTGCTCTGTAATGATGATGGGTTGGCCTTGAATTTTCCTGATGATACTGGTAGTTCCATTTGTATCAGTGTGTTCAGAAACCGTACTCCAGAAGCCTTGAATGAAATCCGTAACGATGTTAGGATGCTCCATGATAGCATAATTCACTGGTGATAAAATCAGTCCGTCAACCAGACTCTTGAACATCGAATACTTCTATGGTGGATTCCCGACGTATGCTGACATGTTGTGATCAGATACAAACCGCAAGTCAGCCATCTGATAACAAAACACGTCAAGTTAGTCAAAATCAAAATCAAAAGTTAAAGGTCAAAACTCAAGGTCCAAGTCTCGATCAAAGGAGTTAGACGAAATCACGGATTTCACAAAAAAGTTCAAGGCATGACAGGGGTACACGAAGATAGAAGTGTTCTCGAAGTTTGGGGTGTAATAGAAAATAGATCTAATTCGAAAAACAGGTAGTATACGAAATTCAAGATGTAATCGAAAAAGGCCTGTAATCGAAATAGTATCTGTATTCGAAAACAAGGTGTAGTCGAAATATTGGCAGTATACGAAATTCAAAATTTCGAGTACACTAAAATCTTCATAACTCCCTCAACTTCGTTCCATAGAACTGCTATTTATGCTCGAAATGCTCGGAATCAAGAGGCGACCATCATGCTAGAAAATCGCCTTCTAATTTTGAGTTTTTCGAGGTGAATTGACCAAAATTATATCTTTTTATGGAACTGAGTATTCGAAATTGGTTTTTGGGCCATAACTTTTGAATCCACGGTCAAAAAATGATGAAAATATATACCTATGTATGCCTAAGGGTGATCTACAATCTAGTTGGAGTGGTTTTTAAAAACAAAGTCTGAAAAACGAGATCGCCCTCACTGAACACGAATCGTATGCGAAATGGAATGGTACTCGAAATTGAACACGTTCTGTCTATTTATAGAGTCAATTCGTGTACTCGAATTTTCGAGTATGAATTCGAGTAGGATTTCGAGTGTGATTTCGAGTATGATTTGGGGTACGATTTCGAATACGATTTCGAGTATGATTGTTATTTTTCAAAGATTTTCTAACTTAGGATAAAATAAAATAAAATAAAATCACAAGCTTTGGATGAGTTCAAAGTTAAGTCGGATTAATTTCGTGGGATCAAATCTGTGTCAAAAGTTTAACTACATTAAAATAGTTTCTTATGAAACGCAACCTTAAAATAATTATATTTCGCCAATAATTTCCACTGGTTAATCCAAAATTCCAAAAATAAGACTTATGATCAATAGGTTTTTCTAACGATTTTTCTGAAAATTTACTTTTGGGAAGTTTATGAATAGTCATACTATAGAACCAGATTATCATGCAACCTATCAATTTTGTAAAAACTTTTGTTTCAAACTTTGATTGTGTTTCAACTAACTTAAAATGTTTTGACAGAATTTGAGATGAGAAAAGAAAAGAACAGATCGGTTAGATTAGAATCAAGAACAAGAAGGGGTTCTATCATCTTTGTGCTCATTGGCATCTTTTACTTTATTGATCTGTAGGCACATTGGCCTTAACGTCACACATCCAGGTCTTTGCTTACGCATTGCAGAAGATGCTTCAGTAAGTATTTTCCGCTCTTTGTTTACACAAAACATGGAAAATACCCTAGTTTTCGAAAACAATTTCAAGTTTATCGAAACACAATCTCGTTTTGACTCACAAGTTTATACAAAAAGTCAAATAGTTGTTACATCTATCCGGTGATCTGATTTTTCTTACTTCTCTCTTATTAACATTTTTGAATGAGCATGTCCATTTCTCTTATTTTGGAAAAACTTGTTTTAACTTCTTAGTGAATTATAGTTATCCAAAGTTGTTATTCTTTAGGAGTTACTTTTAGATAGTTAAACTTCTGAGTTTAAGAAGTTATTTCACTTCCCTCATGAACCGCTTTCCTTTAACCATCCAAATCAAACTCTTTTTGTATTTTCTTAAATTTTGAAAATGTAAAATCTTTTTGTTGTTTTCTTAAAATTTACTCCCCCTAAACCTGTAGATCGACATGGACTGACTCAAAGACTGAAAATTTTTTTGTGGTTTTTGTAAATTTTGACTCAAAGACCGAAAATCTTTTTGTGTTTTTGTAAATTTTCTCCCCATAAATTTGTGATATGAAAATAAAAGTAAAAAAAACACAAATTTTATAATATTTACAAAAGTGGTTTAGTCAAAACTTATTAGTTTGAGAGATGCAAGGAGGAGGTGAAATCGAGCTCTATCGAACGATTTTGTGAAAAGATCCGCCAGATTATCATCTGTGTGGACCTTTTCAAGATGAATCAGTTTCTGTTCGAAACAGTCACGGATAAAGTGAATTCGGATGTCAATGTGTTTAGTTTTGCATTGTTTTACCGGATTCTTGACGATCTGAAGGGCAGCTTTATTGTCACAATAGATAGGAGAGTTAAGAAAAATCAAACTGTAATCGAGGAGCTGTTGTTGCATCCATATAACCTGAAAACAGCAACTGGAACCAGCAACATACTCTGCTTCTGCAGTGGATGTGGATACGATTATCTGTTTCTTGCATTGCCAGGAGACAAGGCGGTCTCCTAAGTATTGGCATCCTCCTGTGGTGGATTTCCTGCCTAAGTTACAACCACCAAAATCACTATCAGAGTAAGCATGTAAACGAAACTAAGAGTTCTTAGGTACCACAAACTAAGACAAGGTTTCCTGAAAAGGTAATGAAAGATCCTCTTGACAGCAATCAGGTGAGAAGCCTTAGGATTTGCCTGATATCTGGCACATTGACACACATAGAACATAATATCGGTTTGGCTAGTAGTTAGGTACATCAATGACCCAATCATCGAGTGGTAGAGGTGTTGATCAACATCTTCACCATCAGAATCCGAAGTTAAGACTGGACGGGCCGCCATAGGAGTCGATGCAGGCTTGGATTCCAACATCTTGAACTTAGTCAGAATGTCGGTAACATATTTGCCTTGATGAATCAGCACGCCTTTCGGATCTTGGTTTACCTGAAGACCCAAAAAGAAGGTCATTTCTCCCATCGCACTCATCTCAAACTTTTTCTTCATCACTGCTTCAGATTCCTTGCATAGCACCGAGCTCGAAGAACCAAAAATAATATCATCCACGTAGATTTGGACTATAATCAGATCATCCTTATCTTTGCGAACGAAAATGTCTGATCAATGGCTCCACGGGTATATCCATGAGTAAGTAGATGATCTGTGAAAGTAGCATACCATGCTCGAAGTGCTTGATAAAGACCATAGAGGGCGTTGTCTAACTTGTAGACATGGTCAGGATGCTGCGAATCCTCAAAACCTGGGGGTTGGCACACGTAAATTTCTTCTTTGACCTTTCCATACAAGAAAGCAGTCTTCACATCCATTTGATGCCATGTGAAGTTCATGTAGGAAGCATAGGCCAAGAAGATCCTTATAGCCTCAAGGCTCGCAACTGGTGCAAAAACTTCTTCATAATCAATCCCCTCTTGTTGGTAGAAGCCTTGTACCGCCAAAAGTGCCTTGTTCCTGATAATCACCCCTGAATCATCCCTTTTGTTTCTGAAAACCCATATGGTTCCAATTAGCAGCTTCCCTTTGGGCAATGGAACCAGATTCCACACTATGAGCTTCTGAAACTGCCTCAGCTCTTCCTGCATTGCCTCAACCCAGCTAGACTCCTTAAGAGCTATCTTGATGTTCTTGGGCTCCACCTGCGAAATAAAACAGGAATACATACAAGAATTAATTGGACTGATTGACTTCATGTGAGATTACTTTTAGGCAAGGTGTTCTGAGATGGAACGGATCGGCTTCGTGTGAGAATTCCTTCCGAAAGAGGTCCAATAATGTTTTCCACGGGATGATTCTTGTTGATGCTTAGGGTCGGTACTTCCTCCACTGCCATATTGTCAAGCAGATTACTGATGTGATTTATCTGATTTTCACTAGAGGAAGAAATGTTGTCAATTGGAGCTGTTTCACTGGCTTTGACTCCATGATCCACACGATGTTCTTCAGGAATGTGGTATGAGAACAGTGGATTATCAAAAGTTTGGTGGGAGGAAGATGTAGCTTGATCGGTCTCTGGAAGTGGCTGAATAGACAGAGAAGTGTCCGGATCTGATGGGAGGACTTCATTAATCGAGGTTGGCTGAACTGGAGGGGCTTGATCATACATGCCTGGAGAGTCAACCGTTAGAAGCTTGGGATCACATGGAAAGTAGTCAACCCGATAGTCTACGTCATCACCCTTGTAGAAGCTGCCGATTTGTTCAGATGGTTCCGCACTTTCTGATGTAGTGTTGAAGGGCTTAAAAGTAAAATCATACTCAAACAACCAATTTGGACCAGAACCGGCGTCCGTAGATTGCATCTCTTGCCAATCGATATAATATGATTCCACAATCATCTGAGTCTTCTTGTTGTACACCCGGTAGGCGGCCTTTTTGGATGAATAGCCCACGAAGTAACACTCATTAGCCTTGTCATCAAACTTGTCATTTGGCTCAGTATGGAGGAGAGTACACAGACACCCAAATGACTTGAAGTGACCAACTTTAGGCTTCTGGTTGAAGAAGATCTTGTAAGGGGTCTTCTGATGTCGTTTGTTTAGCAGTGCTCGATTCTGAACATAACAAGCTGTGTTAGTATCCTCAGCCTAGAAGAATATCGGCAGTTTGGATTCTAACAGCATGGTTCATGCAACTTCATTTTGCTAAGGCGTACGTGCTACACGGTACTGCCAAGCAATCCCCTTCTCATCGCAGAAATCAATGAGAGTCTGATTTCTAAATTCTGTGCCGTTGTCAGTGTCGCACCCCGAGAAATCCCGTCCCTTCCGGGGCGCGAGCGGCGGCAGATTGTCAGGATCGCAGTCTCCGGTCACACAACATGCGAGACCTATATGTCTGGTTTCATACATACGTCCAATAACTTGGATAGAATAGTTTGTAAAATCAGAGTTGCGGAAATAAAATATATGTTAACAAAACAGTTTAACATTCATAGGTAGCGGAAGCGTTAATTTAAAACGGTTTTCAAAATGTTAAGTAACAATAGTTGCGGAAGCGATTAAAGATGTTTGACAATACATAAGTAACATGATCAAATGAACACAATGTTTAATAGACTAAGACACTTAAACAGATGCATGCGACTCCAACCTAGCATCCTATTCCTTGTGCGCGTGCCTTAGTTGCCTGAGAAAACATGCGAGTAAAAGGTCAACACAAAGGTTGGTGAGAGCACAGGTTTGTGATCAGCAGTAAACATCAAAATGTTTAAAGTAAATGTATGCAGGTCTATTTTTCAATACAATGCAATATCAATTGATAGCTAGTCAATATGTTTTATATCATATGCGGGTTCGCAACCGAAGCTAACATGCTGCCTCCCGCCATATCCATACAAGATATGGTAAATGTTGTTTGGTCAATTATGCACTGTTCCGACCTCCAGTCGGGGTGGCCATACGGCTCGCAACAGTGGGGCTTGTCAGGCCCAAATAGTACTATTCAGAATTACCACGCTGAGCGCTACGCGCTATTAACGGTTCGAGGTGTGTTTAATGAGGACTTATCAGTTTTGTGGATGAATGCCACACATATGCATATACGATATTAGCATGTACAAAAATAACCAAAAGTGTGTAAGTTGTTCAAAACAGTTGTTTGCAATGTTTTCTCCCCCAAAGGTAGAAAATAGAAAAAGGGGCCGTGAACTCACCTGGTTAGCAGTTCCGGTATGTTCGTGTGTTCGCGTCTTGGAAAGCTAGCAGTCCTGCTAGTAAGCACCTATAACCATATAGGTGTGAGTATGTGTTGTGTGTTGTGTTGTATCCCATACAACTCCAAGTGTCGGTGTGCTCAACCGAGTGCGTGTGTTAACTTGTGAGACTCGACGAATCGTTGGTGACACGATCGTTGTGTTTATGTGCCTTGATGCACATAAGACACCAAAATGCATCCTATGACTCTAATCACATAAGTTGCTATTTTTAGAAAGTTTCCAACTTAGGAAAGTGTGGTTATGAAATCCCATTTCATAAACTAATAACTTCCAATATGTTTATAAAACATGTTTAAACTCTTAAAACACGTCGTTTGCGCATAAATCACCATTTATGCCGTTTTGCCCAAATAAAGTTTCCTTATTTGGAAAGTATCCGTTTAAAACTCGTTTTCGCAAATCAAGGTTTCCAATATGCTTAGAATCATTTCTAAACATATTTCAATATCCCAAGTTCATCAAAACACTTTAAAACATCAAAAGCCCTCTTTTGATTTCTAAAAGTTTTCATTTTTAGAAAGTTTCTATAAAACCACGTTTTTGACAAAATCAAATATTCCAATGTGTTTCTAAACACTCCAATACACATTTAACAACATCTAGACGTGTCTAACATGTCTAGATCGTCACAAATCCAAGACTTGCAACATAAAAGTTTCCTTTTATGGCAAGTGCACCAAATCATCATCAAATCAAACCTAACTTAATCAAAGTCAATTCCAACATTTCTAAACATTAAAATCAGTAATCTATAACATCTATTCAACAAATCACCAACGATTTTGTGCACAATAACCTTATGGAGTTGCATGTGGGTTTTAACCCTTTGCATGTACGATCTAACACTATGTAAGCATTTAAAACTACCTTAGATGCAAGATTCGAGTGGTAGCAGGTTATGAAGCCCTGGAAATAGTTGAAAGTGGTCCTCTCGCGTGTTGCTAGCTTCCAAGACCTCCTATGGTAGCTCCAATGTCCTCAAATCTTCCAAGGATGCAAGTATGTGGCTTAGGAAGTGTTTATCAAAGGTTCAAGAGCTGATTTAGGAGGGTTCAGTCGCTGGAAGATGAGAGAAATCGGTGTAGATGGTGAAAGAATCCGACTGAAATGATATGGGGTTGATTATAAAGAAAATCTGATCTGCATGGCCTTCGCGTACCGCGGAGGCCGATCAAAATTTTCTACCGCGTACCGCGATAGGATTCGGGAGTCTCGACTCCCGCTTTCCTTCGCGTACCGCGGAGCCTTTTGCAGAGGGGCCATCGCGTACCGCGATGAGTCCACTTCTTTATTTTTCAATTTCGTTGATACGATTTCGCTCGTACTTGATCTCTAACGTTTATCCTAAACACCTAACATATGTTTAGCACATAATCATGTAATAATATATAAGTTTGATTGATCACCAACGTTCGTGAGACTCGTGTGTGTGTTTCGATAATTCCTTGAATTATCTTTGATAGTTTGTGTTCATGACTAACGAAGTGTTCGCACGCTTGATTAATCCTAATCAACGTGTGATGCACAATTAAATAATTCCCCGAACTATTGTTTTGTGTTAGTGTTGTGGTTGCCACACTTGGTTTCCAAAACCAATGCGCAATGTACGATTCGATAGTTCCACGAACTGTCGTTTCGTAGTTGTTTGTGTTCAACTCATCTAATTAAACATAACTAGATGAAATGCAACAAGTATGAATGTGAAATGTAAAGAATGTAAGAGTTGCGATTTACCTGAAATTGCCGGGTGTCACATCATCCCCTTGTTGAAAGAAATTTCGTCCCGAAATTTGGTTGTTGTTGGTAGTGTTTGAGAAGTAAGAGTGTTTGAAAAAAAAAAATTTCCGGTTGTCACATCATCCCCTTGTTGAAAGGAATTTCGTCCCGAAATTTATTCGTTGTTGTCGACGTTCGACGTTGTCTGTTTGAAGAGATGGGGATATTTGCGCATCATCTGATCTTCACGTTCCCACGTGAATTCAGGTCCGCGTTTCGAGTTCCATCGAACTTTGACAATGGGTATCTTGCTCTGTTTGAGTTGTTTGACCTCACGGTCCATGATTTCTACCGGCTCTTCCACGAACCGTAGCTGTTCATCCACCTGGATCTCATCCAGTGGAACAATAAGTGTTTCATCCGATAAACACTTCTTTAGGTTTGAAACATGAAACACGTTGTGAACTCCATCGAGTTCGGCTGGTAAGTTGAGTTGATATGCCACTGGACCAATCCTCTTCATGATCTCGAAAGGCCCAATATACCGTGGGTTCAATTTGCCTCGTTTACCAAAACGAATGACGCCTTTCCATGGCGAAACTTTCAGAAGGACTTTGTCTACTACCTTAAATTCCAAAGGCTTTCGGCGTTTGTCGGCATAGCTCTTTTGACGGTCACGAGCTGCTGCCATGTGGTTTCTGATTTGCACGATTTTCTCTGCTGTTTCATGCACAAGTTCCGGGCCAGTGAGCTGGCTGTCGCCCACTTCCGCCCAACATATGGGTGATCGGCATTTCCTGCCATAGAGTGCCTCAAAAGGCGCTGCTTTGATGCTTGTGTGGTAACTGTTGTTGTAAGAAAACTCCACTAACGGTAGGTGAGTTTCCCAGCTGTTACCGAAGTCCACTACGCACGCTCGTAGCATATCTTCAAGGGTTTGTATCGTGCGTTCGCTCTGGCCATCAGTTTGTGGGTGATACGCTGTACTCATATCCAACCGCGTGCCAAGCGACTTTTGTAGTGATTTCCAGAAGTTAGAAGTGAATCTGGCGTCTCGATCCGAAATAATGGAGATTGGCACTCCATGTCGCGAGACCACTTCCTTGACATAGATTCTGGCCAGTTTTTCCATCTTGTCATTTTCCCTGATCGCGAGGAAATGTGCTGACTTAGTCAGTCTATCAACAATTACCCAGATAGTGTCACATCCACTAGGAGTACGGGACAATTTGGTGATGAAATCCATGGATATTTGTTCCCATTTCCACATGGGAATCTCAGGTTGGGTGAGTAATCCAGATGGTTTCTGGTACTCGATCTTGACTTTCTCACAAGTCAAGCATTTGCCCACGTAGGTAGCGATGTCGGCTTTCATATGTGGCCACCAATAAAGTATCTTCAGATCATGATACATCTTATCAGATCCAGGGTGAATGGAATATCGTGATTTGTGAGCCTCGTCCATCACAAGGTCTCTTAGGTTTCCGTGACGTGGAACCCAAACGCGTTCCATGAAATAGTGTAAGTCATCGGCTTTTACCTTAAGGTGTTGCTCCATTCCCCTTAGTGATTATGCCGCTAGGTTTTCAGGTTTAAGTGCCTCCACCTGGGCATTGCGTATCTGCTCAGGGAGGTTGGGAAGGATGGTGAGCTGTAAAGCTCGTACCCTCTTGGGTGTCGATGTGTTTTTCCGGCTTAGGGCATCGGCCACTACATTGGCCTTCCCCGGGTGATACTTGATAGCACACTCATAGTCGTTTAGAAGCTCGAGCCAGCGACGTTGCCGCATGTTCAGTTCCTTCTGCTCGAATATGTGTTGGAGACTCTTGTGATCGGTGTATATCGTACACTTTGTGCCGTACAGGTAGTGTCTCCAGATCTTGAGTGCAAATACCACGGCTCCAAGTTCCAAGTCGTGGGTGGTGTAATTCTTCTCGTGAACTTTCAGCTGTCGAGAAGCATATGCGATCACTTTCTCTCGCTGCATCAGCACGCAACCGAGCCCTTGTATCGAGGCATCGCAATATACTACAAAGTCATCCGTCCCATCGGGAAGGGATAGGATAGGTGCACTACAGAGCTTCTGCTTGAGAAGTTGGAATGCAGCTTCTTGTTTTTCAGTCCAGAGATATTTCTTGTCCTTGTGGGTGAGAGCTGTAAGTGGTTGGGCTATCTTGGAAAATCCCTCGATAAATCGTCGATAATAGCCTGCCAATCCTAGGAATTGTCGCACCTCAGTTGGGGTCTTTGGTGCTTCCCAGTTCTTGATTGCCTCTATCTTAGATTTATCCACATGTATTCCTTGTTCATTAACAACATGTCCCAAGAATTGGACTTCTCGAATCCAGAAGTCGCATTTTGAGAATTTAGCGTACAGCTTCTCTTTCCGTAGCAGTTCAAGAGCCAATTGAAGGTGCTCTTCGTGTTCCTCCTCGGTTTTGGAGTAGATGAGAATATCATCTATAAAGACAATGATAAACTTGTCGAGGTAGGGTTTGCACACTCTATTCATGAGATCCATGAATACTGCGGGTGCGTTTGTCAGTCCAAACGGCATAACCAAGAACTCATAATGGCCATACCGAGTGCGAAAAGCAGTCTTGGGTATATCTTCCTCCTGAATCCTCAACTGATGGTACCCAGATCGCAGATCGATCTTGGAATAATAACTCGATCCTTGCAGTTGATCGAACAAATCGTCGATGCGGGGTAAGGGGTAACGGTTCTTGATTGTTACTTTGTTCAATTCCCGATAGTCAATGCACATACGAAACGTGCCATCCTTCTTCTTTACAAACAAGACCGGAGCTCCCCAGGGTGAGAAGCTTGGTCTAATGAAACCTTTGTCCAACAGCTCTTGCAGTTGATTGGACAGTTCCTGCATCTCCGAAGGTGCAAGTCGATATGGTGCTCGTGCAATGGGCGCTGCTCCCGGCACAAGGTCTATGCGGAACTCCACTTGCCGAGGTGGTGGTAGTCCTGGTAGATCCTCAGGGAATACATCGGGATAGTCGCATACGACTGGGATTTCTTCTATTCTCTGTTCCTCTTCAGTCTTGTCGGTGATAAGTGCCAATATGGCTGTGTATCCCTTTCGTAAGCATTTGTGAGCCTTCATGCACGAGATGATGTTCAGAGGAGTGTCACTCCTTTCGCCCTTGATATCTAGAGTTTCTCCGTTAGGGAGGGGTATGCGCACAACCTTGTCGTGGCAAATGATTTCAGTCTGGTTTTCAGACAACCAATCCATGCCCACTACGACATCGAAACTGCCTAGTGTAACTGGCATGAGATCAATCTTAAATTTGTGGTTAGCTAGTTCTAGTGTGCATTCTTTCAGAATGTGCTTAGTTACAATCAATTTACCATCAGCTAGCTCTACTGTGTATTCACCCTCTAAGGGTGTTGGGGTCATCGCAAGTATCTCACTAAAATCTTTAGATATAAAGCTTCTCTCAGCTCCAGTATCAAACAGTACAGAAGCATAATTATTGTTTAGGAGATATGTACCTGTTGCAAGGTTGGGGTCCCTTCTGGCCTCCTTAGCCCCAATCACGAAGGCTCGTCCCCTCGTGCCATTGTTCCCATTGTTGTTGTGTGGTTGGTTGTTGTTGTTGTTCTTCAGGTGCGGGCAGTCCTTCTTGAAATGCCCTGGTTTGCCACATTCGAAGCAACCCTTTGGTGCTTCAAGTTGTTGTTGTTGTTGTGGCTGTGGGGTCTTTGCAAGCAGTTCACCCCTGCAGTCTTTGGCTGCATGTCCCCCTTTTCCGCAGCGCTGGCATTGGAAACGGCCACACTGACCCTGTGCATGATGGAAGTTGCACTTGTGGCATTTGGGATGTTTTCCAGCATAGCTTCCTTGGTTCTGGGTGGTTAGGATGGGTGGGGCATAAGCTTGGGTTGATCCAAACTTGCGTTGTTGCGGTGGTGGTTGGAGAGTGGTTGGTTTGTTCAGGGTGTCATCCTATTTTCGTTTTCCCTTGTCGTTGGTTGTGGTCACAGCACCACGTGGTGGTAAGAGTCCTTGTGCAACCGCCGAGTCAGTGAGTTTGTGGGTAAGTCGTACGGCTTGTTGCATGGTAATGGGGTCAGCAGAGAGTACCATTCCCTGGATTTGAGGTGGCAATCCATCGATATATTTCTCTATGTGCTTGAAAGGTGGATTTGCCATCTCCGGGCACAGGTTTGCCAGTTCATAAGACCTGGCAGTGTAGGCCTCAACCTCGGAACCTATCATTTTGTGGTTCCAGAACTCCGTCTCAAGTTTCTGCACTTCACCGCGAGGGCAGTATTCGCGGTTCAGCATCTGCTTAAAGTTATCCCAGGGCAGAGCGTTGGCTGCATCCAGCCCTAGGTTTTGTACGTTGGCATTCCACCAAGTGAGGGCAGCTCCCTCGAATGTCCCTGCAGCGAACTTGACTCGGTCCTCGTTCCTGCAGCTGCTCATGGCGAAAGCTGATTCCGCCTTCTCGATCCATCGCAATAGTCCAACGGCTCCCTCAGTGCCGCTGAACGAGTGAGGTTTGCAGTCCAGAAACATCTTGAACGTGCAGAGAGGTGGGTTAGGATTTGCTCCTGGAATATGCAAAGAGTAGAGTTGGGTTAAGTATCGGGTGAGTGTATTGAATTGGAAACAAGTGATTGTGATGCGAGGTGAATATGAAAAGGATTCATCACCTTGGTTCAGTAGGTTTTGGTTACGGGCAGCTTCCCGTGCAGCAAGTACCTCCTCAACCCGTTCGTTGATGAGGGCGTTCAACTCAGCTTGAGTCAAGTTGATGTTTCCACGTCCGCCCGCATTCCTGCGTCCTCCACGTCTTCCAGCCATGATCTTCATAGCGAGAATACGTGTTAGTGTTTGACTAATGACTAATGTAGTGTGTGTGGTAGGCATTGTAAAGAAGTATGTAAAACTATCGGCTCTTGTCCGTCATGTGCAGTCACATACGGTGTTGATGGCGATATCATATAGTAAGTGTGTATACTAAGTGTGAGTGTAATCATGTATACAAGCATCACAATACTAAGCTCTATGTGTTGTGTGGAGACTAGTGGTTATAGACTAAGTTCACTAAATGCAAACCTAATTCGCAATAACCGGAGTCTCTGATACCAATCTGTCGCACCCCGAGAAATCCCGTCCCTTCCGGGGCGCGAGCGGCGGCAGATTGTCAGGATCGCACTCTCCGGTCACACAACATGCGAGACCTATATGTCTGGTTTCATACATACGTCCAATAACTTGGATAGAATAGTTTGTAAAATCAGAGTTGCGGAAATAAAATATATGTTAACAAAACAGTTTATGATTCATAGGTAGCGGAAGCGTTAATTTAAAACGGTTTTCAAAATGTTAAGTAACAATAGTTGCGGAAGCGATTAAAGATGTTTGACAATACATAAGTAACATGATCAAATGAACACAATGTTTAATAGACTAAGACACTTAAACAGATGCATGCGACTCCAACCTAGCATCCTATTCCTTGTGCGCGTGCTTTAGTTACCTGAGAAAACATGCGAGTAAAAGGTCAACACAAAGGTTGGTGAGAGCACAGGTTTGTGATCAGCAGTAAACATCAAAATGTTTAAAGTAAATGTATGCAGGTCTATTTTTCAATACAATGCAATATCAATTGATAGCTAGTCAATATGTTTTATATCATATGCGGGTTCGCAACCGAAGCTAACATGCTGCCTCCCGCCATATCCATCCAAGATATGGTAAATGTTGTTTGGTCAATTATGCACTGTTCCGACCTCCAGTCGGGGTGGCCATACGGCTCGCAACAGTGGGGCTTGTCAGGCCCAAATAGTACTATTCAGAATTACCACGCTGAGCGCTACGCGCTATTAACGGTTCGAGGTGTGTTTAATGAGGACTTATCAGTTTTGTGGATGAATGCCACACATATGCATATACGATATTAGCATGTACAAAAATAACCAAAAGTGTGTAAGTTGTTCAAAACAGTTGTTTGCAATGTTTTCTCCCCCAAAGGTAGAAAATAGAAAAAGGGGCCGTGAACTCACCTGGTTAGCAGTTCCGGTATGTTCGTGTGTTCGCGTCTGCGAAAGCTAGCAGTCCTGCTAGTAAGCACCTATAACCATATAGGTGTGAGTATGTGTTGTGTGTTGTGTTGTATCCCATACAACTCCAAGTGTCGGTGTGCTCAACCGAGTGCGTGTGTTAACTTGTGAGACTCGACGAATCGTTGGTGACACGATCGTTGTGTTTATGTGCCTTGATGCACATAAGACACCAAAATGCATCCTATGACTCTAATCACATAAGTTGCTATTTTTAGAAAGTTTCCAACTTAGGAAAGTGTGGTTATGAAATCCCATTTCATAAACTAATAACTTCCAATATGTTTATAAAACATGTTTAAACTCTTAAAACACGTCGTTTGCGCATAAATCACCATTTATGCCGTTTTGCCCAAATAAAGTTTCCTTATTTGGAAAGTATCCGTTTAAAACTCGTTTTCGCAAATCAAGGTTTCCAATATGCTTAGAAATCATTTCTAACCATATTTCAATATCCCAAGTTCATCAAAACACTTTAAAACATCAAAAGCCCTCTTTTGATTTCTAAAAGTTTCCATTTTTAGAAAGTTTCTATAAAACCACGTTTTTGACAAAATCAAATATTCCAATGTGTTTCTAAACACTCCAATACACATTTAACAACATCTAGACGTGTCTAACATGTCTAGATCGTCACAAATCCAAGACTTGCAACATAAAAGTTTCCTTTTATGGCAAGTGCACCAAATCATCATCAAATCAAACCTAACTTAATCAAAGTCAATTCCAACATTTCTAAACATTAAAATCAGTAATCTATAACATCTATTCAACAAATCACCAACGATTTTGTGCACAATAACCTTATGGAGTTGCATGTGGGTTTTAACCCTTTGCATGTACGATCTAACACTATGTAAGAATTTAAAACTACCTTAGATGCAAGATTCGAGTGGTAGCAGGTTATGAAGCCCTGGAAATAGTTGAAAGTGGTCCTCTCGCGTGTTGCTAGCTTCCAAGACCTCCTATGGTAGCTCCAATGTCCTCAAATCTTCCAAGGATGCAAGTATGTGGCTTAGGAAGTGTTTATCAAAGGTTCAAGAGCTGATTTAGGAGGGTTCAGTCGCTGGAAGATGAGAGAAATCGGTGTAGATGGTGAAAGAATCCGACTGAAATGATATGGGGTTGATTATAAAGAAAATCTGATCTGCATGGCCTTCGCGTACCGCGGAGGCCGATCAAAATTTTCTTCCGCGTACCGCGATAGGATTCGGGAGTCTCGACTCCCGCTTTCCTTCGCGTACCGCGGAGCCTTTTGCAGAGGGGCCATCGCGTACCGCGATGAGTCCACTTCTTTCTTTTTCAATTTCGTTGATACGATTTCGCTCGTACTTGATCTCTAACGTTTATCCTAAACACCTAACATATGTTTAGCACATAATCATGTAATAATATATAAGTTTGATTGATCACCAACGTTCGTGAGACTCGTGTGTGTGTTTCGATAATTCCTTGAATTATCTTTGATAGTTTGTGTTCGTGACTAACGAAGTGTTCGCACGCTTGATTAATCCTAATCAACGTGTGATGCACAATTCAATAATTCCCCGAACTATTGTTTTGTGTTAGTGTTGTGGTTGCCACACTTGGTTTCCAAAACCAATGCGCAATGTACGATTCGATAGTTCCACGAACTGTCGTTTCGTAGTTGTTTGTGTTCAACTCATCTAATTAAACATAACTAGATGAAATGCAACAAGTATGAATGTGAAATGTAAAGAATGTAAGAGTTGCGATTTACCTGAAATTGCCGGGTGTCACAGTCTGGTCTGATCACCGTAACCTTCAAGATCTTCTGATTTTCAATCAAGGTGATAAACTTCTTCAGAATCTCTGGTGTCTCATATTTCTTGGCCAGAAAGAACACTCATGTAAATCTGGAATAATCATCTGTCACCACCAGATAATATGATTTCTTCCCGATAATCATAACATTAACTTGTCCGAAGAGATCAATGTGAAGAAGTTGTAGAATCGATGATATAAAATTGAACAGCTTAGGCTCTTGGGGACTCTTATGCTGCTTCCCCTTGGCACATTCGATGCACTTCTCAATTGTGGAGAAGTGCTTAGAAGGTAAGCCGATGATGTGATCTCCCTTAGCAAGTCGGTTGAGATTCTTCAGATTGACATGACCCAGTCGGCGATGCCAAAGTAGACAACCATGCTACGATGCCTTTGAGAACAAGCAGGTGTTCTCTGTGAATGAATCTGAGTTCATATTGATAATGTAGGCATTATTAATTCTTGGAGTCCTCATCAATATCCACTTCTCAGGTACAACAAAACCAGGCTTTAAAATAAGACACTCCTTGTTTGTGAAATGTGTAGGGAAGCTTTTATCACAAATATGAGAAACACTCAATAAACTGTGATTGAGCTCTTCAACATAATACACATCTTCAAAACTGAGAGTTCCATTTGTAACTGTGCCTTTCATGCTTATGTTTCCTCCCTTGTCTCCAGCAAATGAGACATATCCTTCATTTAAAGGTGTAATTTCATGTAACTGAGAGAAATCCCCAGTCATATGCCGGGAGCAGCCACTATCCACATACCAAACGTTTTTTAGCTTATTTGGCCGTCCCTGCATTACACACACAATAAATGAGAGATGGGTACCCAAACCATAACACGTTTAGGCATAGGTGAAACAACAGGTTCTTTCTTGCGAACCTCTTTCGGTTTGACTAATTTGGCCTTAACAATTTTTGGCCTTTCACCACTGCCATGGTCAACTGGTTTTAATGGGATTTTCATTGGTGGATTATTTTTCCACTATGACCTGCTTTTTACTTTAGAAAACTTTGAATTTTGTTTTTGAAAGCTAGATTGATTTTGTTTAAATGACTTGGTCTTCTTGGCAGTGGAAGGCTTCTGAGGTATCTTCTGAGGTGTCACCTTAGGCTTTGAGGATTGGTCAGTCCTCATTGATCTGAAAATGGGTTTGGCCTTGGGTGTGACCTTCTGATTCTTACCATAAAAGAATTCAGTAGGTCTGTGCGGACAAATTCTGGCAATGTGGCCTGGTCTACCACATGCAAAATAACAAACCTTCTCATGAAATTCCATAGGGTCAAAGGGTTTTACATCGCAATCACTATGATGAGAAGAAGAACTTGTAGAGGCTTGTTCCAATGACCCGGTTGGAACAAAAGGTTCACAGGTAGGATTCAACTTTGAACCTACCTCTTTGATGATTGTGGAATGACCCTTGTACTCATGATGTAAACAAGAAGAAATTGATTCCAAAATAACATCTTTCTTAACTAAAGTTGACTTAAAGTTTTTAGACATCTCATTGGGTTTAATTTTAAGTTCATCAAATTTTCCAACAAAATCAGTTTTTGGAATAATCGGTGATGACTAAAAGATGTTGAACAATCTGTGCTCCTTCCAGCGCTTCTTTCTTTAATCTTCCCCCTCACACCTGTTTCATTTAATCTATCTGCACGTACGTCAGAATCATCAGAAATATTGGGGTCCGTATCGACAGGATCTGTTGTCAAGGGAACTAGTTTGCTAGAACAAGTGGTGAAATCGAACCTTCGGTCAGATTTCAACAACAAATCATCAACGGATATGTTGATATTGGGTATGATAGAGTACTTGTGGTTAAACGAAGGTTTCACCAAGGTAAAATCAATCCCAATTTTTGTCTTTCTCCTACATTAGACATCAATCATATTGGCCACCGCAGTACTAGCATACTCATACTTATCAACTTGAATTTTAGATTTAGACAATTGAGACTTAAGATGCTCCAACTCTGAAGTGAGTTCATCTATCCAACGCCTCGCGTCACGATAGTTGGACACTTTATCACTTAATAATTCTTTTAATTGTGAAATATCACGCCTTTCAACATCAAGTTTCTTTTTGAAAACTGCTTCATTTTTTAAAAACTCAGAGTTAAAGTACTTAAGTTTGGCGACCTCTTTGATAAAGTCCTCATTATGAGAACAATATCTAAAGACTTTATCAATGCAATAAGTGGAACAAAGATTTTGCCTTACCTCATTCTGCGTCTCATCCACCTCTGCCATGAAAGCGTGACTCAGGGTTAACTCCAGTTCCTGCACTTGATCACTCCAATCATAGGAGTCAGTTTCTTGAGTCACCAGTGCTTTAGACGTGCTAGCACCTCCTCCAGCAACAGCAGCAGCCTTCTCTTCCAGGTTCTTCTCACCATCCTTAGCCACCTTTGGCTATTTGCATTCTCTGGCAAAATGACCCGGTTGATCTCAATTGTAGCATCGCAGCTTTGACTTATCAAAGCCCTTATTCTTTCCCGGGTTGTTTCCGAAGCTGTTCCTTCCATATTTCTTGATGAACTTCTTTGCACGGAAGACTGCCATTGCCATTTTCCATGAAATGTCCATCTCCTCAACATCTGATGGATTAATATGCTCTAGATTATCCTAAGTAAGATTGGCAGGTGCCAATTCTCCAGCAATAAATCTAATCTTCAAATCTTCAAATCACTTGAATTCTTTGATAAAACTTGTGTAGAACTTCACCAAATGCTCTGATACCACTGTTGATTTGGTGAATTGAATCAGGATCGAATCAAGAAGCTCTATGAACAATCAAACACGTGTGGAATCCATGTTTAATCTCTAAATATTCAAAGAAGAACAAGTAATTTCAAAAACACCTTCTTGTATTAATCAATCAATTGATTACAAATCTTTCACACAGAAAGTTTCTCACACAGATAATACACACTCAGGTTTTCTAAAGTTCTAAAAGTTCTGCAAAAGTTATAGAAAATCAGACAAACCTTCTATATATAGACAACTTCTGTCAGCCGAACCTATTATTAGCCGAACCTCCAGATTCACCAGCCGAACCTTGAGGTTCCCTGGACGAACTTAGGTTGCCAAGCCTATAGCTTCGCCGAACCTTTCCAAGGTTATAGGTTTGCCAAACCTATCAAACTAATAGGTTCGCCGAACCTGCCTAGGTTCGTGGGCCAGACGAACCTAAGCACAACCTAAGCCGAACCTATACAAACACTTCTATAATTTACATTTTGAATAGCAAACTATTACAAAAATGCAATAACAAATTTCAAATCTTTTTGTTTGAGAAAGATCAAGACATGAGATCATATTGTTTTACAATTATCAACACATCTGATTGAATGAATGAATACCATTATTAGCAAATTACAATTCTTAAATGATTGTCAGTATTCTTATCCTCTTTAAGTTTAATTACTTAGTTAAGATGTAAATTAAAACAAAATCATAAAATACCTTATAATATCCATTTACTTGAACACATCCCCAGTTTGTGAATAACTAATCAAACATAAATGTTCTTGAAACTTATTACTTCAATTTTAACTAGCTTGACCATGCAAATATAAAGCAGAATATCTTTTTGAAAATAACAAAACATAAAACAATTTGAATTTGTTCAAATTCTTGGAATCAAGGTTGATACTTACGTATGCTCAAATGATCCAGAAAATGAACTAAAAGATAATTTAAGATTAAGCTTTTAACAATCAGATCGATATTTTCATATACGCAGAGATTGTCCAAACCTTAATCAGAACCAAGAAAACAAACTTGAATTGTTTAAAGCTATAACAATCAGGTCGATACGTAAGTATACGCAAAGAATGTTTCAGCTTTAAACTAAAATAAAAGAAAAACACAATTAGAATTTCCTTTGAAAATTAAACACATGATCAAAACTAGTAACTTGACTTTTTGTTCAAGAAACATTTTGTAAGAATAATTACCACTCATACAGGACAAAACTAAGTACTGTATTCTAAGCATATGTTTCTTATAAAGCATAATCAAACTTTTGTCTAATTTCATCTTTACTAAGTTATAAACCTACTAACACATCAAACTTAGTAATTGTAAATGCTCTTTATGTTTAAGTTTTATATGATACAAATGCATTTTCAATTGCAAACAATGTTCTGTCATTTCTCACTTGGTCGAATGAATTTCTCAGAATTTTAATTTTTTTAATGTTTTTGTGTTTTAAAATTTTCAAATGTTTTTGTATTTTTCAAAATTTTCTCCCCCTAAAAACTAAAACATAAAACAACAAAAATTAAAATATCTGATGTTAATTCAATAAACTGATTAAGAAGGAGATTGATTTGGAATTACCTCACCCATGACCTGAATGCCATTTAATTTGAGTAAATACTCAAAACGGTTTTTATCAAAGGCCTTGGTGAGAAGGTCTGCTTGTTGCTCATTGGTATGTATCTTCACCACATCAATAAGTTTTTTTTTTCATAGCAATCGCATATGAAATGAAACCTAATATCAATGTGTTTGGATTGTGAATGATACACCGGATTCTTGGTTATAGCAATAGCAGCCTCATTGTCAACATGAATCGGGGTAGTCAGAAAATTCCAACCGTAGTCTCTCATCTGTTGTTGTATCCACAAAACCTGTGAACAACAACTGGCAGCCACTACATACTCAGCCTCACATGTAGACGTAGCAACAGATGTCTGCTTTTTGCAATCCCAAGAGACTAACCTCTCCCCTAAGAATTGTGCACCTCCAGTTGTTGATTTAGCATCAGTCTTACATCCTCCATAGTCAGAATAACACTAGGCATTAAAGGAAAAGTTATCATCCTTAGGATACCACAGACCAGTGTCTGGTGTACCCTTCGGATAACGAAAAATTCTCTTGACTGCTATCAGATGTGACACTTTAGGTTTTGATTGATACTGAGCGCATAAACTTGTAGCAAATATAATATCCGGTCGTGAGTCAGTCAAATACATCAAACTTATAATCATTCCACGATACAAAGTAGCATCGATTAACTCCCCCTTAATATCAGGCTCAATCCCGTGATTGGGTTGAATAGGCGTGGAAATGGGTTTAGAATCAAGCATGGTAAACCGTTTTAGCACATCTTGAATGTATTTTGTCTGGTGAATAAAGATTCCATCATCAGTCTGATCAATTTGTAAACCTAAGAAGAATTTGATGTCTGACATGGCACTCATTTCGAATTTCTCAATCATAACCTCTTTAAATTCTAAACACAGTTGTTCATCGGTAGATCTGAAGATGATGTCATCGACATAGATCTGAACAAGGATAACATCCTTGCCCTTTTCCCGATAAAACAATGTCTTGTCAATCTGACCCCTATTGAACCCGTGTTCAATAAGGTGAGTCGAGAGCGTCTCATACCAGGCACGCGGAGCCTGATGTAGACCGTACAATGCTTTGTCGAGGATGTAAACCTGATCCCGGTGGATAGGATCCTCAAAGCCCGGTGGCTGACAAACGTACACTGTTTCCTTCAAAGACCCATAGAGGAATGCAGACTTGACATCCAACTGAAAAAGTTTGAATTTCTTGTTGGCAGCAAAAGCTAGAAATAGTCGAATTGCTTCTAGCCGCGCCACTGGTGCAAACACTTCGTCATAATCAATCCCTTACACTTGTTTGAAACCTTGAACCAGTAAACGTGCTTTGTTCCGAACAATCACGCCTCTATCATCTCTCTTGCACTTTAACACCCATCTAGTGCCAATTTTCTTCTCACCCTTTGGCAAATCCACTAGATGCCAAACACCTAACTTCTGAAACTGATTAAGCTCCTCTTGCATGGCCTCCACCAAGGCAGGCTCACGCAGCGCTTCAGTAACAGATTTTGGCTCAATCTGAGAAATAAATGCAGAATGCATCCATAAATCTTGAGTTCCATGAGTTCTTTCCAACTCAACATACAAACTCTCCTCACTTGCAACTTGATTTCTTGTTTGTACTCCAGCAGATGGATGTCCAATGATCTGCTCAACAAGATGATTTACATGAACTCTAGTGACTGGCACTTGTGGAACTCCAACATTATGATCAAGATTTGTGATATTCTGATCAACATCTTTATCATGAGAAACTGCATCTTCAAATACATCCTGATCATCATCAGATGACCGATCATCAATGATTACTTGTGACACGCCTTCCTCAGGTGGATTATTTTCAGCTTGATGAGAAACACCTTGATCATCAGAATTCTGCAAATCATATAACATTTGCAAGGTTATTTCATCATCAGAAACATTTGGAGACAAATTAAAAGACTCAACAAGTTTATCATAATCAAAAAGCCAATTTGGTCCTTTGCCGTTAGGTATAGGTGTATGTCTTTGAACATCCACATTACACCATAATTCCACAACACCCGTACGTTTGTTAAACACACGTTTGTTGGGAAGATTGTAGACAAGAAAGAAACCTTCTACAACATTAGAGTTGAATTTAGCATCTTTCTTAAGCATGGTACAAGGAGCCCCGAAAGGTTCCAAGTGTTCCAAATTAGGTTTTCGATTTTCAAGCAGTTCATAGCAAGTCTTATTATGTCTTTTCACAATCAACACTCTGTTAAGAGTAAAACAGGCGGTCGCTACGGCTTCACTCCAGAATGTAATAGGGAGCTTAGAATCAACGAGCATATTTCTAGCAGACTCAATCAACGTTCTGTTCTTTCTCTCAGCTACACAATTCATCTGTGGTTCATATGGTGCACTGAATTGCTGTTGAATGCCCTTTGAATCACAAAATTCTTTCATTTGATGATTCTTGAACTCTGTCCCATTATCAGAACGAACACGCCTTACTCTCAATTTGTATAATGTCTCCAACCTGTTTACCAACAAAACAAAAATTTCATAAGTCTCTGATTTAAACTTTAAGAACATGACCCATGAAAATCTAGAAAAATCATGAGTCACCACAAAATAGTATGATTCACCACCGATACTCTTCACATTGATAGGTCCAAACAAATCAATGTGAAGAAGCTCAAGTGGTTTATCAATAGAAAACGCTGTCTTTGTTTTATGGGACCTCCTTTTATGTTTACCCTTCTTGCAAGACACACACACATCCAAGAGTTTAAAGTGTTTAACCGGTACTCCAACAACCAATTGATTATGTACTAAATGATTCATCTTCCTGATTTGTATGTGACCCATCCGTCTGTGCCAAGACCTCGTATCCTGCTCGGTTGCCTTCGACACCAGACACGTCTCTACCTTGTTTACCGTCTCCGCCTTAGCCATGTCCAAAACATATAAATCCTTACTCCTGTCGGCAGTCATCAGAATCCAATCCTCAGGAATCTGAATTCCTTGTTGAAGCACATAACATCTTTCATTATCGAATATCATTTTGTAGCCTTTGTCACAAATCTGTGACACACTCAACAGATTGTTACTTAACTCTTTATAGTATTTAACATTGTCAAGGGAAACTTTACCATTAGTCAAACTACCAAACCCGGTAATCTGACCACCTTTGTCACCTGCAAAGTTAACAATCCAGCGACCGTTGATATGGCCCATGAATACCAACTGCACAATAAATTAAAATTTTGATTAGTATCAAAAGGGATGACTCCCGCCATTCCGGTGCCGAGTCTCCCTGAATGGACTTCTGCCATTCTGTTGGAGTAAACTGCTTGAAGACCCATCTTCACAGTTATCATCCTTTCTCCCAGAAATTTGATCCACTGAACTGCATCTCAATTTCCAAAAAGATTTTGACTTACCAATTTGTTTTGAAAATTGTTTTGAAGAAGAAAAATTATCATAGAAAACATCATGAGATGATCTCACCATTTTGACAAGCTTTTTGACATTTTGTTTATTATCAAAAACTTTATTTTTCTGATTCTTTTCTTCTCTAACCCAGACACATTCAGGATCAAACTTTCTGAGGACTCTCATTTCCTCCTCACTAGGCTTCACTTTCCTAGGACTCCCACTAGACTTGATAACCCGACTATCATCAACTGAACTCTTCCTGATCTTATGATTTGGACAGTTTGCAGAAATATGTCCTTTTCCACTACAAGTAAAACACTGTCGTGTTTCTCTTGGAGTAAAGGATCTAAATCTGTTACAAGTATCCAACTCACAATCAGCAATTACATGACCCACTTTACCACATCTGTAGGATTTTCTTTGTGTAAAACTTTTTGGATTGAGTTCATCAAAAGACTTAGATGAACTGAAAGATTTAGATGCAACAGATGGAGATGAGACTGTTTTCCTCAAACCATTGACTTTTATCTTGGAATTGTTCTTTTGATTTTGAAAAAACTTTGATTTTCCCTTATTTCCAACCCCAAATTTATTACCCTTGTCAACAACCTTGACAACCTTCTTATCAACCTTTTCAGAAAACCCATTTTGCTTTTGAAAAACACCACTCGACTCTCCTTTATGTGTAGTGGAAGACTTGACAAACACATTTGGTTTGAGAATGGAGGTATTTTTGACTTTTAGCTCTGGTTTAGATTTCTGAGATGTCAGACTCTGTTCCTCAACAGTTTTGACTTTATAACCAGTCATTCTCAGAATATCAGCTGGAAATTCTGAATCTGTAATGTCATCAATAATAGGAGCATCACAATCATCAAACACTTTGAGATGATGAACCTCTCACATCCTCAGTCACTTGTTCAGACATATTTTCCTTTAAGTAAACAAGATGAATTTCCAACTCCGGATTAAGTTGTGGTCTTGAAACAAAACTAGAAGGAGGTGGCACATCATGAAAACCTATTCCAGACATATCATGTGATGACCTTTGCATGGCAGAAAAGTAATCAATGACATACTTAGAATTTTGATAGTTTTCAAGCTTGCTCTTGTTTGCTTCAGCTTCAGCTTTTGCTGCTGATAACTCAACCTTCAGCTTCTAAACTGATTCAAGATGCACAGACACAGCATGGTTATTTTGTAAAACTTTGATTTTCATATCTTCATTTTCTTTACCAAGATCAATTATCTTTTTGTCAAAAGATTTTTCTCTTAAAATCAGCTTCTTATTTGCTTCTATGCAGTCTATCAGATCAGTAGTTAGCTGAGCATTCATCTCTTTCAGTTTATCAATGATCTCTAACAAATCCTCGTTTACCACATCCATTTTCTCTTTGCCTTTACCATTGTCTTCTTCCAAAGAGGCCATAAAAGCACCCATCAGTTCATCGTACTGCTTACCCCAGTCATAGCCCTCATCAGCTTGACTCACTAGTGCTTTAGATGAATCTTCAGATTTTTCTTTCTTTTTTTGGTAGGTATCTTGTGGCTTGAATGGATTTAAGTTCCCTTGTTTCTTAGGATTCCTGCATTCTCTGGCAAAGTGACCAAGCTCACCACAGTTATAGCACTTAGTAGACTTTGGATTGAATCCAAATTTGGTGTTGCGGTTGAAAGTGAATTTCTTACCCGTCTTCTTCTCATAACGATTGATTCTTCGAATAACACTCGCCAGTGCCCATTGTGTATCGATCAGTTCCATTTCATCATCATCGATTTGTTCATAGTCTTCAAATGTCAGATTAGCATTACCAATCCTTCCTGCAACTTGTTCATCGTATGTGCTGACAACACAAGATAGAATAGACATGTGATCCCTAACAGCTTCAACAGTAACTTTTCCCAGATTGGTAGTATTTAGCTAAACAGGAGGTGGTGTCGAGTCAGATTGGTTGTTAGAATAGGATGAAATGGAACTTGTAGATGCAGAAGGAACATGAGTACTATCAGAAGTACTAGACACAAATGTTGTCTGAATCTTGGCAGATGAAGACGGTGGTGTAACTACAGAACCACCGTATAATGAAGGATCTTGTGTAACATTCACTCTTCACACTTTCCTTTTATCCTTCATCTCTTGTTCCTCAAGCTTTTGAACAAATTCTTCCAAGGTCAGTCCTGGTAAATTCTCTCTCAAAATCAACACTAAAGAGTTCCACTTGTCAGGTAAAGCATCAGCAAGGCAATCAATCTTTTCATCTTCAGAATATTCGATGCCACACTTTCTAACTTCTGTCAGCGGATATCTGTATCTTGTAATTAATGCTTCCAGACTTTCATTGCCTATGAAATTGATGTTTTCAAATTCTTTACGAATGTCTGTATCTTGCATCTTCTTCATATTTGTATTACCCTCAACTCTAGCTTTCAAGGCATTCCATAGACTATAAGAAGTCTTGTGCTCATCAACTTGATGTAAGATCTGATTTGGAATGGCCTGGCTAAGCATCCAATACCCCTCTTTCTCTGAATCATACTTTTTTCTCTCATCAACATCAAGTCTCTCTAAAAGTTGATATCAATCAGTTCCCACAACTCTCAGTCTTTCATATGGTGATAGAATACGTTCCCAAAGATTTGTATCCATTCAATTAAGATGTGTTTCAAATCTACCCTTCCAATTGTCATAGTCTGCCAAATCTAGCAGCGTTGGCACTTAGTTAGTACTTCCCACTTCGGTTTCACTAATCAGAATGCTCTGAATCTTAGTATTCTGACTAGCCATTGCAGCGTACATCTCCACCATAATTTCAAAACTTATAAACAGCGAACCTTTTCACCTCACGAACCTTTGAATCAGGCGAACCTTCAGTAATGTGTGAACTGAACGAACCTTCAGTCACACGAACCTTTAATCAGACGAACCTGTATCACACGAACCTTAAGAAGCAAACCTTTCCACTCACGAACCTACAACCACACAAACCTGAAGCTGCAAACCTCAAGCGAACCTCAACTCAGACGAACCTCTGCTGAAACAGCAACGAACCATCAGTCGAACTATCAGACGAACCTTGCAACCGAACCTCAGACGAACCTTGCAGAAAACCTCAAACGAACCTTGTAGAAACCAGCGAACCTTAGCTGAAAATCCACGAACCTCTTCTAAAACCCAAATGAATCTCAGAAAATTATCAGTTCTAGCGAACCTTTTGTTCCAGATACTCACAGGTTCGGCTCACAAACCTGTATAGCAAAATTCGAAATTTTGGAGAGAAAGCCTTCCAAAATTTGAAGAAAATACTCCAAATCTTCAAATTAACAACACCAAATCGTAAATGGTTGTATTCCACAACAATTGATGATGAAATCAAACTCAAAACAACAATCAATCTGTTAGTGCATAAATGTAATAGTTTGCTATTCAAAATGTAATTTATTTAAAGTTTTGTATAGGTTCGGCTAGGGGTTTTGCATAGGTTCGTCTAGCCCACGAATCTAGGCAGGTTCGGCGAACCTAGAACCTGAAGAAGGTTCGGCGAACCTTTAGGTTTGGCAACCTAGGTTCAACTAGCGAACCTAAGGGTTCGCCCAGCGAAACTAAGGGTTCGGCTGACAGTCTCTTTGTTTAAATAGAAGGTTTGTCTGATTTGTTTGTAACTTTTGACAAAACTTCAGCAAACATGAGAGAATTTTCTCTGTGTGAGACAATTTTCTGTATGAAAGAACTTGTAATCATTTGTTGATTAATTGAAGATTGTTTATGAAATTGGTTGTGTTTATTTGATTCTATACATATCATACATGGATTCCGCACGTGATTGATAGTTTGTAGAACTTCTTGATCGATCGTAACAAGATTTCACCAAATCTACAGTGGTGTCAGAGCATTTGGTGAGGTTCTACACAAGAAAATCAAAGAATTCAAGTGATTTGAAGGTTTGAAGACTTGAAGATCAATTATGGCCAAAGTTTCTTCTTTGCTGTTCGATTGATTGTTGTTTAAGATTTGTTTTATATTCAATTCTTGGTGAATTACAACAATTCATGATTTCGAGGTGTTATTTTGAAGTTTTAGAAGGATTTTTCAAAGTTTTTGAAGGTTTCCCTCCCAAAATTTATGAATTTTGCAGAACAGGTTCGTGAAACGAACCTGTGTTCAGCTGCAAAAGGTTCGCTGGATGAAGAAGGTTCTTTGAATGAACTAAGGTTCATCGAACCTTGAAGGTTCGTTTGAATTAGATAGGTTCGTGGCGAACCTCTGACTTCCAATAGAACCGAACCTTTTTGGTCAAGGTTCGTTTGACCAACAGGTTCGTTTGATGTGAAGGTTCGCTCAATGAAGGTTCGTTCATTGAGCACAGAAGGTTCGTCTAAGACTAAGGTTCGTCTAAGAGTTAGGTTCGTCTAATGCTTAGGTTCGCTTGGCATTAGGTTCATCTAAGGGAAGGTTCGCTGGATTTTATACTTAGAAATTTTTTTTGATTATTTAGTTTTTAAATTTTTAAATTTTTTTTTGTTTTGTTTCTAATTATGTTTTATTTTTGATTGTAGAAATGGTGAACTTAACTTTCGGAGGCAAACACAATGTTTGTGCGTACTTAGAACCTACTACACGGAGTGGCAAAGACTTTCGGCCGATGATCGAGTTTCTACGTAGATCACGGATATATTACGCCATCTCCAACAGTTGTCAGATCTACAGATCCCATATACAGAGTTTCTGGGAGTCTGCCAGACTTGTATCTGTTAATGAGGAGTACATTATTGAGGCGAATGTGCTTGGGCAGGTACTTCGTATTTCTGAGGCTAATATCAGACGGGTTCTATAGTTCGAAGGAGAGCCTGATGGTACGACTCTCATACCAGAAAGGTGTATCAAGGGTTGTTTCTTACGGATTAGATATTTCGGGGCTTATAATGCTATCTCAGTCAAGAAGGGAAAGCTTCCTCTTCAGTACAAGCTATTGGTGCATGTGTTGCTTCACTGCCTTGGCATGAGGAAAGGCATATTTGACGCGTTGCGAGACTTGATGAGATCTGCCATGGTAGCTTTGATTTTGAACATACCGTTCAATTTCTCTGTTATGATCTTTCGTTATATGTCCAACAACATCACGAAAGCCAAGGATCGTTTTTACATGTATCCTAGGTTTGTTTAGATGATGATTGATGAAAGATTTCCTGAAGGGATGTTGTCTAGAGAGGCTTCTAATTTGTTGAAGCTGTGACATATGACTTATTCTAGTCTGGGTCAAGTAAGAGTATATCAGAGGAGTGGGGATGCTATTCTGGAGAAAGATCTGATTGGACATTGTGCCAGGGCGAACTACATAGCTCCTGATGATAATGCCTGGAGGCATGCAGACTCTGAGTCTGATTCTGAAGTATTTGGAGATGATGATGATCAGTCTCAACCTCCACCTCCTCCTCCAAGGCAACAATCAAAGAAATCTACAGGTCAATCTTCTCGATCACAACCACATGATCAATGTGCACAAGAGCCAAGTTCACAGGAGCCTGTTACTGTTGAGTTGTCTGAGCAACAGGAGAAACCCACTAAGGGTGAAGATGATGGTGAGGAGTCTCCCGACACTGAGTCAGAATATGAGACTGTTCACATTGGTAACAATATGGTGAGAAGGTTGAAGAAGAAGTTTGCTAAAAAGGCTGAAGAGGCAAGAGAAGAAACTGTTGATCCTAGTTTCACAATTGAAGAGCCTAAGCCTTCAAAGCCGAAGAAGAGAAAGAGAATGGCTAAAGGGCCATATGATAGGAAGAAGTCAAAAGCTACTAAGACCGTTGTGTCTTCATCAGTTGTGACTTCTACAGTTTCTGCATTTGCTACAGTTTCTACTGCTCCGGCTTCTGTTCTTGTTTCTTCTTCTCCTATGTTTATTCCTATTTCTACTTTGCAAACTTCTGAGTTTGTAAATGTAGATACTTTTGTTCCATCTTTTACTGATGCTACAACTGTTACCACATCATTTCCAGAGACTTCTTTTCATTCTAAGTCTATTCCCAGGGATGAATCTTTATTTGAAGGATTAGATAATCTGGGTGATTGAAACTTTACTGTTGATTATGATGATAGTGTACTCAAAAGAAGACTTTCTATGCTGACAAAGGAGTTTGAAAGTTACAAGATGGAGAAAGATAAACAGAAAGTTGATCAGCCTTCTTTCTCAGAAACAAATGAAATTAATGAAATGAAAGCTCAGGTTGCACAGCTGATGAAATGGAAAGATGAAGAGATAGCTGAGAAGAAAAGATTGAATGAAAGGATTTTTGATTTAGAATTTTTTTTCAAGTTACAGAGTGAAGACATTGTTGAGCTCAAGAATGAAAATACTAATTTAAGACAGAAGATTAGAGAGTTGGAAGAAAAAGATGATAAAGTTGAAGCTTCTGGTGCTGGTTCTGAGAAATTGGTTGGTGATCTTGATGATGAAGAAGAGAAGGAAGATGAGGAGAAGGTAGATTATGGTGAGTCTGATGTGGATGAACATCCGAGCTCCAATGCTCATGATGATGATGATGGAGGAGATGATGGTGATGTTGGAGGTGTTAGCAGTGGAGCTGGTGGATTGGATTCTGTAACTGAAGCTAGTGTTTTGTATGATTGTTCAAAGGTTGCTGAGGATGTTACTCCTGTTAGTGCTGTATATTCAGATAGAAACAAAGATTGTAATGATGTTCAATTTGAAGATTTGGATGAAATAGAAAATCCAGAAAGAATTATTGATTACTCTTTTCCCACATTTCTTGATCTGTTTAAATTGCATTCTGACGTTGACTTGCAGAAAGTAATTGTTGAGATTTCAGCTGATAAACATCTTGAAGAAGGTGAAATAGCTGGAGGATATTCTGTTCAAGATTTCAAGGATATGTTTGAAATAGATGAAGATCAAATGTTTGATTTTTAGGAAGATGATGACTTGAATTTATCTGATTTGGAGAGGGATGATATAATTGATGAAGAATTGTATAACATGAACACTTTGAAGAAAATTTTTGAACTTGGAAGTATGTCAAAGACATCTTTGGATCCAGTTAAAGAAAAGACAAACATGGACTTTTGAATAGCACAACCTAAGCACAACCTAAGCACAACCTAAGCCGAACCTATACAAACACTTCTATAATTTACATTTTGAATAGCAAACTATTACAAAAATGCACTAACATTTATAACTGTTCATAAGCCCCTTGAACAGCAGAAGATTCTCTTCGCTTTCCGGACTGATCTTGGGCACTGGACTGGCTTGCCCATATGATAGGAATGCAGTCTCAAATGGAATAGACTGCGATGAAGGAGCTTGGTAGTGCTGCAACCTTGATGCTTGAAAGTTGATGGCTGATGGAAGAGCAAATTTTCTGATGCTTGTGCAATGCAAATAGAACTGGCATGATTGAGAGCTCTTTGCTTGTCATCCATGTCATAGGAATTGATAATTGAGATCAGCTCGCTTAGGGAGGTTTTGTACATATCTTTGGTTTTCTTGATCGTGGTGCAATTGGAATTCCAATTGTAACGTAATGAGTTCAAGAGCTTTTTTTTGACCTCTCCTTTGGTCGTCTCAATCCCAACGCTAGTCATCTCAGTCATTAGGTGAGTGAAACGGTTTAGTTGCGCTTCCAAGGATTCACCTGTAACAACTGTAATAAATCCCAACGAATTTAAACATCGAATTGTAATTAGATGATAAAACCCAATAAACATTTAGGCCCAATAAGATTTTAAGGCCCAAATAAACCCATTAAGAATTTTATGTATAAATCAAATTTAATAAATTTTAACATAAATTGAACAATACCTTAATAAATTTCCTTCGATAAATTAATTGTTATTATTCTATTAATAATCGTGAGAAACAAATGAATGAACCAGAATTAAACAAGTTTAATGTAAAATATATATTTATATCAATCGGAGGATTAATCCTAAAACAAACATAGGAAATGTATACCTATGTAATAAGCAAACTAAGTTAAACGAATGCTCGATCACATTATCATCTGAACTGTGACAGTTAAGTTAAAGTGGACCTACCATAATGTAAGAATAATATTATTACCAATAAATTTATAAGATAACTTATCTACATATATTAAGTTGCGGCATGCGCTTTAAAGTTATAAAACATAAGTTAATGTGTGAACACCTGTATTTAATAATTAAACGTTCTGACTGGCATGCTGAGATAAAAACATTGATAACTACCTATTTTATAATATTATCGATGTTAAAACATATGAAAACCTTATTCGTAGCGCGAAATAGCTAAACCGATCAAATGCGGCATAAACGCGAAATTAACGCGTTTCAACTTAATTAATTGAACAAACTAAATTTAACGAAACAAAATAAACATTTTAATGATATTTTTAGGTTATTTGTTTATCTAATAAACTTTCGGGTTAGGAATAATAAACGAAAACGAAATACTAGCGCGAGTCGAGATCGGTACGCGTTTTAATCTATTTTAACCCTAGATTTAAACCCTAAGTATAAAAGGGGTGTAAACCCTTGTTTCTTTCACATAGCAGCCGCACACCACACACACTTGTGTGTGTGCGTGTTCCAGCCGTTCAAACAATCAAGAGAAAAGAGAGAGAGAGACTTGCGGCGGAGACCGGCGGGGCAGCGGCGGAGCTACGGCGGCCGGCGGTGGTGGACCAAGTTTCTTGCATCTCCGAACTCCTCTCACCCAGCTCTGCAATCTTTCCTTCTGTAGCTTCGGAAGATTTCGACTCTAGGAGGGTCAAAAGGGGGTGAGAAGATGACGACGGCTAGGGTTTTACACACACAAACGGCGGTTAAGGGCTGAAATGGAACCATGGTTTGGTGGCATGGTTCAGACGGTGGAAATGGGCAAGAGATGCGGCATGCAGAGTCGACCATGGCTAGGGTTCAACCTTGGATTCCACTGTAGCAGTGGTTGCGACGGTTCTAGGGTTCCGGCAGCCACACCTTCGATTCCGGCAAACCAAGGTAAGTATTGACCCAGTAACCCACACCGATCTGCACATGCATGTCCATTTACGAGAGTTTTGTGCTGATTTAGGGGAAGTGGTGGCTGTTTAATCGCGGTGGTGGCAGCTGTGGTGGTTCGGGTGGTGGTTCAAGCTGCTCCAGCCGCGTTTCATACTAAGAACCGACAAACACGGGTAAGAACGACCTAATCTGGTTCGATCTCCAAATGCATGTCGATTACTTGATTCATTTTGTTCTAATACGTGTGTATTTGGGTTATTTCTTGCGGCTGTGAAGTGTTTTGGAAAGCCTCTAGCGACGGTTGTCCACCACCAGCCCAAACGGTGGTGACCAGGAATGTTGCATGCGAGAGTAGGAGCTTTGGAGCTTGTTCAAACCCCGGTCAACAAAAGTCAAATCAGATTAGGGCCGGTCAAACCCAGTCAGCCGTGGTCAACAACAAAAACCGATTAATCGATTGTATTCATTTTATAAAAACGAGTTTAGAAACATGTTGGGGTTAAGAAACAAACAATCGGTTAATTTAAACTGATTTTAAATACGCGAGACGAACGAGTAGAAAAGGTATAACCACACACCATAAACTTATTATTTACGATTTACATATATAAACTTGGTTGAGCTTGTGGTTGAACAAGGAAAATATTCATAAATTATACGTTTAAAAATAATGGTTAAAAACAATAACACGGGTGTGACGTACATTAGAGATTTCGGTGAAACAAGTGCATATAAAAATAGCTACTAAATTTCTAAAACAATAACATGTTAAAAGTTGATTTAAACATAATAAATGGTACAAAGTATTAAGGTGAACACTTATAATATATATGTACAATTACATAGGGTAAATACATGTTTAAATGTATATTACAAGTCTTAATATAAAATATGGATTCTTACTTGAATTTATATATAAAACTTGTTACATTGAATACAAGTTTACTTAAGAAATTAATTATGTAAAATTTTATAAATTGAGAACTCGTGAATGTGTATGATACATATATTATTTTCATTTTGACATTAAACCTTTGTGTATATATATATATACATCTATAAAGTAGCATAATAAAATGCTCAAGTATAATTGCATATGCATGATTAGGTGTTATAAATATGCTTAATTTCAACATGTTAACAATTGATATTATATGTACATATGGGTAAACAAAATGTAAATTAAGTTAGATTTAATAAGATAAATGTGCATACCTACACTATATATATGTTAGTGTTAAATAATTTGGAATCTAACAAAGGTGTTTGACTTGATAATAATATGATTTTATACAAAGTAATTAGATCATACTAATGTTCTATTTGATCACGAATTTGTTTGAATTCATATTAAGACGATGTAATTTTATAAGTATTACTATTATTATTTTTTTTATCAACATTAACATTATCACTTTCTACTCTGTTAAGATTATTTAAGATTTTGCTATAAATTAATTAACATTATAAGAGTAATCATACTTGACACATTATATATTTATAGATTCAATGTTTACAAATATAAAAATTTACTAAAAACATGATTATTCATTCTAACATATGATATTAAACTATTTCATATTTTTACTAATAATTAAAATTTGACAATAGTAGCGTTATTAATTTTGCTAGTGAAATTAGTTTTATTATTAAGATTATTATTATTATGTTTGATAATTGATTCATCTAAGAATATTTACTTACATTTAAACATAGAAAATAAATTATGAATACTTTTAACACTTTCTTATTCAATATTTATAATAATTACAATAGTTAGTATATTCAATGACTACAACAATGTAAATATCTTAGTTACTAATGCTAATTGCAACTATTTTGTGATGTATGAAATATCTATTAATCATATCTAATACTATTATGGTAAGTGATTACATTATAATAATTATCTTATTGCGTTGTAATACACTTAAACGATTTTATATTTTTTGTCTCTCAAACTCTCAAACAAGGTGACCCAACTTTAAAATATAAGACCATTAGTCTCAATAAAACTCAATTATCTTAAAAGACCATAAACACGCTAGTTACATTAGTAGCATACTAGTAGCTACACTAAACATCAAATAATACCAACATTCGCACATACATTTAGACGTGCGAATATAAGGTAAGACTTCATTAGGTATGGTAATATAAAGAAACTTTAAACTAATAAACTCTAAACACATTAACCCAAAGAGCTCAACCACAGTAAACAACCATAATGTATGAAACTACAACTTATACATGTATAGATGATTACAATTAGGAACTGGCTTTGATGATACCTCTGGGAACATATCAAATCATGCATAGTGGCACAATGACATATTTGTATAGGAACAAAAGGAACCAGTTAAAGCAACCAGGTGAGTTCATGTGATCCCTTTTCTTTTTACTGTTTTGGGATACTGAAAGAATACTCCATAAACTGTTTATATAATTTTATTTATGTGATAATGAACGTCCGTTTCAATAAAATTGCTTCCCCTAGACATTAAACATAATTTACAACCATTAACTCATAAGTAGAGCCGGTGAGTATATGGGTAGTACTACTTGGGGAATCCCCCACGCACAGTGGCCCGAAAGGGTGGCCTTGTAAAAGTAAGGTTGAAACCCCACTGAGGTTATTGTCAACCGTTGTGGCATATATTCTTTATGATACATGAATGACCGAGAGCAGGAACGGGTCTCGGTATGGGAAGTAAATTGGGATTGACCATGTTGTGGGCTAACAGTGTATGAGGCAAACGCCCGAGCATGGAACAGGGTTGGTTGTATTGTTTTTGAATTATCACATGCTATTTATTATTGTGTCTATGAACTAAAACTCATGAGCTCACCAACTTTATAGTTAATGTATTTTAGCATGTCTTTCAGGTAATTTGAAACAGGTTTGACTCGGATACAGGGTTGCTTGAACAAGAACACCACATGGAAAACTGTAGAACTTGGCTTAAAGATTAATAAAGTGTGCTGATGCCTGGATGGACCTAATAACTCTAGAAAGTCTCCCGCTAGTTAAATCGTGTCTTCAGATTTGTTGTAAACAAATTAGATATCTAGACTAAACCTTTGGTTGAATTGTAAATTATTTATTTTGTCTTCCACTACTTTGCGTTTTGAATCAATCGTTAGTCAAGCCCCCTGGTTGGGTTGTGATAGGTTGGTATCAGAGCCAAAGGTTTTAGCGAATTAGGAACCTTAGGATAAGTTCCTAGACTTTAACCTGAGTAGTTTAGGGGCCTAAACAAATAGAAACAAGATACTAGTGAGACCATGAAATCCCAGGCATATGAAGCACACGAATGGTTAAACTAGAACAACCATGTAAATTAAATTCAGGATTATGGGTGCACACATAATGGTGAATTTGAAGTTACATGGGAGGTTCTAAGGTACACATAAAATAAAATTTGATCATAATGTTGATGATTATACATATAAATACTTGTTATGTTAATGATTATTGAAACAAACATTAGTTGACATTGGGAGCTGAGCATAGGATTTAAGTCACAAGAGGTCAACGATGATTTTATGGTATGCTATCTTTCTTCATTCATCCTATTCTAGTGGAAACGACATTGTTTATTCTCATCTTCTTTTTACCTCAAATCCTATGGAAATCATGACTTCTTTGTTGTCAAGATATGTTTGCTATCAATTTCAAATCCTAATAAGGCATTCAGGAATTTAATGTTTCAACTTTACAAACATTCGAAAATCCATGTAATTCTTGAACAAACTCTTGCTTAGAACCCTAGGAGTTTGATTATGATCATCAACTATGTGTACTCCTCAACTAACTACAAGACTGCACGAGTGAGTGAAAAATCACGAAGACCTTGGAGAAAGCATGTGATGACATCAAAGATATGTGACACACTCTACATTCAGATTCAGATTATCATACGTATAAACTTGAGAAACCCTTCATTTCATCGTTTCTCTTATCGACATTAGGTTACTCTCCTTTAATAACCGACGACCATTCTTGTCTGTGATTACTATTTCTATTATCCTTAATAGTTCATCTTCGATCTCCAAATGTTCGTCAACGGTTTATTCTGTTCGCGACACTACTGAGCACGCCTTTTAATTTAGCCATTCCCAACTTCTGGATAGCTAAAGTTGAAGAATCGGAATTGTTTGCAGTTAAGAGGAAATTCCTTTGTTCACACAGCAGGAATGTAAACCTTCATTATAAAGTTTAGTTTACTCTACCACTTGAACTTTTGTTCCAGAAATGTCATTTCATAACCAATCCGAATCAACATTGAAACCTTTTCCTACCCAATCCAACCATTCGAACACCTAATCCAGAACTAAATAATGACGTCATAGGCAAACAAGTTAGAAATCCCTAAAGGAGCTCCATCTATTGAATATTATCGATGGAACATGATGCTGCAGACCGAGAACATAAATTGTGTAGTTAGTAGGTCATGAGAAGAGGTATTTCCCATGGATCATAAGAGTGATCAAGATATTCTTTGATAGCAAGGTAAAAGAGAAGACGCTAAGGTCATTTAGTATACGACATATCGAAGACTAAAGATGGGATTCGTTTAAGCATCCTATTATTGATTGAAGAAAACTTCATTGTTTTGGCAAGCGAGACCTCCATACACATTGATACACGACGATCAGTACCGGCTACCGAATTATATCAAGGTGAAGGAAGGTAATTAATACCAAGAAGAAAAGACGATCTTCAATCCATAAAGATTAAATGGTGAAGGATTTAATCTTAGATTAGAGGGTTTTATAGTGCCAATAAATGTTTTGAGAAGCATTGAAGACCAACTGCAAGAAATAGTATTTGCATCATAGCATCAATGTGAATCTTATGAACATGTGTAGTATGACAGAGGAAATTATTTAGTTGATAAGTGTTTGCTAACATATTTACGGTCAAATACGTTTGGCAAGGACACTATCGTAATATATCGAAATGGTGGTGGGCTGGCGGCTGATCAAGCAGGTAGCTTGACTCTACGTATGCCCTATATATAAACTATGTTCGGTATATTGGGATAATGTTAGTGCAAAACGTTATGAAAAGTAGTAGAATAGTTAAAAACATTTAAGCAAAATTTTAACAACTACAATAATTCCCATGCTATACAACTTATAAAATCCAACAAGCCGAAGTCACGAGTATTTACGAGAAAGACTCTAGTTGAGTACCGACTACTTCATAGTGGAGGAAGAGACCTCCTGAAATTGAAGAGTTTGGGCACTGTGGAGATTTTGATCATTGGGTGGATCTACATCGGAATGCACTCGTACAAACATCATCAAGAGAAAATGAACTGAATTAGCAAAAAGGAAAAAACTAATCTAGATTGTCATCTGAGCAAAATAGTTTCGTTATCAGGATTAAGCAGTATGGAAGGACTGCATGGAAGTAAAATAGAAGGATCAACCTCAAGAAAGATATGATGTATTAAATTGCAAGAAGACAAGCTACAAGGAGGTAGCATAAAAGTTAAAAATCATTTGCGAAAAGTCAGCCTCAAGAGCCCAACTATGGAAATATTTGTCAAATTTGAGGAGAATCAGTGAAGATCACATTCGAGCCTAATGCACCTTCTCATCACTTTAAGATGTAGGGTTAATAAAATATGTACACTAAGAGTATTCATGACAAAGAGTATTCGAGCCTAATGCACATTCGAGACACGTCGAACTCTTACACGACAAGAAATTAATAGGCCATAATTTATAGGATGAAGTAGAACGATTAGTAAAGGAGAAAGGATATGAAACTGACGACCAATGCAATGACACAGTGAAGTTGTGATCATGTGCATAATGTGAAGGAAGAAATCTAGAACATTCTATCGAGTAAGCAAAACAACAAAATGATTATTTGCCATACCTATTATGAAACCAACCGCAATTCATACCTCTGCATCTCCTAACTTCATGTATCAATAGCAAAGTGGATAAATGATAGATAATGTATCCTTGGAATAGATAGTATCATATACGAAAGTCGTATCCATTTGTTTGTCAAAAGTGGGTACATTTATGGAAGTGTTAATGAGGTTCAATAACTGAATTTCTAAAAGCAGCCAATTGAGGTTTTGGTTCAAGAAATCATCATTAGGGTAATGCGCGTCGAATGGTTACCTAGAGGGACTTATTGAAAGAGATCGAATTGTAACCACTCTAGAACAAGGGTACCTTCGTCAGTTTTGTTTGTACTCGTCTTATACGTCATGTAAATACTCTATCCGTTTCTTTTACACCACCTCATACTAATGGTGCTTCTAAAACTCCCTATAGATCAACATTATATTTGTAACGTTTGGAAGAACTACTCCTCAACCCTTAGTAAAAACGAAAAGATTTCTTAAATCTTTGTATCTTCGATTCCCTATATTCCAAACCGGTTGATCAGAAAATTGGACATATACAAAAGAAAGAATGCCCTCTTCCCGATTGATGATTTGTTCTTTAATTATTATTCCAAAAAGCTTCGGAGGAAGTGATAATTGCTGCAAACACTTGAAATAAATTTGAGTAAGACTTTGACACAAACAGTGGGTCAAAATCCTTTGCGTATCTAAAGTTATCGTAACTAGTTGAAATCTAACCCATCTATCTTTGTTAACTTGTTCCTTGGAATTCCATAATAACCGTAATTCAGGGATTCTTCGTCAACCTCTCGAATTTATTCATAAAGCAAATAGGCATCATCACAGTTAAACTCTCTAAGTCGAGATAACATCCTTAGTCTGAAGATTTCTCGGCACAAGTATTTCAATAAAGTCCTTAGCTTCTATTAGCAGCACCATCGTTATCTTACTGGATCCTATTCTTTGCTATTCAAGGCTATTAGAATCAATAACTCCATTTGTATAGCTAAGACGTTAGATGGATTCAACATAAAAAGTGATTGTACCCTACTCACAATTACTTTTTCGATAGGTTCATAACTTTGTTTTCATCTTAATTAAAACATATTTGTTACACCTTAGTCCTTGATAACCTATACGTTAGACTTCGTTCAACTTGAAATGGTTACTTTCACTCTATTGGTTTTAGAAAACAAAGATATGTTTATCAATAAATAACTTAGTAGGCCCAGATAAGAAATCATAAATGTATGGTGTAAAAGAAAGTAACAAAGAATACAAATTGACTTACAATATGTACAATCTTGTGCCAAATGTCATGTATAAGTGGGATAATTATATTGATAACCGGGATGAGACATTAGATGAATAACGAGTATGCTTGATTGCTATGTTCATGTTGTAGGAAACATTGTATTCAGATACGTAATCAAGGAACTATGAGCCTTGACACCTATTGGTTACATTCAGTGTAAGATGAAACATTATGTTTGGAAACAAGATCAAAGCGATCGGGTTTTGGAAACTATTGATGCATTGGATGCGTAATGAAACATGTGGGAAACTAGAATGTAATGTGGTATTCTATGGAACATTATAATGAAAATAAATTTTATTTATGTGAACTTTATGTATAATAGCCTATGAACAATTAAATTGCAATACATGTAGACTGACATTTCTTGTTAGGCCTTACTGTTTATAATTATTAGAATCTATTGACTTCTTATGCCATAATAAGTGGAAATGTATACTTGTTTAATTTAAGGGCAGTCACTTAGGATGAACTAGAACATGGTGATACTTGGTAATGATGAACCAAATTTAAGCTTTAAGATAAGACGCACAAGAAATAACTACAACTATTCGAGCACAATTAACCGTAGTAATAGCAAATTTCGAGGACGAAATTCTTTTAAGTTGGGGAGAATGTAACAACTGTAATAAATCCCAACGAATTTAAACATCGAATTGTAATTAGATGATAAAACCCAATAAACATTTAGGCCCAATAAGATTTTAAGGCCCAAATAAACCCATTAAGAATTTTATGTATAAATCAAATTTAATAAATTTTAACATAAATTGAACAATACCTTAATAAATTTCCTTCGATAAATTAATTGTTATTATTCTATTAATAATCGTGAGAAACAAATGAAAGAACCAGAATTAAACAAGTTTAATGTAAAATATATATTTATATCAATCGGAGGATTAATCCTAAAACAAACATAGGAAATGTATACCTATGTAATAAGCAAACTAAGTTAAACGAATGCTCGATCACATTATCATCTGAACTGTGACAGTTAAGTTAAAGTGGACCTACCATAATGTAAGAATAATATTATTACCAATAAATTTATAAGATAACTTATCTACATATATTAAGTTGCGGCATGCGCTTTAAAGTTATAAAACATAAGTTAATGTGTGAACACCTGTATTTAATAATTAAACGTTCTGACTGGCAAGCTGAGATAAAAACATTGATAACTACCTATTTTATAATATTATCGATGTTAAAACATATGAAAACCTTATTCGTAGCGCGAAATAGCTAAACCGATCAAATGCGGCATAAACGCGACATTAACGCGTTTCAACTTAATTAATTGAACAAACTAAATATAACGAAACAAAATAAACATTTTAATGATATTTTTAGGTTATTTGTTTATCTAATAAACTTTCGGGTTAGGAATAATAAACGAAAACGAAATACTAGCGCGAGTCGAGATCGGTACGCGTTTTAATCTATTTTAACCCTAGATTTAAACCCTAAGTATAAAAGGGGTGTAAACCCTTGTTTCTTTCACATAGCAGCCGCACACCACACACACTTGTGTGTGTGCGTGTTCCAGCCGTTCAAACAATCGAGAGAAAAGAGAGAGAGAGACTTGCGGCGGAGACCGGCGGGGCAGCGGGGAGCTACGGCGGCCGGCGGTGGTGGACCAAGTTTCTTGCATCTCCGAACTCCTCTCACCCAGCTCTACAACCTTTCCTTCTGTAGCTTCGGAAGATTTCGACTCTAGGAGGGTCAAAAGGGGGTGAGAAGATGACGACGGCTAGGGTTTTAACACACAAACGGCGGTTAAGGGCTGAAATGGAACCATGGTTTGGTGGCATGGTTCAGACGGTGGAAATGGGCAAGAGATGCGGCATGCAGAGTCGACCATGGCTAGGGTTCAACCTTGGATTCCACTGTAGCAGTGGTTGCGACGGTTCTAGGGTTCCGGCAGCCACACCTTCGATTCCGGCAAACCAAGGTAAGTATTGACCCAGTAACCCACACCGATCTGCACATGCATGTCCATTTACGAGAGTTTTGTGCTGATTTAGGGGAAGTGGTGGCTGTTTAATCGCGGTGGTGGCAGCTGTGGTGGTTCGGGTGGTGGTTCAAGCTGCTCCAGCCGCGTTTCATACTAAGAACCGACAAACACGGGTAAGAACGACCTAATCTGGTTCGATCTCCAAATGCATGTCGATTACTTGATTCATTTTGTTCTAATACGTGTGTATTTGGGTTATTTCTTGCGGCTGTGAAGTGTTTTGGAAAGCCTCTAGCGACGGTTGTCCACCACCAGCCCAAACGGTGGTGACCAGGAATGTTGCATGCGAGAGTAGGAGCTTTGGAGCTTGTTCAAACCCCGGTCAACAAAAGTCAAATCAGATTAGGGCCGGTCAAACCCAGTCAGCCGTGGTCAACAACAAAAACCGATTAATCGATTGTATTCGTTTTATAAAAACGAGTTTAGAAACATGTTGGGGTTAAGAAACAAACAATCGGTTAATTTAAACTGATTTTAAATACGCGAGACGAACGAGTAGAAAAGGTATAACCACACACCATAAACTTATTATTTACGATTTACATATATAAACTTGGTTGAGCTTGTGGTTGAACAAGGAAAATATTCATAAATTATACGTTTAAAAATAATGGTTAAAAACAATAACACGGGCGTGACGTATATTAGAGATTTCGGTGAAACAAGTGCATATAAAAATAGCTACTAAATTTCTAAAACAATAACATGTTAAAAGTTGATTTAAACATAATAAATGGTACAAAGTATTAAGGTGAACACTTATAATATATATGTACAATTACATAGGGTAAATACATGTTTAAATGTATATTACAAGTCTTAATATAAAATATGGATTCTTACTTGAATTTATATATAAAACTTGTTACATTGAATACAAGTTTACTTAAGAAATTAATTATGTAAAATTTATAAATTGAGAACTCGTGAATGTGTATGATACATATATTATTTTCATTTTGACATTAAACCTTTGTGTATATATATATACATCTATAAAGTAGCATAATAAAATGCTCAAGTATAATTGCATATGCATGATTAGGTGTTATAAATATGCTTAATTTCAACATGTTAACAATTGATTTTATATGTACATATGGGTAAACAAAATGTAAATTAAGTTAGATTTAATAAGATAAATGTGCATACCTACACTATATATATGTTAGTGTTAAATAATTTGGAATCTAACAAAGGTGTTTGACTTGATAATAATATGATTTTATACAAAGTAATTATATCATACTAAGTTCTATTTGATCACGAATTTGTTTGAATTCATATTAAGACGATGTAATTTGATAAGTATTACTATTATTATTTTTTTTATCAACATTAACATTATCACTTTCTACTCTGTTAAGATTATTAAGATTTTGCTATAAATTAATTAACTATAAGAGTAATCATACTTGACACATTAATATTTATAGATTCAATGTTTACAAATATAAAAATTTATTAAAAACATGATTATTCATTCTAACATATATGATATTAAACTATTTCATATTTTTACTAATAATTAAAATTGACAATAGTAGCGTTATTAATTTTGCTAGTGAAATTAGTTTTAATTAAGATTATTATTATTATGTTTGATAATTGATTCATCTAAGAATATTTACTTACATTTAAACATAGAAAATAAATTATGAATACCTTTAACACTTTCTTATTCAATATTTATAATAATTACAATAGTTAGTATTCAATGACTACAACAATGTAAATTCTTAGTTACTAATGCTAATTGCAACTATTTTGTGATGTATGAAATATCTATTAATCATCTCTAATACTATTATGGTAAGTGATTACATTATAATAATTATCTTATTGCGTTGTAATACACTTAAACGATTTTATATTGTTTGTCTCTCAAACTCTCAAACAAGGTGACCCAACTTTAAAATATAAGACCATTAGTCTCAATAAAACTCAATTATCTTAAAAGACCATAAACACGCTAGTTACATTAGTAGCATACTAGTAGCTACACTAAACATCAAATAATACCAACATTCGCACATACATTTAGACGTGCGAATATAAGGTAAGACTTCATTAGGTATGGTAATATAAAGAAACTTTAAACTAATAAACTCTAAACACATTAACCAAAGAGCTCAACCACAGTAAACAACCATAATGTATGAAACTACAACTTATACATGTATAGATGATTACAATTAGGAACTGGCTTTGATGATACCTCTGGGAACATATCAAATCATGCATAGTGGCACAATGACATATTTGTATAGGAACAAAAGGAACCAGTTAAAGCAACCAGGTGAGTTCATGTGATCCCTTTTCTTTTTACTGTTTTGGGATACTGAAAGCATGCTCCATAAACTGTTTATATAATTTTATTTATGTGATAATGAACGTCCGTTTCAATAAAATTGCTTCCCCTAGACATTAAACATAATTTACAACCATTAACTCATAAGTAGAGCCGGTGAGTATATGGGTAGTACTACTTGGGGAATCCCCCACGCACAGTGGCCCGAAAGGGTGGCCTTGTAAAAGTAAGGTTGAAACCCCACTGAGGTTATTGTCAACCGTTGTGGCATATATTCTTTATGATACATGAATGACCGAGAGCAGGAACGGGTCTCGGAATGGGAAGTAAATTGGATTGACCATGTTGTGGGCTAACAGTGTATGAGGCAAACGCCCGAGCATGGAACAGGGTTGGTTGTATTGTTTTTGAATTATCACATGCTATTTATTATTGTGTCTATGAACTAAAACTCATGAGCTCACCAACTTTATAGTTGACGTATTTTAGCATGTCTTTCAGGTAATTTGAAACAGGTTGACTCGGATACAGGGTTGCTTGAACAAGAACACCACATGGAAAACTGTAGAACTTGGCTTAAAGATTAATAAAGTGTGCTGATGCCTGGATGGACCTAATAACTCTAGAAAGTCTCCCGCTAGTTAAATCATGTCTTTAGATTTGTTGTAAACAAATTAGATATCTAGACTAAACCTTTGGTTGAATTGTAAATTATATTTTGTCTTCCGCTACTTTGCGTTTTGAATCAATCGTTAGTCAAGCCCCCTGGTTGGGTTGTGAC